>BMAW01083377.1:359790-447043 GCA_019974015.1 Nephila pilipes
TATAAAATCACATGGAATTTTCTGCATTTTCTTTGAAAATCGGTCGGCGTTCAATCGAAAAGAAGAAACAAATTCTTCAGACAAAAGAAATCTCTAGATATAACATGCTTTTAAAATGATGATGTAGAATTTTTCTTCGCATTTGAAGTGATTTAAAATTATTCATGTTCTCCTTCTGGAACACATCTTTTGAACAAATACATCTTTTTTTTTTTTTAATCTCTAGAGAGTTTGAAAAGCTTAAGCAAAGAAGTTAAAAATGTAGTTTTTTCGGTCGATATTATTTTTTTTTCGTTTCGTAAATTGAGAATATATATCCATGGAAACATATAAGATTTTTTTTAAATCTCTTTTGTCGTTTGTGCTTTCGTATATATTCAGGTGGAACAACATTTCATTTAATGTAACGATATCTTCAATGTGTTTTAAAGAACAAATAAGAGGAGCAATTAAAAATACTCTGAGAAAATGTCAATATATATTTTTATGTACATTAATTATTTGTTAGCCGATTGATTAATATAGCATTTTCTAAAAAATTTTAATCTCATAAATAAAAGTACAACTACAAATATATTAAAGGTCATAAATTACTTTAACTCGTTTTTGTTGTATTATTCAATATATTCTAACCACAAAATATTCAATTTCAAAACAATGATTTGCAAATCATCCACTTATGGGTATTTAGGAATACTTGAAAGAAGAAAATGTGAAAAATCAATATTTTTTTATATAAAAAAATATTTGTAAAACAATTTATTAAGACATTTATCAGTCTAAAGGGATTATTTCTGAGATTTTTACAACTATGGGAAGGAGAATTTAACAGATTTTATGAGCGTGTGGTCTAATAAATAAAAGGATAATTTGGAATTACATCAAATTATAGGAATGAACTCTTTACCTTTGAATTGAAAAATTATGAGTTTAAATTAGTTTTAAGTGAAATCAATTAGTTATCACTCACGCTAAATATATGTATATATATATATATATATATATATATATATACATATATACATTTATATTTATATGCATATATACATAATTCCTTTCGTAGAATTATAAACATAAATTAGATATTACATTTAAAATAATAGCAAAAGAAGCAATTTGAAAAGAAACAATAAATATTATTCTCGATGTAGACGCAGAAAATATTAAATGTTTCTCTATATAACTAGTTAGTGTTTGTGTGTACTTCATTCCACATCAACATAAATAACTGGAGTCCTCACGACTAATCGTACTGTGAAGAAGTATACGTGTCCGTTAGAAATACACTAATGGGAACATAATGGTGTCTGTGTTTACGCTAGAACAGACACTAAACTAAGAACTCATTTCCGTATCTCTATGAAAACTGTCTCTGCATACAAACAATTGTGTTCCTCACGTAACATTGAGAGCCATATGTATCTCACCGTGGTATAGAAAATTACAGAACAGAATACATTACGAAGAAAATGAAAATAAATTTCACTAGGTATTGTGCTTTTGTGAATTACAAAGATACATTAGAAAAGTGTTGGAATACGCTGTTGCATAATTGTAGGAATGTATTTGTAAAATAATTTATTTATATATTTTTTACGAGAATCTGGAAAAAAAAAAAAAAACGTACACTTAAATTTATATGAAAAACAAAACAGTCAGTTAATAATGATAATTTGTAAAGTTTTTTAATGGTAAAAATAAATAGAAGATAATTTTAGAAGATAAGAAATTAAGATAATTTCTAAAAATCATAAAAAACAGAAAATACATATAATATGGTAAAATTTATATTAATTCTACCTCGCTTATTTTGAAAGCAACAAATTCTTGATTGCGCAGCAAAAGCATTTCTATTTTTAAATATTAAAATCCATAAATAATAGAAATAAATGTCCTGCATAGGTTAATTTATATCGGTTTCTTAAACAAAAAAAATTAAAAAGCAAAGAAAAAGGCAAATTGTTTACATATTTTTGTCACAAAAACTGTCTTGATTATGTATAATTTAATTTCGAAATTAATGTAGGATCGGCGTTCAAAAGTTTTGTTTAAAATAATCAGTAACCGTTTTTTTTTTTCAAATTTCATTTAATTGTTGTGCAAATAAATAATTCCATGTTCGCTGTTAAGCCTTCTATTAAACTTTGTTGTAAGCCTTCTCAACTGATGTTACAAATTTTATTCATATATTCCATGTCAGAACGTCTTGAACATCTTTTTACGTTCTTTTTATTCACCATATGCTAGCCATCTGTTTAAGCGAGTCAAACAAGGGTAATCTAGACATTCCCTGTGTGATTTAAATATGCACATTTAGTAAAATTGTCCAAACGATTTATAATATCCATCTGGATCTAAGCATCAGACGATTTATGAGTTGAATCTCTGTCTAGCCGTAAAATTACCACCCTTATTATAAATGTATTCGAACGAAGTATCTAATGATTATTTAATTCCGCATACATTGATGAATTCAAATCATCTGGAAAAGAATTCAAATGTGGTTCTTATGGAGTGGATATTCTCAAAATATTATTATTTTATATTTTAAATGATGCTTGAAAAAATAATGTTGTTCCTAAAATTAATACTGTGGTGGTTTAGAAAGTATTTGTATTTGAAGATAGAAGACATCAATTACGTAAATTTTTGTTATCATTGGGTGCTGCCATATGTCAAACAGAGCCGAAACAAATTCGACATGGATTCATAACTTAGTTTGATTTGGTAGTCATTTTCTGCTTAATCAAAATTTGACTGCTGCACAGTCGAGTTGTCGACGGCCTTTTGCGTCGGGTTTCACCGTCGATTCATCATTATGCGCCGGAAATGAAGCAAAAATCAAAATGTTGAGTTGCTTCCGGGAAATTTTTTCCAAAAAAGGCGAAGATGGTCTAACTGGTCGGAAAAGCTAAGACGAAGGATTTTTCAGGCGCGAAAGGCGTCATGATCATGAATAAGAGTAAATGAGACTTAGACAGCTGTCGAGTGAGTAATGATGATTAGTAAAAACAAACCATTTCCGATACTACGAACACTATCTATTGGAATTTCTAAGGACTTATTGAACGACCCACGTATGAGTAGAAATATCGGTGTTCATCTTACCATTATGGAATTGGTTTTGATTGAGGAAAGTTCACATTTATAACAATTAAATTTTTTGCATACCCATGATGGATTATTATATTCCGAATTTTGTAATAATGTAATACTGTTTCACAAACTGTGATCTTGTGCGAATCCTTGAATAAAAAAAATCCTTTCCATTTTAAAATGTTACTACTTTTTTTTTGGTTTAACCATGAATTATATCCTTTTTTACAAGCCTCTCTTCAACATTTTATGATTTTCCACAGACAGAACACAGATAAGCGAAGAATATAAATGTTCGATTTTAGTATCGAAAAGGAATCAGTCGCTTATCAAACCGTCCGCTTTTTTTTTCCGAACATGTTGCCATCATCTTAAGGTCAGGAATATTAGTTATGGAACAAAAAAGATGAAAAGACTTTTGATATTTCCCAGGGCATGTATGTATTCCGTTACATATATCAAACATCTAAGTGAAGATTGATTGCTCACGAATTTGAAAGTTGACATTACATTATATAAGCCAGGCGAAACTATTTCGATTTTTTTTTACTTTGATTTATCTTAAGGAAAGAGATTATAGGAATAAATGAAGATTTACTTAAAATTTCTAAGGTGTAAGGATTTTAATTTTTAAATTTCCGAAATTCAGTATTCTATTCTTCTGTAAATTGTTTTTGTACAAACATAAAATAAACCCTTCATATTCTTTCCCACTTATAATATATAATTAGACATGGCTAAGAACCCCATTCTTATCGATAACGACTCAATTGTTTCATTTAGATATTTCTTAAGAAATAAAACTACATCCATCGCCTCAAGAGAAAAGATATCTCAGAAGTGGTTCGTACAAGTAAAAATTAGAAATAGTTGCAACTGCAACGTACTGATACTTAGAATTTATGTATTAACATATGTGGACCATTGAAACAAAATAAATGTTCAAAACGTTTAGTGCATGGCATTCAAGACTATCAAAACATATCGGAAAATACACATAACAAGGAAGAAACTATTCTCGTTGGATATAATCTCGATTATAGTTTGAAACTAAAAAAAATAAATTTTTTTTAAACTTTTTTTCCAATTGCTCAGTTGAAGACCCTAAAACAATTCCTCTAGGGTAGAAAACAATATATTTGTTCTTCCCAATTTTAAACAAGAATCTAAAATTATTCAAAAACAAAGAAAGATATTATAATATCAGCTGTAAAGCGATTCAAATAAGGTTATATTCTTTAAAGCATTCTCTACCAGAAGCTTTACTTTTCTGGAAAATATAATTTTTTTTCTTGCAATATGCAAAGCTACGACTCGATAAATCTTATTTAAAACATTTTTAAACATATTACCTAGATGTTAAGAAATTCACAAAATCAAGAAATAATATTATAATATATAGTTTTAAAAATTCATAATAAGCATAATCACTGACGTTTTCCTCTCAATGTTCTAAATATAAAGAATTTCCAGTAATGGCCAAATATATTAATTCAGATCAATAGTTCTCATAATAAGCGAGTTTTCAATTAAGTGAAAGCGATGAGTTACGTAAGTATCCCTTATAGTATAGAAACGTTTTTGAGATGTATCAATTTTTGAAACATTGTCCTGATAATTTCACAAATAAAAATGATAATTACAAACTGACTTACATGGATTCGGCTAATTAAATAAGACGAGCTCATAACGTACCTGTTTAGGGTAAAAGAAACAATCATTTCTTTGTACTGAATAATAGGTGTCTTTGTCAACAGTCATGTGAATGAATGGGGAGAGGTTTCAAAAGTGACACCATAAATAATTCTGAAAAGGTTGCGAATATTTATGGGTAAAATTTGTATGCATTTAGAAGAGTTATTAAATACATGAATTTACCGTTTCTTTTCTAATATAGATAAGGTTTAGCCAGCCAAGAAAACACGTTTGGACTAAAAAAAGACAATTATTCAGATAACGAAGTGGGATTACGTTTCTTTATTTTTGAATAACTTTTCACCGATTTAGATTCCTTTATTTCTAATTATGCTTACGATAATATAATTACTAATAAAAAATTATAATTACAAAATTTTTAACTTAAAATAGGTTAGTTAAAGGACATCAGTTAAAGGCCTGCCACAAACAGTTCTAAAAACATTGATTCCACGTCACTTATTGATGTTTGGAAAACTTAAACTACATATACAATAGTGTTTCATCCACTTACTACCATTTTCTACTCCAACTAAAACGTTCTAAGTCGTATTCACGCGCATTTATCAACATTATTTTCATTAAAAAAGGTTGAAAAAATTGCACGTAAAACACAAAAACTCGACCTAAGTACTCATGATTACTGCACATAAGGTGATTCAATGATTGGTTTTATTAACGTTGCACTAGGAGCAACACGAGGGCTATTGGTGCCGGACCTCCTAATTCTGAACCTCGGTCGAGTGACAAGGACGACACTTGAGTTAGCACCTCCCTATCCTAATTTCCACTCCACGCCACCGGGAGGACTTTGAGCCACGACAGATTTGACATTCATCGGCGGGTCTTTAGTGGTATTAAAGTCTGAATCCACGGCTCGACAAGAACCACGAGTCGAAAGCCAGAGATCATTACCACTAGGCTAATGTGGTTGTTTGTACATAAGATGAACAATTCATAATATATACTGGATTGTGTGTATTGAAAACAAAAATAAAACCTGAAATTACAGAATTAATGTGGTCGTAAGTGAAGACGGTTAAGTCGAGGAAGAGATGCACTTCTTAATTAATAGTAAACAAAATTAAAACCTGTAATTATTGGGGCTTTTTTTCCCCTTTTTTGTAATTTTAACTCGAGGAGAAAGTGTAGTTCTAAACTGCATGTAACCGAAATTTCAACTTGAGGTTATTGAATCTTTATTGGTCTATAGACCAGTTGGTAGAGTCCGTCGAGGAAATGGTGTACTTCTAAATTATAAGTAATCAAAAATAAAATTAGAAACTACTGAATTTTTTTGTGGTCATAAGAACGGTTAGCTGTAATTCTAGGAGAAAGTGTACACATAAATTATATGTTAACAAAAATATAACTAGAAATTATTGATTTTTTTATGATAGTAAAAGCGGATGGTTGTAAGTCGATGAGTAGGTGTACTTCTAAATTACTTGTAAATGAAAATAAAATTAGATATAACTGAATGTTTTGATCTCAGGAGCAGATAGTCGTAAATAGAAGAGACAGTATACCTCTAAATTGTACAAAGAAATTATCGAATGCTTTGTGGTCACAAGAGCAAATGGTCGTAAGTCGATGAAAGGTTGCACTTCTAAATTTCATGAGTGTCGTTTACTACAAAACTTTTGATAACTTACATTTAAAAGGCACCATATTTTAAGAAAGAGGACGCAGTCTCTCTTTTATTCCTGATGAAGGATACAGCATTCCTCACGACACTGCCAAGGAGTACTAAGAGAAAATAGTATGTTGCTGAGGTATGATTGAATTAAATTTTACACAGCAACAATAAATAGGTTAACATAAAAAAGTTTTGAAAAGGATGCCATATAGATGGGAATAAGATATATGTATCTAGAAGAGTTATCCAATCAGAATCAATCTGATCAGAGCTGTAGACTTTTTTTTTCAAATCCAATGTAAGATAGCATTTTATGTTTGAGTTAAAGCTCAAGGTGAAATATAAAAAAAAAAGTTATTGGAAAAGAGGGCGATTCCATTCCAAGTGTATCGACCAGTTTCCTTCAATATATTCTCCATTGATTTGTATGGAGATTGTTATCAATACGTTCTGTCTGAATAAAATGTTGCTCTCATATATATTTTTTTACCTTAATGCGTTTTTTCCCTTCTTTTCCTAAACAGATAATACCGTAGAAAATGAACGAGAGTTTCTTCAATAAAAACTAATTTACTTTTCTAAATATATATCAAGATCTCTTCCATGAAAAAGTTCTTTCCCAATTTATTTGAAACAACGTACGAATTTAGCTCTGAATCAAATCACATTTGTTTTAATGTAGGGTAATGGAATTAGCTCAAGTACGCAAGTTTTAAAATTACTTTCTTCCCTATACAAAATTTAGTAATACTTGTTACACAGGCGTTTAGTAAGAATGTAAAAGTATTCTATCGTATTACCTTTATGAGCATGTTAAATTTGTAACTATACAGTTCTAAAACTCTAAAATATGTGTATGCTATAACTCTAATGATGACATTTTATAAAATAAGTTTATTACTTAAATTTCTTCAAATATGTATGCAGGCTCTTAGGGAAACTTTATTTGAAAATTAAGAAAAACTAGTAAAGAGTGTAGAAATGCGTAGATAATTTTTTTTTTCTATTACAAGTCAGTTTGAAAATTATTTTATCAAACACATATCATAATGAAAGAGAAAATGGTATAAACGTGCTAGAAGCTATATAAAAGCAATTTATATATATTACTTATTGATAAAAGGTACATGCGAGTGCATGTGTGTGTATGTGTGTGAGTGTAATAAATGAAAATAAACTTCAACAAATTATATTTAGAAATAATTTTGGAAAATAAATCTCAAAAAATTGAAAATAATGAAGCAAGGAAGAAATCAATTTACTATTGAGTGAAATTCATATATACCAAGCTAAATAAATCATTATAAATAAATAAAAATGAATAAAAATATAAAATGTATTACAGATAAATCTCTAAAAGTGAGTAAATTAAACGAAAAACTATATAAATTAACTTACAGTAGTAGAAGAAGAGATGAAAAAAAAAACTGAAAAGTCTGAATGAAGTAATTATTGCTGTAACAAGCTTCAGGTTGTTTTGAGCTGGTTTTTTTCAGAATTAATAGTCAAACTGTCCCCTTCAGCGATTACATTATATAAAGCAGGTTTAAAAAGCAAAGATGCAATTGAACAGATTTCAACGAATATCAAACTTAGAAAAAAATCCTTTGATATAAAATAAACTAGTAATTATAGAAAAATCTAATACCATAAAGAAGAATAACGTAACAAAATAATTATATAATAAAACTAAACACGATTATTAGGGAAAAGAAGTACAAAAATATATGAAGGGAAAACAAAGACATAAGAAATCTATGAAACAGGAAAAAATGCCTGGCTACACTCCTGCTCAAAAGTCAAAGAAGACGAATTAAGATAAACTAAGGAATAAATCCATTCAGGAATAAATCATCAAAATATATGAAAATAATTTTGCAAAATAAAAAATGGCTGTTTTTATTATATTTTTTTACAAACTTAATATCTTTAATAAAAAAATGCAAAAAACCTAAGTTATATATATGAAATTTTATCTATGATTAGTTAAATAGATTACGTTATACATATAAAATTTTATCTATGATTAGCTAATTTTGAATATCATTAATTAAATCGATATAATTATTTAATATTTTCCAATAAATTATTCCTTAAATGTTTTTAGTGGTTCATGAAAACCCTGTATATTTATGAATCCGTGACTGCAAATTAGTGAAAGCTTATTTCAATACGATAAGAAAGTTTAGTTGAGGTACATAGATTATGAATAAATTTAAGGAGCGACGAATCATGTATCGGTTAACTCAATTTTAAGAATTCGTATTCATTTTTAATAACTTTTTTTTATTTTTTATATAAAGTTTTAAGTAAAATTTGTTCTTGCAAAAGAAAGTAATATAATTAAAATGTTAATATAAATGATCAAAAATCGTTTGGTATTTTATTACTTAATTTCCTTAAATTATTCATTAAAATTACCTGTGTAAAATAAATAATTTTATACTGTTAAAAATTGCATGCTAAATTTTTGACGAAAAAAATTTTCATTTCCAAAATTCAATTAATGATATATTGAATAAGAGTATTAATTAGGGACTCATGAGGATTTTAATATTTTTCCTTTATACATAAAAATTAGTTTTGGTCCTTCGCATTATAATTTATAATTAGATTTCTGCCATTGCATTATAATTTAATGATTCATTTTTCAGGAAATGTTATCTTGTGTGGTTCACATAACTTAAACTATCGGAATACGTCATTCTAGAACGAAGAATATTCAGATAATTTCGTTTTTTCCAATTAATTATATTACTTTTGGAAGCAAATAATTATTAAATCATGCTAGATACTGTATCATAACTTCTTAAATTATATATATATATATATATATATATTGCGACGTTATGGATAGTTTCCACAAGACCGCATATTATTTTAAAACAATGTTTTGAATTCTGTATAACAACAAAATTTTACGAAAAAAGTTTAGTTTTTTTCATTCATATACAAAAGTGGCCACAGCAGCCTAGTAGTCATGGTTGCGAACTCGCGGTCGGGTTGTTTCCGTCAAATCAGGGTCGAATAAACTTCCTACAGAAGACCTACCATGTAGCTGGGCTCATGCACGTAAAATCTCGTCCAGGTTCCGAGTTCTCCTACAGACGATGTTGGGAATTTCGGAGAGGGAGATGACAACTCAGGTGTCGTCGTAGTCACTTGACAGAAGCTCATATTATGATGTCCATTACCAATAACTCTAGTGTTGCTTCAAAATGTGTAGTAATTAATCAATCAATATTGTTCAGATACTTCTTTACAAATCTTTGAGGGACATTAGCCAATTGTATATCAATTGATGCGAATTTTCTAGCATGTCGTAATTAAAGCAGAAAACACACACTATAACAAAAAGAATGACGCACCATGAAGAAGTTTTCTGATGTAAACAAAAATGGGAGGATAGGAACATTATGTACAGAATAAAATTCCAGTAAAATTTCAGAAAAATTGAATGATTTATTTCAAAATTACATAGTTACAAGCTAACGAGCTCAATAAGGTATTAACCCACCTCTAGCCTGGATGTCAGCTGCCAGAACGAAGTGCCACAGAGTGATAAAAATTCCTGATGGTCTCCTGTGGTATTTCTAGTCAAATTTCCTCCAATTGACGGGCTAGCTCATTAACATTCCCTGGTAGATGCCGTCGCCTTCCCATCATATCCCGGACATGCTCGATAGGAGAGAGATCTGGCTGGCCAAGGAAGGGTTTTAAAAGCTGTAAGACAGTTCTTAGCAATACGTGCCGTATATGGTCTAGCATTATCTTCCTAAAAAATAAGGCCAGGGTACTACAAAGGAACGGTAGCAAAACAGGTCTTAGAATGTTGTCGATATGCTGCCTCTAATGACGACCAAAGGGGCCGGCTATCAAGAGGAATGCCCCCCCCCAGACCGTAACAACTGGATGGGGGCCTATGTGGAGTGCAATAGTGAAAGCAGGATCGGCACGCTCCCCTGGGCGTATCCATACACGTCTTCGATGATGGTCAGAAACAGTTGGAAGCGGATTCGTCGCTAAACACTATACATCCAAAGTCAGTATCATTCCAACCTGATCGAGCCAAACAACACTATAAACTGGCTCGACAGAGAGCAGAAGTGAGTGGCAGGTAAGCAGCAGAAGTGAGCGATTGGTACGAGCGTCGATTTCGCTCAATCAGCTGTCCGTGAAAGGTCATGGTGGTCCCCCGTGTTC
Source organism: Nephila pilipes (assembly GCA_019974015.1). NCBI lineage: Eukaryota > Metazoa > Arthropoda > Arachnida > Araneae > Nephilidae > Nephila > Nephila pilipes. Next base: position 370,424 of record BMAW01083377.1, read on the forward strand.
GGGTAGCACGTCTGATGATTCATAACGATTAATCAGGCGTTGTGACAGCTGATCTGATAATCACTCTGTCCTCCCGATCTGCTGTGGCCCTACGCCGACCGCTACCATCATGACGTTGAAATCTGCCTCTATCCACCCATTCTTGCCAGCATCTAATCGCTTCGACCGATATCACGAGCGATTCTTCGATTCGCCCAAACTGCCTCTTTCAATCCAATGATACGACCTCTTTCAAACTCTGACAGTTGTTCGTAATGAATTCGAATCCTGCGGCGAGGATTTTTTCAGTCGTTGAAAGGTATCCTAATTCGCAATGCAACAGAAAATTTGACCATTAGATTAAGAATCGTTTCTTACATACACCTGCTGAGTGCGCAGTTCAGATGTATTGTAGCTTTCGCTATTCATTCATTGGTCACCAAATTTTAACAATTTGCATGTTTGGTGCAAATGTCTTTGCATACGAAATTGTATTACAATCGGGCAACTCCTTATTCATGCGTCGTTTATTTCATTTTATTTATTTATTTATTTTATAAATAAATAATTAAAGTAAAGTTGAGAGATTTTATAGATATAAAATAGAGAGATTTTATAGAGTGTAGACCATAATTAGTTCTCTTTAAATTCTGACGTGTTGTAATTCTGATCACAAAACATGCCTAATCGGATATTCCAATACGCGGAATGGAATTATTTTAAAAAAAGAAAGATAAAAGTAAAGATGACGAAAAGTATGACGATTTAAAATAAGATAGGTTTTGGACCAATATTTGTCCAATCTATCGGTAGAGCGCAAAATAAAATATGAATTTATGTAATAATTCAGTACAATATCTGTCATTTTGTGGAAACAAAATACTATTGCCTAAAAACCATATTTTTTTAATCTTATCCTTTCACCAATCAAATGTAGAGAAGTCTCTAGAATAATACAAAAACTTTTAGTTTCTATCTGGATTATTTTTAATAATAATTAAAACTTTATGTTTCCCCGGAAGAACACTTTACGATACTGCGGATTATTTAAACTTACTGTTTACTGAAACAAAAGAAAATAACATTAAAGTTGTAATTTATTATAACATATTGTACATAAGAATCAATTATTATGCAGGATAAATTTTATTCAGATATATTTCGGTTATTTCTTTGTAATAATTAAAACTTTACCGACAACCCTCGCAATGTTTATCCATATAAGATAATAACGAAATTGGGAAGAGAAAACAATTATTTCAATTTCAAAAAATAATACAGGAAAAATATTATATAACAGCGATTTGAAGATCTTAATTTAATAAATAATTAAATTATTGAACAAGCATTACCTTTCATTATCCTATTCAACTTTTTTTAATTCAATTTTTGCATTTTCGAGTTTTATTTATTTCATAATGAAATAGTTAAAGCAATTTTCAACGCAAATTTTAATTGAATTCACTTATTTTAAAAGATATAGATGCAGTTAATTTGAATTTCAATAGATATAGTTTATTTCTAGTAAATCTGTTTCATGTAACACAATTTCAAAAATTTACAGAATAAAATTTCTATTACAACAATTTTTGAAGCACACTATTATCACAAAGCAAGCTTTTATAAATGGATATAATAGAGTCAATTCATTTTAAGACTATGGAAAATTGAAAATACTTTGAAATGCCTATTATACAAATATAACAATACATATCACGTGATATGTGCATTTTACAATTGCTTTATGCATTGTATTATACATTCACATTGTGCATTAATAACGTTCCTCATTGAATATTGAATGATCATAGTTCTAAATCCATTATTTGTAATAAAATTTGACAAGGAAAAATTTAAAAAAATTATTTTTGTCGTCTAAAAAATTTTAACAATTCAATAATTTCAAATTGTACAAAGTACTCTAAATTATGATCTAAATCATATTCAAAACGTAGACGCCGTTTTACTCTATAAGAATACTTCTGAGTTAGAATTTATGAATAATGTAAGAAAAAAATTTCGTTATTTTGAATCTCTACTATATGACGAATATCCCACACGCATCTATTCAATATTTTTTATATTGAAAAAGAGAACTAATAATCGAAAAAATTCCTTATTGCGTAAATTAAAGTTACTCACTCTAAGTTGGGAGAGCTCACAGCTTCATTTCAAACTAGTTTCAGTTTTGAAGAAGTATTTGAGTCTGACCTACGTCATAGACGTTATTTTATTTATACGACTTTTTTGGCATCTTAGTTACAATATGTAATATTATATATATATATATATATGTGTGTGTGTGTGTGTGTAAGTTGCAGCTATTAAATAACGGAACTGAAACTGTTAGGCATTTTATTTTTAACTCATACAAATCTCATTATCACCTTCTATATACATCTTTCCTTTATCCCTACAACACTCAATAGGAATATCTCCTATTGTTCAAAACAGTGCTGAAAGCCTTCTTATATCAACTCTTTCAGGACTGTCTCTTTCGCATTCATAACTTCAATGGACTCAAATCTTGTTCCTTTCAATACAGATTTCATCTTAGGAAACAGATAGAAGCCACATGACATCGAACATCGAATCCGGCGAATAAAGCAGATGATATAACTCTGGGATGCTTCTTGACAGACAATGCGGGTTAACTTGTCCTTCCGCAATTCAGATTTTTTCTTTCTTATTCGCTCTCGGAGGTTAGTAAGAAAGTGAAGTTAATAATCTTCAAGGACCCAGTGAAGGTATACAATCCTTTGAATTTCCAAAAATAATCTTCAATACTTTGAATTTTGCTCTTTCGAGCTACTTTTGGCTCTCGGTGAAGATGAGCTCTTCCATTGCATGGATTGGCGATTCATTTCAGGAACATAAGTAAATACCCACCATTAAACACACTTTATTATCCTTTTCAATAAGTTTGAATCAGTTTCAATAGCATTCAAAGTATCAGTATAAACATTTTTGTGAGCTTCTTGTTGTTCAAATGGGAGAATTTCAGGCATCATTTTGATAAACGCTTTAGCATGTTCAAATTGTTAACAAAATTTTTCTTTACAGATTCTTTGTCAATTCCTTCAGTCTCAGCAATAGCACAAATATTTAACCGTCGGTCAGATTGAAACAGATTACCGATTGTTTCGATATTGTCATTTATTTTTGACGCGATAGCGCGACAGGAGTGCAGAATTCTTATGCGAACGAAGGCTACGGCTATACGGATTTGTTTACAGAAGCGAGAGGTCTTGCATTCGAAACAGAACACCTTCACGCTAAGCCGCTGTCGATTGCTGACGTTCGGCGCATGCGTAGTTTTGTAGTAGCGTCTGTCTCGTAGTTATTTAATATCCACATCACGTGTAAATAAATACATATATGTGTGTGTGTGGTGTGTGTGTGTATAACATATTCTTCGTATCGCAACTGATACACATTTTACGTTATTATACTCAGTATTATTATTTATTGAAAAGCATTTTCACTTTTAATAAACATACAAAATTGAGTGTTTGGTTTTATTTGCTTCAGAACCATACAATGCAATAATAGCGGCGGATTTATAACTTTTAGCCACGCTTAAATGGAAAGTGTGACAACCACGTAGGTATTTTATTCACCTAAACTAGATTATAAACATAATAAAACAAAGTTATACTCGACTCAAATACTAGTAATCAAGTTGTTTCGCAATTATGTATCTAAAGGATGAAAATGTATATTGTTGAAATTTAAATCACTGCTATTGAATGGTATTATGGGAAATACAATACGTAAAATGCATATCAAAATTTTCGAATCAAAAGGTATTATTCAAAAAAGTAAAAAAAAAAAAAAATGGATACTTAGTAATGCAAATGCCATAATCTAAATACAATGCATTTCGATAGTCCATACCGTTTACGAGACTCCATCTATTTTGAACAACAAATCGAAGCAATGCAACAGACATCAACAATTAGGGAAAATTTTCGGATCCCATTTAGTTGATGTTATTCTCGGAAATACATGCTCGACAATTACGGTATTGATTACAGCAATTACTAGGTTGACGAACAATGCCGTTTATCACTTTGCTATAAGTATAGCAAATGTTTAATAACAAACTTTCACGCGATAATGTCCTGTATCAATAATTAGAAATCTTTCCGTGAAAGTGATGTTATTTATTCAACAGGGAAACGTACATAGTTTGGAGTGTTATTGATAAGATAATGCATTTGCTGTCGTGTTGTTCAAATTATGTGAAATTAAAAGAATTATTAATTTACAGGTATGCATACGGATGACGTAATATGAGGGGGAAACTTAAATGCTCATGTAAAAGTAGTAAATTTGTTTTCTTTCTTAGTTGAAAAAGAACAAAATTAAATGAAACGCTTATAACTAAAATTTATTTCACAAACTATTTTTCATAAATCACACACACATGCATATATATATATATAAAGACAGTTTAATTGAACAACATTTTTTAAAATTGCAAATGAACCAGGAAGTTATTTCGAAAAAAATGATCACAATAATAATACATTATTAAAATTTAACTATACGAGATAAAAAGAATTACATAAAATTCAAAAGAAAGTAATTTAAAGAAAATAAATAGACAAGAATACCAGAAATATCAAAAAAATTAACTGAAAACATTTAAAAAAGAATTGGAGAATACTACATTTAAAGTTGTAACAGGCTTTAGTCTGTTAGGCTCTTATTGAAATACATATTATTATACCATCAACAAAATATATAATTAACGGTTATAAAGCCAAAAATGCTACTTGAAAGAAGTTAAAATCAAAATCCTTAAGAACTATTCAGAAATAAAACCCAAATAAAAATATCGTATAATATGACTGTATTTATATATTTCAAGGAAAGAACAGTTTTCTTTATTGTTTGGAATATTGATAATCTGTCAATATACAAATAGTTTAATATACAAATAGAATGTCAACTTTTAACCACAAAATTAATCGGAATAAAGATTCTGTAAAAAAACTAGAATTCAATAATTAAAATTAAAGCATGCGTTAACATATTAAGTAGAAAATGAAGTATTTAACTTGATAATAATATTCTGTTCAAAAGAATTAAAATTAATAAACAATACTTAAATTTAATTTCTGTTACTTATACAATAGTCGCCACACACAATTTCACACCAGATGCGAAGCCCAATTTGACGCTAAGGCATAAGATATTGTTTTAATATCTAGATCTTCCTAACAAATACAAAAAAAATTGCATAGTAATTTTTCAGGTAAGCAAAATATACCCTTATCGGTAAGGAACTATGATGTATTAATACCGTTCGAATTTGTTTAAACTGAAATAAATAGTATTTTCGAACATAATTTCATTTGGGTTGAGAAAAAATTATAATTTTAAGCAATGCAATTTACTATTAAGTCCCCGAGATTTGAGAAGAAAAAATCTCAAATACAGTCACAGATTAAATGGGTGATTTTAACATTTACACAGCGTTCACATGATACATTTTCGTGTAATTTTTAAACTAAAGAGTGCTATAACATTTATTATGCCTATTGAAAATATATCGATAACTTGATGATACTAATAATGGTGTTTATCAAAATACTGTCACAATAGCGACATATATATTTACTTATGCAAATTGTGTGCTAGAACTAGCTGAATTAACGTCGCAACGAATATTAAATTCTACCACGCAAATTATGGGTACGACAGCACATGGCTACCGCTTATGTTATCTACTAATGCAAGTATTCAGATTTACGACAGATACATAATGAGAATATATGGTGGTGGATAATGCCCTTTGTGGACTTTGTTTCAGTTAGAGAAATGGCACTTATTAATATTTAATATTAGCAAGAATTTGAAGGGCAATGTACTCGTAGTTCGAGCGCCAAGAATAATTGGCAAGATGAGCGAATAATTGACACAGTATATTATGAACTGCTAAATTTTCCAAGAGATATTGGATTAATCTCTTTGAATATGTCTTTGTACGTAAACAATTACAGATATACCAAACATGAAACTGGAATATACAAAATTGTTGTGAAATTTAGAATTTACAGCTGGGACACTGAAAATAACTGGCAAGATTGTAGAATAGTTGGCACAGGGTTAAATTTGTTAAGAGATATTGGATTAATATCTTTGAGCTCGGTTTTGTACTTCAATATTTTCAAGTTCACCAAATATAAAGCGGGAATACGTAGAAGTGTGATTTTTAGTGATTTCAGTTCGTACACAGAGAGTAAAAATAATTGGCAAGATAGTAGCATAATTGAGACAGAATAATATAGATTACTAAGTTTTCCATAAAAACATTATATTAATATCATCGAACATGTTTTTTTCGCAAATATTGTAATGTTTACAAAATATGAATCTTGATTGTACATAACTATTTGAAGTTAAGAAATAACAGCTAGGTTATCAGTTAAATTGTAGAGTAACTGGCACAGAATATTATCCATAGTTAAATTGGCCAAGAGATATTGGATTACATTCTTTGAACTCTTTTTACACAAAAATGTTTTCTTTTTTACCCATTATGAATCTATAGTATACATAATTATTTTGATTTTTAGTAATTACAGCTTTCGCTCAGAAAATAATTGACAAGATAGCAGAATAATTGGCATAGGATGTTATGGACAATTAAATTTTCCTAGAGATGGAATGAATGAAATTCTTTGAGCTCGTTTTTGTATATAAATGTTTCACGCTTACCAAATACGAATAGAACTGCGATTTTTAGAAATTCAAGTACATTCAATATCCTTGTTTGTATCACACAAAGAAATTGATTGCAAAAAACTTGAATATTTTTAATTTTAAATCAAATTTACCATTATTTTTAATTTCCAACCAACCAAGTTACCATTTTAAATTAAACATTTGTAATTCGTATGTGATCCTGGTTTCGAAAGGCATTGATTGTTGGCTAAAGTGCAATGTCTTGATGTAGAATGGAACCAATTCTGGGCGTTTCTTTCTAACTCTTAACTTAATTAAAACTTCTTTGAAGTAATACTGGTTATTAGAACACGCATTTCGTACATTGCGACTTTTTCATTTTTCTAAAAATAAAATATACGCTGAAAGGAACTTTATTTGTGTCATTGAAGACTATTAAGAAGAAAAGTCGCTGCTATTAAAACGGTTAAAATAAAATAAGCTGCACGCGTTTTTGATCAGTGAAAAATAAGAATGGATTGATGTGTTAATACCATGGGACCACATGGAAAGAGACAAATGACTTATTTATCATAAATTGTAACTTAATACCCTTCTTTAGTCAGTTATGTTATAGACAGGCCTCGTATAAACATAAAAATATTTAGAAAAGGCTGATAAAGAAATACAGACTATAAATGTCTTATGCTTAGTTGGAAATTATATCATATTAAGAATTTTGTAAAAAATCCAGCAATAAATAGAACTGTTAGAATGAAAAGAAAAAATAAATATACTGTAAAACAAGAAGATAATTATTCGTATAAGAAAATAGTTTTCTTTACAACTTTTTTCACAGATATTTTTCTTTCTAATTCAAACAGAAAACAACAAAACACAGATTTTTTATTTTAAAATTTATAGTTTAGCTTTCAACCAAAATTTTGAAAAAATATGTTGCGATATTTCGTTATTTATCCTTGATATAAAATTTTAAAAGTCCTGAAATTAACTTGAGCGAACATTTTTTTTTCATTTGTCGATCTATTATGGCTATGAAGCAAAAATTTTCCAGTTCTTATTTTCATTTTCAATCAATAAATGTTGCTAAAAGCGATTTGGCTTCATCCCAATTTAATACGGATTTTTACATTATAACCACAAGCTAATTTGTTCTCATAAAAACTTTTAATGGATCTTAAAATTTATTACAACAATCATTATACATTTCAATCTTCCATGACTGATTGTCGTCAAAGTAACCTACAGCACTAAAATATCATAATTATAATAATTAAAGCAAATTACGCATTACAACACATTGAATTTGGCTTCACTTCAAAAAATTAATAATAACTCTCTGAAAGTGTTTTGTAAGTGATGAAAACCTTTTATACTTAGTGGTACTTTTTAAATAGTTTGTTTGATTTTATATATTTTTTATGAAAGACATAATAGCCCTAACATATTTATAAGAAACAAATTATTAGGTACGAATGTGTGTAACTGAAAAAACCAACGTTGAAAGTGTTATAAATTATTAAATAAAAAAAAATATTAAATTCACTATATCATTTGAAGTACAATTGATTTTTTGATTGCTGAAAATGTGGAACAACTAAAGCTAATGTCCCATAATATGCAATTCAAAGTTTATTTTCTCGTTTTAATGATGTTGCCTTACAACAATGCAAAGATTTCGAAAAGAATTTTGTAATTTTCAACTATAATCAGATGACGAGGTCAACATCTGGACTAGTATGCCTCTCATTAAACTGATATTATTCGAATTTAACATGCCAGCACCCTTTCACTTTATTTAAAAGTATTTTTGAATTTATGCCTGAAACTACAAAACCGCCTCGACAAAATTTACAATTTTTTCCATCATGCTACGACGATTTCCATTCAAACTGGGTTAAAATCCCTTATAAATATAATTTGCAGTACATATTTTTTCAGAAATAACCGGACTTTACTTCCTAATCACTCTTACTTTTTAAGAAATATTTAGTTAATTTAGGAACAATAACGTATTGTTCCTTAAAACACGAATAAATAAATTCAGTACAAGAAAATGTTAAAATTTATTTTCAGATGTACAATAGCGCTTTAGAATTACATTCTATTTTTGGAAATTTTATACTTTAATGAGCAATTTTTCTTATTAATTCGCATATAACTTTTCTTCATAGTTACTTATAATTACATGGAAAGTAAGATTATCTATATTTGTTAATATTGGAAATATGGATTGCACAGATCACAACATAATATGCGATATAAATCAGAAAATCTGAAAATATATAATAGAGATTCCTCTTTTCAAATTGATTTAAGCCAAATTTTTTACTATAATTTAAAATATATATGTAAAACTTAATACTGATCATTATTATAAATCATTGTTAAAAATGGCTTTTTATAATAGAAACAAAATAACACTATTGATATATAGAGTATATATATATATATATATATATATACTCAAACTTTTCCAACCAAGAAGTAATACTGGGATTATTACGAAACTTGGCATGAAGGTATGTGTCAGACAGATATATAAATGATTAGAAATGCAGCATAATCGCACATTGCGTAATGCCACTAGAGGGTGTTCAACTTCGTTCTCCTTGGATTATAAAGCAGGTAAGCAGAGCTTGATTGTGTGTAATTAATCTGTCACTGAGAAATCCTTTTAAAAAATTACCGATATTAAGTTTGGGAATTTGAAATGAGGGTAACTCACTGTAGTTTTGCACATTCGTATTTTTGATGTTTTGAAGATGTCCACGAGTATGACGGCTTTCTCCTCTCAAAAAATCATCACCATAGTTTTTCCTTCAAATAAGACCTTCTTCACTTTCGTCGGAACAGAATCTCTCGAAGCAACCCATTGTTTTGACTGTTGCGTAGTTTCCGGTATTCAATGATGAATCCACATCTCATCGCTGGTGAGGACTTATCGCAAAAAGACTATGACAAATCGACACGGTAATAATCAAAATAAACTTTGAAACAGGGTTAAATATTTGCTTTGGCAATGTGTAATAAATTGAAGCACACAATAATAACATCAACTTGCCTTTACAACGGCGGTAGTCGTCAAAAATAGGAACTTTCTAAACCAAACTTCTTATTGCTAAAATTGCATGCATTGGAGATAGATCGTGAAAACAGTAACTGACAATCTAATCGAAATATGAGATTTATCAATGAATTTACCGATGGTTTCCATGTATATTATCAAAATGTAAGAATCTGGGATCATGAAGGAAAATACACGATATTTTTAAATATATTACCCAATTCGTGTAACTTAAAACACTATTACTACTTATCACACACAAATCAATACAAAAAGACGGATAATGAGGATGTAATCCTTATTATCAAATTAAAATGTTGTTTCCAATTAACTGAATAGTATGACAACTGTAAATATTACCTACAAACTCTTATGAATGAAAAATGTATCGTGTTTTGAGGATTTTTGAACAGTTAAACATGAAAATCATTTCAAATGCCTAGGTAAACTCGACTTTAATTTGATTCATATGCGTAATAATTTTCAGGTATGTAATACGTTCATCCATGTGCTAAAATACAATATAGTGGGGCTGCAGTTGAAAAGATAAATCACGACAGCACTCAATTAAATGTTAAGATTTAAATATCACTGATATATATATATATATATATATATATATATATATATATATATATATATATATATATATATATAAAGTAATTACTTATTCTTTTATATTTTTAGGAATTGTCCACAGTATTCATAGAACCATAGAAGGAGCAGAAAAACGTTATTTATGACTGATTTACGTAATAATGTATCCTTCGAGAACACAGTACACATTTTGACAGTTAATTGAAAATAGTCCCCACCTACTTGTTAGAATAAGAAATGTTAAATTCATAAAACATACTCGTTGCAAGCCATTGTATGGAATATCGAGCTTTTTATTTTCATGTTTTAATTATTTTGAACAAAATTATCTTTTTTTTACGATTGAATAATTGTTCATATTGAATTAAAAATAAATACATGATCAATGTGTCTAATATTTTTCATATACTTTGCTATTAAAATATCTCACCACGGCCTTTATGCTTATTGTCGGCTTGATAGTTTCATAGAACTGTAATATTATTTATGTAAAATCATCGCAAATAAATATTGCATTGTCTTATCACAATACCTGAAATATTTGAACAGATAAAATTACATCCTTATGTGTTTTCCTTGTATATAATGGTTCTGTATCCGAACTTTTACATAATTATTAATTGTTTTCCCTCCTCAATCATTTTATTATATGCTACGATTTCCAAATACAAATAAACTTAAAAGTACATTTTATAATGTCGCATAATTTCGTATACTAGTAATATGCTTTGAAATTTCAAAATGAAAGAAGAACAAAGCATTTAGCATGTTTTATTTTTATGAACTTTTATGAACGCATTTACCTTAAAATCTGAAACTAAAGCGAATTTAAAAGTTAAAATTCCAATTTGATTATTGAGCCAATAAATATGTTACAATAAATGTATAAAATCTCCATAAATTTGTTTTTTCACAAGAAGAAAATGAAATCGGTAACAATTTTATTACAACTTTATTATTAAATCGAAATATTCCATAAATTTTAAACAGTGTATTTTCGTTACATAGAAAAATTAATTCATATCAATTTATAAGGAAACCTCATAACTAGACACAAAATCTCGTGCTTTATTCTTACATAGAACACATTGAATTTATGACTATAAAAAAACGCTCTTTCTTACCTATTCCCTCACAACACATAACCACGAAAGCGCAAAGAAATTCCATGTATCAAATAAAGTCTGGTGCATAAGGTACGGTAAAGAATTAAATTACTGTGTGTGTTGGTCTTGTACATGGGAAAATAAAAACAGGTTTGCGGCCCAGAGATTCCAAAAGAAGCGATAAATCTTCGAAGTATGCCCTATAAATGTCTAGATGTAAAGAATCGAAAATAAAAGGCATTTGAGGAGAAGGGTTTTGATGAGATATTTTGTTCACTTACACAGTTAAAAGAAAGGCATTCGAGGTAAAAGAAGATTCTTAACTACTCTCTTATTCATAGAAAAAAAATTATTTTAAATTAAGGATTCCATACTGCAACTAATCGGAAAGCCTGAATCTTTGAAATCTAATGACAATATTGTTCATTATTTGAATTTAAAATAAAAAAAAAAAAGGTTATGATAAAATATGTTTTCAAAAGCAGATAGAAAAATTTAATCAAATAATTTATTATAGTTAGCAAATTGTAATGAATAAATTAAATCATAGCTTACCAATTGATCGGTAGCAATGTATCAACCAAAAATGTTATATACCGATGAAAATTGAATCACACAATCCTAGCTTTCAAATTGTTTGTTTATATCGCCTCGACCAAAGAATGTTATGAGTCAATGTAAATTGATGCAAGGAATACTTATTTGCAAATTAATAACTCATATCGTCCAAAGAATGTTATGAGTTATGAGCCAGTGTAAATTGATGCACAGAATCCTTATTTTCAAACTGTTTAGTAGTTCGTATCGTCCAAAGAAAGTTATGAGCTAAGAACCAGTGTAAATTGATGCGCAGAATCCTTAGTTGCCAATTGCTCTTTAGTTCGAATCGTCTAAAGAACATCGAATAAGCATAATGGTAACTGAAGAATGTTAATTATATTTTCGCCGCAAAGTTCTGAAATGGAAGGTGAATGATGAAGTACCAACTCAGATGTCAAACTGGTCTTTTCATTGCGGTTCGCATTGACAAGTTGCATACGAGAATGCTGCAGTAAAAATATATTTCAATACGGTAGAAGTAGTGTTAAGGTTAACTTCGCGAAATTTTAAAGAAAAAAAGAAACTTAAATTCGGCATATTTCTTTTTTTCAAAAAAAAATTTCCCCTAAAATTTGTTGTATAATTTTATTTTGCTATTCTCTAGAGAACAACGTATCTTATCAAATTACTAAAAACTGTTTTAATCAATCAATTTTCTTAGAATAAAATATGTTCTATTCTACGTTTATTATGCTGTAACAAAAATTTGTCTTTCATTGCACGTAGAAGGAAACTCTGTACACACAATTATGGAATGTTTTTAAATCTGTATGTTTTACATGTGTTTAATGTGTGGTAAATGTGTTTCAACCACACGAATTTGAATTAATATTGTAATAGTTTTCGATCCGATAATATATATTTTAAATTATGGTCTCGCTTTTTACTTTTCGTAGAAACCATACTGAGGCAATCATAGTTTGACTGCCCATTCAAGATGTGAATAAAATTTAACAACGAGGTACTACAGAATTATTAGTTGCTAGTCTATCAAAAATAATACCAAATTGAAGTTTGATTAATATTTACCATTTAATATTATTAGACATTACAGTAATAAAGTTTCATATTTTTTTACGCTTCAGTAAATATATTTAAGAAAAAATTGATATTTTCAAATAATTTAAAAATATTGATACGTTTCTCAGAGCAAACTTCTGATAAATGTCATCTTATTTAATAAGAATAAAAGATTTCTTAATTCACGAAATCCAGCTTTCAGCACTAAGATTGACACTTATGTGAATGCACGCAAGTTGCGCTTTCTTCGAGCGTCTAGGCCGCGAGAGTGGCCTTCAAGCTCTTGTTATGATTCTAGTAGTGAAGACTTGACTATTGATGTCTTTTACACCTTCTGTAGGTAGTATTGGGTAGAACACTTATGTGAATATACTGGAACACTAAATTTATAAATATCGAATAATTGGATTTAAGTGGTGTTTTTAGTTATTAACATAAGTGTTTTCTGAAAATCTCTCTCTATATTTTAGATTGTATTAATCATTCATTGTATGAAAATAAAAATTTATAGGTATTCATTATTTTACACTAACTACATTAGAATTAAATTCTGCAGTGCAGATGAATCAATATTTCATTGAAAAAAGTTCAAATGCATACTGGAAATTAATCCAGAATAGAAATGAGGTAGAGTTAAATACACAATAACTATCAAATATGGGAGGTACAATCAATATTATATACTAAAATAAACTAATGTTTATTTTCAAGCAATTATTTAATCACTAAAAATCATTTTACTGCCAAATTTAACAAGTAATTTACATGGTTTCCTGTTATTGTATTAAATTCAGATTTGTCTAAAGCGTAACGCTTACCCGTCAAAATAATATATATATATATATATATATATATATATATATATATATATATATATATATATATATATATATATGGATGATTTTTGAATAATAAAATATTGCAAATACTAAAATTAAAATGGCATGATTCTTCTTTTTTGTTTTCTAAAAATGTATGAGTAGTCGAAAACTATCAAATGATTTATTCAAAAGACTATTTTATATTATTCAAAAGACATTCAAAAGACAGAATTTAAATACAACATGAATATACACGTATTGTAACAACACATTACACACAATCGAATCATCACCGCAGCATAGGTTGGCGTTAACAAAGTTGTGACGTAAAACCGATAAGCCTGCTTGTTGGGAGATATATAAAGATGGTTTCAGACTACCTGTTCGTATAAATAGCAGTCAGAACAACCACCCTCCATAAACAATAGAAATTCCTCTTCTCAGAATAGTATTTCCACTCTAAATCCATCTACTCAAGCAATACACCCACTTCTTTACCTTCATTTCAGGCAACCAATGAAAGCACGCCCTTCCACAAGTTACACCAATATTAAGACTTCCACTCAGAATTCTCCAAAGCAACCTCACAGTAATCTTGGATTCGGTCTAAAGAAACGCTCTAGGTATCATTAGAAATCACCGTTGACTTATTCATATAGCAGCAATTGCTGCGATTCGAAAATTATCAGATTTAACAGACGTTGGAAAAGGTATGATCATTTGGGACAGTAAACTTGGCGGCAATATTACAAAAACTGAAATTTTCGTGAGATATTCGCGTAGTATCGTGTTGAAAATAAACAGTACATGCAAGAATAACCAGGATGTGACATACTGCTTACCACCCTAGAGAGATTAGTGGTTAATAAAGATGATAACCGTTTAAGACGTCTAGTAGAGAGAGATCGACGAGCTACCGTCAATACATTGATTGCCCATCTCAATAGCTATACATACTTATCCATCGTTACCAATCAAATATACTTGTATCTTTTCCTAGCAATTGTGTATCCTGAAAGTAATGGTGTCTTCCAACATATGTTATGTAACCAAAATGCGCCATGCATTGTTCGAAGAGCATGCAGAAAAGTTCCATTTATATCCCAGCCTCCAATTTCCCCAGATCTAAATCCTTACGTAAACATGTCTGAACAACTGAATCGGCACATCAATTAGCAAAACTCTCCATCATAGAATTTTTTCCAGTTAGATAATGCTCTTCTCTTCTCATGGTCACAAATTCCTGTTGCCATCTTCCAAGCACTCAGTGACTCTATACCCTATCGCATGCCATTTTGGCTGCAAAAAGAAGATTCTGGATAAAAAATAGGTGGTCGTAGTATTTTAATTCTATCCTATAGAATGTATAAATAATTAACCGCTTTTAAAGATTGTAGAACATGGCGAAATGAAATCATCCAATGAGTTGCAGAAACGTTCAGATAGTTAAGGCTATTTTAACCTATTGAACAGTATATGAAAGAGCATAAATGAGAATATTATATGATGACTTTTTTCTAATGGATGTATAGGCTGTAGGAGGCAAAATCCCTTAACCATTGTTTATCGTATTCCAAATAGCCACTGATGACTAGGAGTCTACACAATAATTTTCCAAGATTAATTGACATCCTTTGGAACAATCCTTCAAAAATCGATGAATTCGTAATTGTAACCAGTGCATTGGGAATGAAATATTTCTTTGATAACTGAAATTATGAAAAATTAATTGGAACTTATCATTATTGTTACTTCTCTTAAAACAATTCTAAGGATTTAAAGCATTGAGAACTATATAAATCTTTAAAATGAATCACGATCCCCTTGACAATTTAAGAATATGTTTTAAAATAATTTATTTCACGTTGATTCAGGATCGATTCTTTAGGGTAAAGTACCCAAGGGTTTCGATGAAATGTTACCTTCTAATGTTTTTAAAAATCTTCATTATCAATATGCAAATACATTATGATATGATGTAATTAGAAATAGCAAATCTAACATATTATAAATAAATGAAATCTGTTCAAACAAATATTCGTAATTTCAAATGACGTTTTATTCTATATTACAGATTTCTTACAAATTTTAGAATATCTAACAAATACCAATTATTTTCAAATGATATTTATTACGCTTTTCTGTAATACGAGTACAAAATACAAATATAAAGTGTTTAGAAATACATCGTAAAAAAATTAAAAGCTTTTGATCAGAGAGACTTTATGTCCATATCCAAAAGCAAAATAAAATGAATCGAATAATTTACGGCCCAAACTTGTACCATGTTCGATTTCCAGGATAGTAAAAGTACGCGCATCCACATCCTAAAAACAATCATTTATTGATGATTCTAGTCAAATTATCAAAATTATTCAAGTTGTGATAACCTGTCATCATTATTTAACTCTCGGCCAACTTTAAGACTTAAATAGTCAATAAGCTCAAAAATTTAATTGAAGATACTTAAAAGAAGGATACTACATCTATCAAAGAATACGCAAGATCTCTCTGTCTCGAATCCCACTTAACTCAACAAATCCTAGTTTTTATTCAATTAATAAAGTCTTAACTTACCAAATCACTTATTCTAATTCAAACACTTCTAGATTATAGTAGATATGACTCCTATTATTCTTATTAGGAGCCATTTTCAGCTACTTTAAATTTAAATGATTAATTATGATGACTCATTCTAATCTTTAGCATGTATCAGTATGTCGTTGTACTCTATATCCCTTTTATTTTCATTCAATTCTGTTATCTTCATCTACTTTACCTAATCATGTATTATTTTTATGGCAAGGAATTGTTATTTTTTGCAATTCAAATTATCAAAACATTCCCAAGGTTAATGAAGAGAAATTCGCGAATAGCCCAACATCACGAAGTAACAAAATTTTCAGTAGTAAATCACATCACATCAAAATTATTTTACCTATATCCCTCCAAAAGGATAGTTTATTTAGCTCATACAACGTTTCTATTGAGAATAAATTCCACGGGTGAGTCCCAAACTTTTCCTGAAATAAAAAGGGGAGAAAACGTCCTGACAAAATCTTCAATACGTGTTTGGATGCTGGAATTAAGTAGGGAAAGACTCAAAAGGAAAACGGACGTAACCACCAATATTTTTTCCTCGTTTTATTATCCGAATTTGTTCTCTTGGAGATACAATAAAAACCTTGTATTCTGTTTTTGTTAGTTTGCTTATATCAGCTCGTATTCTTCCATTCCCTGTTCAAGATGCCAGCCTTTGCTATTTATCCCGCATATTCCCGCTAAAATGTGAAAATAGGTCATTCTATAAGCTTTTGTTGAATCCACTGCGGATGCAAAAAAAGATAGACTTTCAAAAAGTATACAATATCACGTTTCAGAAGAGGAAAAAGCAGTGTATATAACAATAAATCTTATTTCATATATATACTTATAGTAAATATTCTCTTGTAGTATTTTTGACTCTCATAGAATAGCAAAAAGATATGAATGAAGTCTCGAAACTATAGAATATAAATAGGTGAAAATCGATTTTAGTAACAGTTAGAGTGAGAAAAGTAGTCTTAAAAAATTAACTTTAGCGTGTTATTTTTTAGATTTAGAACAAAATATATTACTTATTGGTTTGTATTACTGATTGATTGATTGGTTATTTATTAAAATACCACTGAGAAGCAATTCGAAGGCTCTTGGAGACAGACCTTGTAATTTTGAGCCTTGGTCAAGTGAGGGAGCCGACAACTGGGTGCCACCTCCTTCTCTAAGCTTCTACACCTCAACATTGGAGGATGGGACCTCAACCAGGTTTAATGCGCATCAGCCTCGTTTCACGGTGGCTCTTTAGAGACAACAATGCTCGAACCCGACGAAAACAATACAGGCTTCAAGTCCACGACCATGACTTCTATGCTACAGCTGCACTAATTACATCACTGAAGGTAGATTCATAATAGGAAAGCGGTGCAAAAAAAACCTTTGTCAGAAAGGGAAATGGGAATGGAGTTAACTCACTATAATATTATTCAAGGCTCCTTTCCCTTTTTTTAAGAAGTTTGTGATTTTGACGTTTTTCTCACTCCACAAAATCGTCGCTATAATTTTACTGGCCGATGAGACCACATTCGCTTTCTTTACAGTAGAATCAGCTGAAATAACCTTGATTGTTGCTGGATTTCTAGTGTGTAATGAATAATCCTGGTCCGATCGAAGAGTACAATGTTATGTAAAATGACGATGACCATTAAACGCTGTAGTAATCAACATTTGTTTGACAGTCATTTGCCACTCAACCACAAATAACCTATGAATCAAAATCAAATCTGTTTTGGTATTTTATAACATATGGCGGTACACTATGATGACACCACCTTGCCTTAGGGGCCCAATTTGTCGTCAAAAATAGATATTGTTTGAACCACTCTTGAATTGCAATAATCAAATTTTGCATAGTAAAAGAAAATGTAATAGAATTAAATTACAAATTGAAACATATAACCTGAATATGTAAATGGATCAGGCAGAAAAGAAACTCTTGTTGTCCAAAAGATTAATGAGATTTGAAAAATTATTTATGAACTATTATTTATGCTTCAAATTTTCACTCAGATTCCTACAGGGAGCCTTAAAAAGTAGTTATGCGTGTTGGATTAACTAAAAGTGTTA
Organism: Nephila pilipes; assembly: GCA_019974015.1. Taxonomy (NCBI): domain Eukaryota; kingdom Metazoa; phylum Arthropoda; class Arachnida; order Araneae; family Nephilidae; genus Nephila; species Nephila pilipes. Next base: position 388,972 of record BMAW01083377.1, read on the forward strand.
ATAATGTGTTATTACAGTGATATTTTGTTTTCAAGATAAGTATTATTTTCTGAATCACTTGCACGTCCAACTTTCTACAGCTTACAGTATAACGCAAACGTGAGATAATATGGCGGGAAGCATTATCAGTCCTCATGCACAATGTGATTTTCAAGACAACTAGGCGTGAACGCATTATGACTACAACAGGTGACATCAAATGCGGAATCGTGAACTGATAAGGGACATTTTATGGGATAACTGATAAGTTGTTCCGGATGTAATATATCATTACTCTTCGTTACCAGATGAGGAACACTTTATGAAATAAGATTAAGGCTATCCTTGCGTAATGTTACTAACAGGACCTGTAATTGGAATACTTTTCCCGATAAAATGCGCTCGGACGCTAACTTTATTTTCTAACCTCGCTATCCCTAGAATATTTTATAATGCTGTTCATTTCTGTTCAAATAAATCCCTTTTCTTCTGCTTTATAAAATGTGTTCCATGTTTTACCTCTTATACTGTAACGTTAAATAACCTTTAAACTTCGCACGTCTAAGGGGGAAATGGCGTATTTTTAGACTCCATCATAAACAGATAAATGTGTTACTTTGTCCCAAATTTATGAGGAAATTGGAACAATTTTCTGCCTTGAAATGTGTTCGAAATTTCAATAATGTTCTTTAATAATAGCCGAAGAGAGCTTGAAGACTAAAAACTTTAGTATTGGATTTCATGAAAACCCTCTAAATTTGAAATTTGATCACTTTGTATCCGTTTGGAAATAGGCTGTGGGGGGATTGACTGTATTATGACATGTCAAAAATGGCAATTTTTTTTTTTTGCCTCACATAAATAATAATGAAATATTACCTAAAGTATTGTATAACTTATCATTATTAAATAGTTACTGTCAGAATTTTAAGAATGATTAGTTTCTCTTTATGTATACTAAAAAATGTTTTAATTTAGAGATAAAAAAAACTACATAGTTTTCAAATAAATCATCATTAGCCCAGCAAAGTCCTCGAAATACAAAGTACAATAAATAAATTTCAAAAACATAATTTTTTTAAATTAGCTTTGCTAATTTCGTTCTAAAACGCGCTTACATTTTTTTTTTCTATTAAGTTCTTAAAAAAGTAGAATTATTCACACCAAATATCAATTAGTCTAAAGTAATGATGTTCTGGTTCTGAGTACCCGGTTGCATAGAAAAAAAAATGTAGGTTTGGTGGTTAATGGACCTCTCTCTCAGGATTTGCAGCCTTGAATTTCCAGTTTACAAGCTGTAACATATGTTGCTTCAACCTGTTACTTGTCCAAAAAATTACAAAATTTATGAAACAATAATTAAAAAAAATTTCCACTTAGGTTAAAAAGATTTTTAAATTTAAATTTTTTGAAGAAAATTACTCCAAAAATTTTAAGAAAATATTCAGTTTTTTCTATTGGTTGAAAGTTTTATATCCAGAGTGAAATTTAAGTAACTAGTCAAACTTGGAGCAGCTTCTCGCGCTGGTGATGAACCAGAGAGAAAAAAAAAAAAAAAATAGCTTGGATAGCTAACTCGAGAGCTGGCTATCCTACAAGTTGAGAGAAAAGAAGCAATCACTATGAAGAAGAGAAAATGCTTTCTTCAAATTCCTGATGCATTATTTATTTACAGAAGCAAAACAAACTTAAATACGGAAACGTTGCCAATGTTAACATCAAAAAGAATACAAACAAACGATTCTGCCATAAAAATCAACTATTAAATTAAAATAAGAGCAAACGATAAATTATTAAAGAAGTCGGTAATATTCTGCCCGGATACTAAAATAAAAACAGACAGCAAAATAGTAAATTTAATATATCTTAGCGATATAAATATAACTTAATCAAACAAAATGTAATTATCAAAATAATAATTTATCGTAATTTCAATACTTTGAACTTAACACAATGTATTCTTTACTTTATGCTCTCGCATTTATTTGTTTACGCCATTTTCCCAAAATAACAATATGTTAGCACATTTTAATAATATTAAATAAAAGTGTCAAAAATTGTAATTTTTTTTATTTATTCTTCTCTTAAATAACGATAAAATGATACCTAAAATTTTGTGCTACCAGTCATAATTAAAAAATATACATAAACAGATCTGTAAAATTAAAAAGTTTCCAATTATATTTTATCAAACATTTGGTTTAATACAAAGATAAAGTTAATATAATTTTAAATAAATCATCTCTGTCCCTGCAAAGCCTTTAAAATGCAAACAAACTCTGTATTCAAACTCTAACAGAAAAAGAACGAAAAATCGATGTATCCACGAAACAAATTTGACCCTGAGAATTATTTCCGGTACAGCAGAAGTAATCGCATTGGCATCATAAAAAAAGAAATCATTTACCGAAGATTGAAATCGGAGAACCGAAAGCACATCCAAGTAACACAACTCTCTCCATAGAATCATATCACGCCAAAATTGTTTTATGTCTACTCTTCGAAACAAATATTTTATTTACTTCATAGAACGGTTCTATTACGGATAAATTCCGCTAAATAAATCGAAAACTTTTCCTGAAGTACGAAAGGTAGGAAACGTCCTGACAAAATCTTCAATACGTGCTTGGAAGCAGGAATAAGTAAGGAAATTTTCAAACCACCATAACAAAACGGAAGTAACCACCAATTTCTTTTTTATTGCATTTTCTGTGTTTGTTCCCTGATCATTGGAAAGAGAAAAAACGTTTGTTTCTTCTTATGCGGCTGACATTATCTGTACTTTCTTCCATTTGCTTCTGAGTTCAAAAAGAAGGTTTTTGCTATTTACCTTTAAAAATGTAGAAATTGGTTATATTGCTTTATGTCATGCATCCATTATACTATTTTGTATAATATCAACATAACTGGAAACAGTTTTGGAGAAAGATACATTATTTCAAGTTTTGAGAAAGTAGTTGTTTGTTTACCACGGAATTCATTTTTGTGCATTCTTATAATATTACATATTTTCTCAAAGAGTATGTCTTGATGCTTGTAGAATAATAGTTATTTTAGTCTTATACTTTCATTCCAAAAATTTACTTCCAGTGTCAAAAATATTATTTTTTTTTAATTCAACATGCAAGACCATTTGTTATATTTATTGAGCACAGATTCGCTTAACTATGAATATTTAATATATACAAGTGTTAAATTTAGGAATGATATTATATTCTATACCAAAAATATGTTACAATACTAAAATCTATTGAATTTTCGAATTAAAACTTTCAGCATTGGGTAGATTGAGTAATAGAATTAAGCCGTTTCACATTTGCTATTTAAAACGAATTCTAATTTTTTTTTGCTTTTGATAAAATGTTTTGCACACACACAATCATGGTTATCTCAATTTAGTGGAATATACTTTTTGTACTTTGAATCTCAACCAGGACAGGAAACCGATTGTCGAATTATTTGGAATCCTTCATAATGTGTAGATTATGTATAAGTTTACTAAATTCTGGTTTAAATACCTAGGCATTATTGAACAGGTTTCAAATGATTATGTTTCATCTCTTTAGTTTCAGCTTAAAAGAGATATAATGGTTAAAGTTAGCAAAGAGAGTTTAATAATTCCTGAAAATAACCTCAATTGCAAAATTCTTTTTTCTGTAATATAACCTGTATATCTCAAAATCTCATAGAAGAAACACCATTCCATGTTCGCAACACTATGAAAGCTTATAAACATTTATTCCGTAATATATAGAATTATAATTTCAATTTTCCTGTATCTTTTTTTTTTAAATTTTCGTTCTCTTAATCCAGATTCACGCGTATTTTTTGTTTTATTAATATACAAGTTTGCTTAACCATACACCTTTGAACTGTAGGTATATATTATGAGTAAATTCCTCCAAATATAAGGGTTTATACAGTAAAATGCTTTGACACCATGAACGGAAGTCATATAATGAAGACTGAAGAGAAAAGAAAATCGAACGCACGTCTATAAATATTTCCCCTGAATAACATCATAGCATCTGTTAATTTGTGTCTATCCTTCCAAAAGGATATTTTTATTTAGCTTATATAACATGTCCATTAAAAATATATTGTCCAAGATAAATATCAAACTTTTCTTAAGTATGAAAAACTCAAAACGTACCGACAAATGTCTGCAATACGTGCTTGGGTGCAGCAAATAAGTAAGGTATCTTTCAAAGCCAGTAGAAAAAAATGGAACTAACCACCAACATTTCTTTTATCGTTATAATTACTGAATTTGTTCTCTTGAAGATACGCTGAAGAAATAATACATTCTTTTCATACGTATGATAATGATACCAATTCTTATTCTCGCGAGTACATTCTCAAGAAGTCCAAGAAGTTTCTTTGTTATTTATATAATATGTTTGGGGTGAAATGGGAAAGTGTGTCATATTACTTTCCAGGCACATTGTTATTTTATTGTTTAGGAAAAGGTTAAAGAGTATAGGGAAAGATTTACAGTTTCTATCTCGAATTTCAAGAAGATACTTTTAAACTGGAAGTCATTCAGTTATATTTATGCTTGTATAGTATTTATTACAATAAAATCCTTAGAGTTACAAATTCGTTGAAATTTACACCTTAAAACAATACTTTTACGCATAAAAAAAACTGAACACTATAAAAAAATTTAAATTAGCGAGAATTTAATGTATTAAAATATTTCATTTTATGCAGATAAAATTTTAAGTGTAAGAAAAATAGATTTTGAACATAATTTATCAATATTTTGGAATAGCACGCATAATTTGATTTTTTGCGGCACCTACGAATTTAATAACGCTCATTTGTTATTATATCATTAGAAATTTTTTCGCGGTTTTACTATCTTAATTTCATTGGATTACAGGAGATGTTTAAGTTTTTGCAAACATTAGCTGGAGCACTATTCGGTATCTTAAGTTGGCGAATTTTTTTTAAGAAATAATGAGACGCGCATTTTTTTTTTTTTTTTTTTTTTTTTTTTTGTACGATCTATGATGAACGACTTTATTTTTCGGAAAATTCTTAACATATATCCATCATATTGTGCAATTTATGTAACATATACAATGAAATGTGAAATTCATACACTGAACAGCCGAATAGGAAGTTGAATGACTTCTAAATTTCTTGTTAAATTTACACTGACGTTCAAAATTAAGAGAATTTGCATATTTTGTCGAATTTCATAAAAATAATTGAATGAAATGTAAAAATACTTTATTGAAAGAAATATGCTAATCTTGTACATCGAATACGTAAGCGTATACGTGTATGGGGGCAGAACTAGTCGAAAAACTTGATTTATAAGTACGCGTGCCAAAATATGCATTTCACCGAATTTATTGATGTTTCTTTGCAGCAATCACTTAAATTAAAATTCAAACAGTAAATGAGAGTAACGTTTAGAAGATGGAATGAGGTGGCGAATTGAAGATAGGCTAAAAGCAAGCCAGTCTCAAATCCAGATGTGCAGAGAATTCGATTTAACGCCCAACGTCGTATCCAACTTAAGGAAACAATTTAAGGATACCGGATCCGTTGAGAGAAACTCTGGGCAAGGTTGTCAAAGAGCCTTGACGGCCAGAGAAGATCACCATTAGTTCCATTACAGCGAGGCATAACAGGGATACTACAGCTTCTCAGGTCTTTCACGAGTTGTATGCAGCCACAATAACTCGAGTTTCAAGGGTGACTGTTTCCAGAAGACTGAATGAGAGAGGGCTGTTTACAAACATACCTGTTGTTTGTGACCCGTTCAGTTCTGCGAACAGGACAGTCCACTTAAAATGATTCAGAGATCATACAGATTGGAGCATGAATCAATAGGTGACCGTACTTTTTACTGATGAGTCCCAGGTCAGCCTAACCAGGGATGTAAAGCTCTCGCGATTGAACGTCGCAGATCGTTGCAAACTGTTGCCAAACTTTCTTTTAGGGGTGGACGTTTGTACCGTTATAATAATAATTTTTTGTTCAAAGAAGAATGTAATGAAACTCGTGAAACACCCTATAGATTTAACATTCATCAGTACCGGTTACTCTTTAGTGGCACCAAAGCTCGAACCCCGACTCGCTGAAAACTGTCAGCCTCGTGTCCACGACCATGACCACTAGGCTACCACGACCACACAACTTTATAGGAACGCTTCACATTTTACGTTCAGAAAATAGAAAACAGTTTTGCATATTCCAATAGTCAAAACATTGAAGGACACAAACTAACATTAATATATCATTCCATATGTCCTGGAAGCCTTTTGCTACTGTTTTGAAACTGTCATATTATTGAAAGATCGTAAATATTAATTCAGTAATAATTAGTTCCTTCCATAAATCGTGGTTCACACGCATTTATTATTGTTTCATTATTATGCAGGTATATAATGTTCACCCCCTCGTTTTTGGATATATTGGTGGCCGAGGGTTTTTAATGGTCATGGTCGTGGACTTGTAGCCGACGTTATTTTCTACAAATACCTAGGCAACTGAAACAAAATCTTTGTACAATGTTTCAAATGAAGACTACCTCATTTGCTATTGTGACATAGTTGGTGTATTCGATTCCTTTCTTAAAACCTGTTTACCGTAATAACAATCATTTTAATAAATTCTCAACTAAATAGTTTATTTTATTTTACGTAGATTAGTTTTGTTGACTTGATTCTATATAACTAAGCGATAAATAACGCATAATTTGCAGAGAGCATATCTTGCTGACTTTGCACCTTTCTTTTAGATTTAGAGGACAATAATGAAACAAAAAGCATTACATCGCCTTCAACAATTAAATATTTTATGCCATGTAGCTCATATTATTTGAAATATCTACAAAACACGACAAAGTATGAATACCATTCGTAAATATAAATTCAATAATTTCCTTATCTCTTACACACGCACGCTAAAACTGATTATATTCAAAAACTATTATTCTAAATTCATCCCAGGTTTTTCTGCTCTCACAAGGTATTAAGTAATAAGACAACTATATCAAATGCGGTAAGTAATATTTATTCCAAAACGAAAAATATATAGTAAATCGACAAACAAAGAGCTTATAAATTGTTAGAGCAGAAATATTTTGTACCTAACTTCTTATAAAACAAAAGAAAATCAATAACCAATAAAAAAAACTTGCTCTGGTGAATTATTTGAGAAATAATCTGAAAGAATCACATTGACACCATAAAAATAAATCATTTGCCGATAATATCGAAATCATAGCATTGGAAAAACATTCGAGTAATAAAACTTTTCAACTGAAATCATATCTTGATAAAATAATTTAATGTCTATCTTTCCCGACGAATATTTCATTTAGTTCATAGAATGTTTTCATCAAAGATGAAGCTTTCGATAAATAAATCTCAAATTCTTCCTGAAATACATAAAAAGATGAAGTATTATAAGTGTGACTTGATGTTAGAATGAGTAAGGAATCTTTTTGACTGAAGCAAAGGAATATAATCGCCAATGATCTTTTATTTAAAAAATTCTATTTTCTAAATTTGATCATTTTCTGTTACGATAAGATATGCATTAATGTATATCATAATATCAGTTTATCTCTTTATTCACCAAACCGAAAAAAGGGATTTTCATATCTATCCAGTATTTTTCTACTGTAGATCAGATATAAGTGACAATTTTTTTAATAGTGGCAGAGTATTTTGATAAATTTTACCAAAGAATATCGATAATTATGGGCAATTACAAATTTATAAAGCTAAGCTATGATATTTTAAGCAAAGCTTTTGTTACATATTGTTATGTTGGATGAACCGCCAAGATATCCGTTGAGAGTTACAATTTTGATATGATTCATCTAAGGTTTAAGGTCAAAAGGTCAAACATCAAAACAAATTATTAATAGCAGTAAAAATTATATAACAATTTTATTCTAGGAAATTGCAGTAAATCTCTATAATTAATGACATGTGAAATTTATTATTATATATTACTCAGATAAAAAAGTTTTGATATGATACTAATGCGGAATTCCGTTCCATTACGATTCAAAAAGCATCCGTGTTTCGAATGAGAAATAGAGAATGGAACTGTACTATTTTTCAGTGATAATTTCCCCACTTTTTCTAAGTTCATGACGACCTTCATATTGCAAAAATTCACCACCGTAACTTTTCAGGCTAATGAGATCGTTTTTGCCTTCTTTGGAACAGATTCAGAGGGAGTAAACCATTGTTTTGATTGTTGCTTAGTATCTGGATTATAATGGTGAATTAAGGTCTCCTCGATGGAAAATCTCGACGAGGTAGTGTTCAAATTTTGATTTAGCACCAAATCAAAACTTATGTATCAATCAGTATCACATTAATTTTGGTGTCATTTAACAGACGGCAGCTCACATGGCTACACTAATTTGTAAAGTAACGCCATCTATTGTCAAACGTAGTTGTATTATGAATAATCGCCATCTACTATTTCGTTAAAACTGTACGACAGTGTGAAAAAAAGATATGCAACTACATAACACTGCATAGTTAGTAATATTTTTAATTTATACGAAGATCAAATTGTTTTCAAAATACCGTTTCTATAATAATTATATGCTGTGACCGAAAGTTAAATATTCATATTTTTCTATATTTAGTAAACTAACTCGACAAGAAAATTTGTTGAACATTAAAAAAGAATTAAAGATTGAGTATAAATTGAAACAAAAAAGAATTTTCTGTCAAACTTATAATAACTGAAGGAAGGTTTTAATATACTTATAAAATAAATTTATCTTAGTGTAGTTTCACTTGTCACAAAAATAATCACGCTATCATAGAAAAACATGTACAAAAAATCAAAATTAACAAATTAAAATTCTTAGAAAGAGTAATAACATTACGTATCTGGTAGATTTCCCCTTAAAATTCATTTATGTTCACCGTTTCAATCAGATATTTTGTTTACTTTATAGTGCATTTCAATTTAAGATAAAGTTTCACTGGTTAAGTTCTAAATTAATCCTGAAAAATCTAAAATTCTAAATTTATCCTGACAAAATCTTCAATACGTAAAAGGATATTCAAATAAGTAAGGTATCTTTCAGATTTAAAGGTAAACAAGAGTTACGGTCACTGTATTTGGTTTTTATTCTTTTTCCTATGTTTTTTTTATTTCATGATTTCTATAGATAAAATATTTCTTAGTAAAATCAAATACACTTTTCCTCATTTACTTAAACTACAGAAAAAAACATAATTTTACTGTTTTTCCGACATATATTTGCTAAAAAAGAAAGCAATTAATTTTTTTCTATATGCGATGTGATTGTTTATTAACGTCGCACTGAGAATCAACCCTATGCCTACTGGCAACGGAACTCATGGATATGAAGCTCTATTAACTGACGAGGAAGACATCTTAGTTGGCTCTTAACATTCCTAATTTTGTATGCTTTTTTTTAAATGTTTTATTCTTAAAACAGAAATCCTTCCTTAAAGGACATTGTTTAAGAGTTCTTAAAAATATTCAGGAAGTTGAGAAGTAAACTTTATTCTGCGTTTCAATTTATTGCTTCCTTCACAACTATGAAAAGTAGCAATATTATTGGAATTGTTGAACTTGATTACAAAAAGTCAATTTTGATTGCAAAATAGTCCTAATGAATACATTTTCAATTTTTTTATAAATACATTTACTCTATTCTCGTTGCGTCGATGATAGGTTTGTGAAAATATATTGTGACAATGTATTGTGACGTCGGGTTCTTTCACAATTTTCTCTTTACTAACGTCATGGGTGTTTTAGTAATTCGAAATGCCTGAAATAACAACTACTTGAAGACGAAAATGTAACATGATTAGGCAAATGAAGATAAGTGTACTGAATTGAATTAGATGCCGTTATATATAAGTGAAATAGAGTTTAAAGGAAAGAGAAGGGATACAGAAGAAAACGATAAGCTGATAGGTGTATATTGATGTGAACCATCGTAATTATAATCATTTATAATGAAAGTAAGGAGTGACGCCTGATCAGAATAATAGGTGTCGAATCTGCTATAATCGAGAAATATTTGAGTTAGATTGAATGTTTTGGTAAGATAAGATTATATTATTTAAACATAAACTAATTATGATTAATTGAGTTAAGAGGAATTCGATAAGGAATGATCTTTTATATACTTTGATAGATAATAAACCGAAGTTTCCTTCTCTAATGTATCTTTTAATTGGAAAATTGAAATTGATGAGTATTAATTAGACCTTAAGATGACAGTGGTGTTAAATAATAAAGACGGCTGCTATTATTTAACTCAGTTAATATGACGGCCGTTATTGTTAATATGATTCAACTTCATTTAAAAAAAATTCGGTGACATTTGAGGAATTTATGTAATTTATAACTTTTTCTTCAGATATGAAGGTTCCAAGTCATTTTTTACTTCCAGGTTTCCTAAATGGGTCACAGAACGCTACATATGATTGAGAGACGCTACATTCCTGATTATATAATTATTTCCCAGCTTCTTCCCGATCAAATGAAACGTGATGACCAAATGAAGTCAAACTTAAGAAATGAGATAATCAAGTAGTATAAAAGCGACAGAGAATTGAATTGAAATATAATAAGGCTACTGTGATGAGAATAGTGTTAGTGTGATGTGCGTGGAAGTCTTTTGATGTGTACAGTGGATTTGGTGACAAGCAGTTGAAGGAGGAACTGGCTTCGTATTCCAGTAAGAGTATTCTTTGACAGACTATAGAAGTTGTAAGCATTTGGAGCACGTTATTTAACTGTGGAGAGCATTTCCCTTATTTGAGGATTAATTTAAGCTACTTTGGATATATTGACTATATTAAAAATTTGTCTGACTTTGAACTTAATTTTAAATTTAGATCTTGTAGTTAGAATAACTTTTAAGGTAACAGACGAGACTTATAATAGGATATAACCACAATATCCTCAAACAAAAGCATAAACAAAGGATCCTTTTCGCAGTTGTTCCTGCAGTTACCATTTACACATTGTTTTCGTTGAACAATTACCTAAGTAAAGGAGAAATTGTTATATAAAGAGACGGAAATGAGTTTTCTCGCTTCTTAATCAGTGAAATTATGGCATTAATGAAACAAGAACAGTTAGAAAGATTACGGATTGTTCTTATATATTAACTCCATGATATTACATTAAAGCTAATAAAATACAGGATGTTTACAAAAGATAATCCCAACTTTGAAGAGCTACTGTTACAGAACTAAAGAAGTAATAACATTTTTAATATTAAGGCTCCCGTCTACCCGCCATTTTGATTTCATCAGCTTAATGTTAATCCTATGGAATTTCGACTTTAATTCTCACATCTTTATTATTTGATCTATTTGAATGCAATAAAATACATCTGAAAGAGCAAAAAATAATGAATGCTTCTGTGGAATTACTTTTTTCTTCCGATTTTTAAAAATATTTGAAAATATTCTTTAAAGACCGGAAAACTCAAAAACGAATAATTAAAATAAGAATAAAAATATTTTTAAAAATCTTAGGAAAAAAGTAATTCCACAGAAGCATTGATTATTTTTTGCTCTTTCAAATGCACTTTATTGCATTCAGATAATTCAAATAATAAGGATGTGAGAATTAAAGTCAAAATTCCATAGGATTAACATTACGTCCACGAAATCAAAATGGCGGGTAGACGGGAGCCTTAAAACACGAACCCGCATTTCATTCAACAACTATAAATCTCTATGAACTATTATAAATATCATTGATTTTATTGAGCAGCTGTAAATGTTCAATGAGATCACCACTAAAACACGAACAATGCTGAAAATAGAATTATTCCAGCACTTTTTTCAGCATTTTCGGTAATGAATGGCTGCAATTATTCCCATTTTCATTTCTTCAATGTTCTCTAGATAGGAAAAATACACTATCTTTTAAAAACCGTATAAAATTCACTGTGAGTTAAATCAGAACTTCTATGGGTCCATTGATTAAAAATCCAGTTGTCATCTTTTCAATGAATAATCCACCACAGCGACAATTTATCATTTAAGCACTGACAAACAGATACACAGCATATAAAATGCTTAGAAAAAATTGATTTTCAAACCGTACGCATTACAGATGGTACATGCTTATAACTAAAGTGCTAAGCAACAGAAAATTAATTTTTGCAAGTTTGTTCTTTAGGACCTCGACAAGGACGATTCATTTATATCCAAGCTAGTCTTTAGCGACGAAGCAACGTATCATATCATCTTTAAAAGTCAAGCAACAAAACGCTCATACATGGGGTACAAAAACTGTTGATGCATAGAGCATTTCACCGAAGTTTAATGTGTTTTATACCATATTACAAGACAAAAATTTCAGCCCATTCTTTTTTAATGAATCTATTGTTACTGACATATATTACTTACTTATATATGTTATACTACAGATTTAGCTGTTTCCAGAGTTAAAACAAGAAATCGGAGCTGTGCGGTTGTTTTATCAAGTGAATATCTCGTTCGTGTGTTTCTGGTGATGATCTCTCATTGAACATTTATAATTTTATAAACTTTCAAGCATTATTTTTATCTTAATTTGTCCAAAATGGTTGTAATTTCTTTACTTATGCAACAATAGCTTTTAAAAGTCGAGATATTCCTTTGAAAAACCCGGAATAATATTTTACTGTATCAAAGTATTAAGAAGTATACAATTGTTTATTTGTTTCATTTATTTATGCATAATATAAAATACAGCAATGTAATATTGTTACAAGTATTACCTTATCATAATAAATATTTTCTACTGCTATAGGTTAACTATAGGAAAAGAAATTATTGTAACATATGGTAATTAAAATCGAATTTAATTCAAAGAAAATGATTATATATCTAAAAGTACTTTATTGTTTTTTACAGAACTTATTTAAAGAGGGAGCTATTAAATAAAATATCAAAAATAAGAAAATTAATACATCTACTAATAAAAGTGTTTCATTGTATCATTTCAGAAATAATAAAGCTAACTGCATCTTAGTTGAAAAGGAAATCGTTTCTCAGATTTAAGTAAAAAATCAAATTCAAAAAACTCCCATCGCGGCAAAATTGTTTTGCGTCTAATATCCAAACAGATATTTTATTTGTCTCATAGAACCCTTCTATTAAGGATAAATTTCACTAAATAAATCACAAGCTGTTCCATCAATACAAAAAAGATGAAAAGATCCTGACAAAATCTTCAATACGTGCTCGGATGCTGGAATAAGTACGGAATCCTTCCGAACCAAAGAAAAACGGAAGTAACCTCACAATATTCTTCAGTAGTATTCGTTTCTTTGGCAATTTCATAGCAAAATATTAGGTTCTTTTCATACACTTTATAATATCCGTTCCTATTCTTACATTTCCAGTGCAAGATGAAATTTTTTTGATATTTATTCCACATATTTTGCTATAAAAAAGTGAAAGTGGGTCATATCGCTTTCTTCTATTGTATACTTGGCAGTTACAAAAAGGAAGATATTTGAGAAGAAATATACCTTCTCTCACGTTTCAAGAAAAGAGCGGGATATTTACAAAGAACCTCATTTTTCATTTACACTTAAAGCGTATTTATCTCCAAGGTATTTCTTGAATTGTAATTTCGTTATATATATCTCAAATATATTTTAAATTCTTCTGAACTTTATTCGTGCTATTAAGAAAGAAATGTTTCAGTTAAAGTAGTATGAATTTCGTTTTTGGAATTTTTTTTTTTGAAAATAATATTTTTTAAGCATTCTATGTGTTTTTGTTAAATGATATCCCTCTCTGCACCAGGTGGCATGAATACTGAGGATGGTACATAAAGTATTTGTGTTTGAAGACAGATGACATTGTGTTACCATTCCGCCATCTATCTATATATAAGGGAAATATCACTGACTGACTCATCACGAGATCTCTAAGACTATACAACCGATTGACTTGAAATTTAGCATAGTTACTCATTTTGCGCTGCAGACGCTCACTAAGAGCGGATTTTACGAAATTCTTATCCAAAATGTAATTTTCATCTATTAATCTACTCTTACGTATCGGTTATGTAAATTTGGGCGACTTTATCGCCAAAAATGATATGACCGATGTCAAACGGAATATATATATATATATATATATATATATATTCTATGTATACTATGTATTGTCACCAATTAAGTTTAGTTGGTGAGATTTGCGCGTGCGAAATGGAAAAATACCAAATAATTTAATATTGAAGCGCTGATGGAGAATTGGCAAGATTTGGGCGAAGGGGCTCTTAATGTGAAATTTCGTGCATGTCGAAATTAGGAAACGTACAGATTTCGTGATAGAAATAAATAAGTTTGGAATCCCACGGTTGGTGAAAGTGTAGTTTAGCCCCCAAACTTAACGGGATTTTGAAAAATACTAAAACGGTTGCATCATACGGAGTGAGCACATGCAAGATTATCTTCGTTTACTGGAGAACCTCGCTACATGCATGAACGAACTAAAGACGCTATGACATACGTAAGACATTTTGGAGGTCCCGACTTACTCGACTTTTTTTTAATAATGCAAATTTAGGACAAAAATCTTATGATAGTCACTATATCATTGCGAAGGTATTTCATTTGAAAGTTAAGCACCTGATGAATCTTCTAACAAAAGGTTGTATCTTTTTCAATATTAGGTGTAACACGTATACGGTAGAATGAGTTTTATCCATATATATATATATATATTAATTATAAAATTAATTATAAAATTTAATCAAATAATTGAACAATTATTTAAAAAAAGTTAACACCTTTATTGTCTAAATCCGTTCTTTACAAAACTCTGCATGGAACAATTTATAATTATCCTCCTTTAACAACTGTTTTATGCAACGATTTTTCATACTAATTTATTGAAAAAAAAGACAGAATTCTAAGAATTACATGAATCTCAGAATCGAAATAGTTCGTGATTCTGAATTTAAGAAAATGTATGCTCGTATGCGTAAATAATATTAGCAACAATTTTGATTAAATTTTAAAACGAATTCAGGAGGTTTAAGTAATAAAAATTTACATACAAATTTTTCATGAAAAGGATTCTAATGGGACTTTTGATTTACAAAAGTTTAGTTTTACATTAGACTCACTAAATTCTGAATTAAACTACGGTACCGAAATTTATTGCAAACACATGAAATGGAAGGGGAAAAAAACGTTTTTGCTACAGTAATATAAGAAGAAAATAGAGCCACATAAAAGCTAATGGAACAAATAATTTACGTTCTAATATTATTTTTCTTCCTTCTTTCTACCACTTTTTAAAATTAAATCCTGCGCACTTTAAAAAAATCCTTTGGTAAATAAAAATAAGCTTAGATATTTTTAAGAAGACTTTTTGGTAAAAAGAATTTAATTAAAAATAATCATCTGTCGTAATTTCTTATAAGAGAGTAAGATTTTTTGATAACATAAATAATCAGAGTTAGCTCATTTTTTTCATTTATAAACATCGACTCAAAAGTCTCAGTTATTAAAAAGTTTGTTTACTGCTTTTAATAATAATCTCGAAATGCAAATAGGCATAAAATTTATAAACATTTTATATACTTTCACTGAAATGGGAATTTTAATAGGATTGATAACAATTGGCTAATTGAATATTTTTTAAACATTGATTTAAGTTTTTTAATAAAGTGTTTACTTAAATTTCTTCCACAATTATAGGTAGGAAAATGAGGTTTCTTGCATTTTATAAGCAATTGTAAAAATAAAAAAATTGTTATTTTTATCTCAAGTCTTTATGAAAAAAATAATAATTGTACATTTTTATGAAAAAATAATAACTGGGCATTTTTCTAATCACTTAATATTAAATAAAATTATTTATTTGGTGTTGTAGCTTTTTGTAAGTTCATCAATAATTTTCATAACACAAGTAATAAATAATCGTTCATATTTATTTAATTCATACAAGTTTAATTTTATACATGCATATTTTTAGGCAGAACCATCAGAGTAAAGAATAAAAATATTAAACATAATTTGCTTTTATGACATAAAATTACATATTAAAATTTGTATTCATACTGAACATCATCCGAAAAAATAAATTGAAAAATATTTTATTTATTAAATATTTTTAAACACAAAATTTATGCACCTTCTCCTCGAGCTACGACCAATGTGACTTAGAATCATCCACATTTATAAATATAATAAACGGATAAATAAATAATAATGAAATTTGTTTAGGTAATTTAATTTTAATATGTGTTAACATTTTTCTTTTTTCTTCTTTTAAGTTCACGAAACAGTAGAATTATTCAAAATGAATATTTATTAGCGTAAAATAAGGTACTTCTGAGTCCCAAACTCCACAGAAGCAATTACCATAAAGTAAAGAAAATATCTTCTTCAAATTTCTTATACATTTTATTTTCACAAGCAAAATACTCTAAAGTGCAAAGATGTTGCCAATGTTGAGAACAAAAAGAAAATAACAGACGATTCGTCATAAAAATGGATTATTAAATTAAATATTAAAAATGTAGAGCAAGCGATCCATTATTTAAGTAGACAATAATACTCTGTCCGGATCTTAAAATAAAAGCAAATGATAACATATTAAATTAAATATATATCTTAGTATTGTAAACATACCTTAAGCAAACTAAATGTAATTATTGTGCAATCATAATTTATCATAGTCAATCTTTTGAGCCTTTATTTTATGCCCTCGCATTTTTGTCGACGTCATTTTCTCAAAACAACAACACGTTATCACATACTTATTAATAGAATACAAAGAAAGTTTATACGCCACGTATAATTTCAGATTACACTTTTCACTTACAGTAAACTATTGAGTGTAAATTATGTCCAAAAGTAGCTCTAAAAGTACCTGTTAGTAAAGTGACCAATTTTATTACAAAATAAAAAAGGATGAAAAAATTTAAGAAAAAAATACGACGTAAATAAATGAAATATTATATTGTTTCAAACAAAAATACACTCATTATGCTTAAATCCCTTTTTATTGAATGATTAAACGAATATTTTTCCATTAATTGAAGATTTTTGTCATTATATCATTTTCTAACAATGTATCGGTAATTTCGGAGCAAGAAATATCCTTCATACTGAATTTTAAGGTAAGTGCTGCAGCTAGAGTATCAACAATC
This sequence comes from Nephila pilipes, assembly GCA_019974015.1. Lineage (NCBI taxonomy): Eukaryota > Metazoa > Arthropoda > Arachnida > Araneae > Nephilidae > Nephila > Nephila pilipes. The sequence continues at coordinate 406,108 of BMAW01083377.1, forward strand.
TTGATTTCTCACTTGTCCAAAAATCATGACCAATGTCAAAACTTTTTTCAACTGCGGCATTAATTCCAGGGCAGCACAACGTAAATTCAACAAGAATAACTAAATTTTGACATAGAATGTGTTTAATTTTGAAATGGTTAAATATTTCCATCCATCGTTTATCAGTTCCAACATATTGATTTTCACATTGTTCTAATGTATCAGAATTTAAATATACATTCAGTCTTCTAATTTCTTCAAACAGACAATTGTCATAGATTTTAACATCAATCATTTCTTTCGATAAAAACTCGACACAATTTTCAATATATACCCAATATACTTAAGTTCAAGTCAAAAAACATAATTGAAAACTATTATTTCCTGTAGTATTTCTTTCAGACCATTCTTCGACACATTGGAAAAATGTTTGGTAAAAATTTTGTACTTCTTTGGTGAGTTTTTCCATTATGCTAGGATCTAACTCCTCTAAGTTTGAAAATTTTCATTCTATTATTAAAGGAATAATTTTTTTCTTTAAATCATGATTTATATTGAAGGACAAATCATTCAAAAATAAGGCTCATCAATCTTTTGAATCGTTTTGTGGAAAATAGATGCCTGATTATGTACAAAATACATTAATATCTCCGATAATTCATAGTTGAAAAAAATTCTAGGATTTTTGGACATTTGTCTTAACTTAAAAAATATGAACGAAGAAATTCAACTAATTTTATGACAAGCTGTATAGCAGGTGTTTGAGCGAGTTATCTAACTTTTGAATATCCTGAATGAATTTTGTATGCAGCGTTTGGGTAACAGTTTGGCGCAACGTTTCTGAATAGAGGGATTAACAGATTATTTTTAAAATATCGAAAAGGAGGTCAAGAAGGAGGACACTTTTCAAGGAAGAACGGAACCTATAAAAGAAGGACTGCCCTCCTAAAGGAGAACAATTGGTCACCTTACTGTTAGAAATGGAATATGATGAACAGTAAGTGCTCTATAATCCATTGCTCTGTAATCCACGGCCTTGCAGAATACTGAGCGTCCTTGCAATGTAGTGGAAATATCCAAAGATAAATCATTCTAGATCAAAATTTAAGCACTTTAAGCATGCATTTAGAGTATTTGTACACATTCTGAAGCTGTTTAGATGATATAAATATACTTCAAAATCTATCTTCATTCAAGTAAGTACAAAATTAAATTCAAACAATGGACATCAATTCAATTTAATAATATTATGTTGGTAAAATCTGCAACACACACAAAAAATTAATACATTACAATGAATAGTCAAATCAATTTGTTACGATTTACACCAGTCATATGTTTGCGCTGATTTGTTTTACTATCACTTGAAGAACACCTGTTGGGCTTCTAGAACATTTTAATGCACAGTTCTTTACACAGTTCTAAAATTGTGAAAGCAGGATATGTAACCCGCTATAAAACAATAAATCCTGTATTAAATGAAAATTGACAGTTACGACAAATACTACGCGAAACTGCGTGCAACGTTGTGGCGCAACATGGTTGTCAAGGCCACCAAATTCCTTAATCCACTCGAAAAAATCCCAAAGCAAACGGTTCGAGTATTTCCGTATTATAGAATGTGCCGAATCATTCAATGCCGGATAAAAAGAGGTTAATGTATTACATAATGCAGTATGGGATCACTCATTGTCTTATTGTACAGTGACCAGTATTTTTTCCGTAAAAAATTCATGAGTATGTCGGCCTTCGCATCCCAAAAATTCTTCGCCCTATCTTTTCCAGACGATCAGATTGTCTTAGCCATCATTGGAGCAGATCCATTGTGAGCAAACCATTGTTTTGATTTATGCTTGGTTTTCGATGCACAATGATAATCTAAGTCTCATCAAGTATGACAATTTGACGCGGCAGCAATTAACATACTAATCAATGTGAAATTTGTCTCGATATCGTTTAATAGATGGCAGCCCATAATAATGATACCAACTTACCACAGTAACGCAATCTGTCGTCAAAAAAATCTCAGTCGTATTTTTCACGCAATGGACAGAGCAAAAGTATCTATGATGGATTTCTGATGCATAATTTCAATAAACCGTTTAAATCATAATACGATTTAAAAAATATATAAATCCTACTTACGAACAACTATTCAGAGCGAAAGTTGGTATAAATCGAATAAACTTTTAAAATTCGTATATCATAAATTTCCAAGAGAATTTCAAATTTTAAGGGAAAACAATTTTTTACACAGAATAAAAAAAATATTTTACGCAGCATTTTTTACGCATATTTTTATGTAGTACATATTTTTACGCAGTTTAATCCAATTTTTTACGCAGAATAAAAAAGTTGTACACAATATATATAAGTAAAGCCATTTCACACAGGAAAAGTATATACCATTTTAGCAAAAGGCTTATTATCATCTATATTTTAAACAATTTGACTTTTATATTCTTTTGAATTTCAAAGACTTTAATTTTACAATTTTCTAAATACTCCTGTCCTTTACATATATAGAGATTTATTTAATAGCATTGTTGTTAAAAGTAATTAATGTCGGTTGTTAAACTATGTCAGGAACACGCATTAGTTTAAATTACCAAAATGTAAACGATTCAGAAATATGTTAATGGGCTGAATTACATCTTTGGTTATAATATGAATTATATCCTGTACTTAGAGATACGGAACCTTTTCATGTTAGTTTTCCTTCGTTCGAAATTAGATAATCAACTCTGCAATCAGTGAATCATTAGGAGTCTAAAGTTGGATGAAAGGTAATTAAGATTCTTAATGATTGTCATCATTAAGAGCAAACGAACTTTTGGTATAAGTTTACAGATTTTTATTAATGGAAACATTGTATTCTTCTCTAGTACACTACTTCAAAATCTAGTTGTTAGTAAATACATGTACAAGAATGCGAATGCAAAATAAACGAGTTTTTTAAAAAATATCTTTTCCGGTATAACTACTTACAAAAACAACTCCAATATTATTTTTCGATATATCATCTTTCAGATCTACACAATTTTTCTGAAGTAGTGGGACTTGTTTTACTCTTGTATGATAAAAAGGTGCCGAAAGTCAGGAGTACGTAAGAAAGTGTAGGGAGCCAATTGCGCACCAGTTCTACTTCTTCATTTGATTCAAATATTTTTCCTACTAACGGTTTTCTGAGGGGTTCAAACAAATATCTCCAAATGCATTAATTCCAGACTATGGGGAAGCTATTCGAGTGTTGTTCAGTAAAGTCTCTACCATTTTTTTTTCCGCTACACCAACAGTAGAATCTTTTATTGTCCTGGAGATAGAGAAAATTGCAGATTGCATTGGGTATTCTTTTGTAATGGTATACTGCTTTAATCTTGTACACAGGTTCATAGTAATATATGTAGTTCATAGTAGTTATTGTATAGATTCATAGTAGTCGTAAATAAAATCAATGCTCGCAATACCCTGCAAATTCCAAAATAAAAATAATAGTGAGACACTTTCAACAGGTAGCAGAGGTTTCTTTCTTTTGCTTTTATTGGATCATTTTCTTTTTCGCCATTCCACACTGGACTATTTGATTTAATGGACTAGATTTTAATTTAGTTCTTATTAACGTCACACTAGAAGCAACACAAGGGCTATTGGCGTCGGACCTCATAATTTTGAACCTCGGTCAAGGACGACACCTGAGCTGGCACCCCCTCTCCTAACATCCACACCCCGCCAACGGGAGGTCTTTGAGCCCCGACAGATTTAACGTGTATCAACCCCGTATATCTAAAGACGTGGCGAGTCTTAAGCCTCCAAGGCTCGGACCCGCGACGTAACTAAAACCGCCGGCACGAATCCGAAAGCATGACCACTAGGTTACCGTGATCACGATCAAAGTACTAACGACTCATTAAATAAACGTATAAGGATATAAAACGATATCAAAAGGTTATTTAAATAGCTTATCATGATTGTTAAAGACAAATGTATAAAACTGGTTAGGCACTATAAAAAATATATCGTTTACATTTGATCCATCTTCGTAAATAATATGAAACAAATTATCTAAGAAAAAAATACGAATGTATATCAATTAGCAAAGAAATGTAAATATTCGATGAACTTAACGTATTACCCTTCTTTCAGTAGTGCTTCTTGATTGCAAAATATTCCTAGTAATTGATAAATTAATTACAGTTCTGAAGTTTGCTTTCATTGCTTTTCTTCATTTAGTACAGTTTTATTCGTTTCTATCTTCACTACTTCTTCTAAAAATACATCATTCAATTTACGAAATTGTTAATGCAAATATAATGAGAACTGAACTGTGTCGCCTTGTTTTATGTATGGAGTTCTTTGATGTAATCGAGAACAAAGAACAAGAGAGACAAAAATAATTTTGTGTTAATATTTAAACCGTGAATAAGGAATGTAATTGCATTTCTCTTACAGCAGTTGATGAAAATATAACCTAAATACGTTGAATCTGGATCTAGAAGTAATCTTTAGCTCGTAAATTAGTTGCAACGTTAGTTAACTTCCCACATATGCGAAGTTGGTTTTCATTATTTTTACTAGATTCGGAGACGCTTTGTTGTATTTCTCATGGTGAGAGTTTTGTTAATTAATTCGTTGAATAAAAACAACTATTTATTCCTCTCTCTGGTATGAGTTTGGCTTCACAAACTCTCAACAAAATTAAGTTAATGAAATATGTTAAGTCAGACATCGTATAGAAAAACCGAATTCAATTTAAAAGTACAGTATTACTTTAAAAAATGAAGAAACAATTTTCAGGAAATGAAGGCTTATACTGTTTCTGAGGTACAAGTCGACATAGATTTTAAAAACTTTCAGTAACTTACTAGAAAGGTGTCAATAATCCTTTTTGTTAATGTAATTTGTTAACGTAGCACTTGCAGCAAGTGGCGTACCAGAGGGTGTGAGGAGGCCGACCAACCCGGGCATTTGATTGGAAGATTTGGGGGTAGGGGTCCTCGAACAACCTTAAATGCTTAGGTACATATACCTATGTGCAGGAATATAAAAGAAGGGGGGTTGTCTTCTCTTTAAGATGATTATATGCAAATGTGCCACATTTATGTTTAAATGTTTATGTTAGATGTGCTGATTATATATGTTTATGAGCAATATTCCATTCATCTAGCCATGCGCACGGATATTGATGCCTGCATGCCAGGAATTAAGCAGACCACATTATTTTCAATCAGCAAAAAGAGGCAGAGTGAGCTAGAAAGTAGTCTGCATCGAAAATGTTAAAATTTATCGAGGAAACGGATTTCCAAGCATCGGTTCCTAACTGTATTTGGCATCAAAGACTTTTTTGCAGCGTGTGTTTCAATTATTTCTAGCAAAAAAAACTCCCCTTTGGAATGTGAAGTTGATTAAAAGTTATCTTCAATGAGCCAAATAAGACTTGAAGGTTCAACAATACTTTCAATTAAAAATACAATAGCTGAAAGCATTAATTTTAATGAAGCTATAAAATTATTTTCAGTGAAGCTCGAAGTCATTCAGTCAAGTGTTTTAGGTGGGTTTTTTTTCCCTTTTTTAAAAGAAAAGCTAAAAATATTTTTAAAGTATAAAAAATGGTAGATTAAAAATTATTTTAAATACATGTTTGACCGGTAAATATGAGTTGTTTTTCCTTTAGTTTTAAGAGTTTTTTTTTGTTATTCTGGAAAGATGGCTTTTTGAAAGGCAAGAAAAGAAAGATTTTTGTTAACGTGGCCAGTGATAGCATGCCATCTGCAGCACTTGTAGCTTGTAGCATACTAGGGGTAAGGAGAACGGACCGTCCAGCCATTAGAGTGCGGGGGGAGGGGAGTTATATGCATCTATATGTAAGAATATAAAAAAGGGATTATGTTTTCTGAAAAGATAATTATGCATAAATATGCCATATTTATATTTAAAAATTTAATGTTAAAAAGCTCTGAATCTATAATTTTATGAGCAGTTTTCCATATTTTAATTTGAACTATTTAACTATTTTGTTTTAATTTAATAAATGTTAATAATATACATTTCTGTTTATATTTTGTATAAGATAATAGTGTACATCTTGTATTTTTCATACCTTATTTGTTCCAATAAAAGGAGAAAAGCAAGAGAGACTTCCACCTAGGGCCCTTTTTTTCCGGTCCCTTGTCCACCCCTGTTTGTAGCTACTCTGGGAATAAAAAAATTGAAACAAAATTCTTCTTTTGAAGTTAGTAAAAGGAATCCTCTATTATGTATCCAAGACTTAATAAGAAACAAATACGAGCGTTTAATGCATTGCGTTATTTATCTTAACTATTAATAAATGAACTCTGAAAACACACACTAAGCGGTTACTTAACACATCTTTCTTAATCTTTTATTTAACTTTGTTTTCCAATAACATTTAATGTATAGATTATGAAGATGTTTCATTACTTTACTTATATAGGAACATAATAATCAGATTCTAATAAAGAGTAGGAGCTAAATAGTTCTATTTATTCAAAGAGAGAAACCTGTTTATAAACACCCAGCTTGAGAGATGTTAGAAAAGTAACCCTTATATGAGATAATAAATAAAGCTAACAGCGAGAAAAGAGGTGAAATAAATATAATTAGCGATTGAAATAGATGTGTGGTGTGATAACTATATATATATATATATATAAATTCAAATGCAACTTATCTGAAAGTGAATTCAGTGTCAGATACTATACGGAATGAAGTACAATTATATCTCTTATTCATCTAATAAACTCAACTTGTTCTTGTCATTTAGTCTCTTCTCTCAACTGAATCATTGAAGAGTGTGTTAAATAAAACTAGGTTAAATGTAACTCACTTCACTTCTTCACTTATTTGCATAAAAGGGTTATCGGAAATTAAGTGTGTAGATTTTCAGCAAGGAGAAGAAAAGATGGAACAAAATTAAGTCAAACTAAATGACGAAATAAAAATAATAATGGACCTCACAAATGCATGGTAGAATTACAACGCGTCCATTTTGAAAGACACATAACACTTCAAATGAAACGATTCTCTAGAGTTTTCAGTATTTTGTAACTGCTTACTTAGTATACGTTTCTACTGAAATTCGTCTTCTCGGTCTAGTATCATACCGGAAGTTGACTTCTCTAGCGTAGATTTGGAAATTCGATAAGTCTAAATACCAAATATCGCAGAGTTTTGATAGGTTAATGATATGATGCATAATATAGGAATTTAAATACCGATAAACCAGTGTACCAGTTACTCGGTAAATTGTTACCGGCCATTTAACATTGTTTTTACCGATTTTATTTAGTAAATTAATGTACGTAACAATAACAAAATTTACCTTTAACATATATTGTTACGTTTTCCATTAAAGAGAAAATTATTGATGAAAGGAAAACAGAAATACATTGTGACAATCCACTTCTTGTCCACAAAAATTTAATAAAACTCTTAAAAATGAACTGGAATATTTAAACAGAAAAATATAAGAGGAATATATAATCAAATAATTTAAGATTATTTAATAATTATCAAACTAACAAAGTAATAAAAGCTTTATATATAGAATTTATAAAAACTTTATATATGTATTATTTTGAGTAGAAATTAGATTATATTTATATATAGGAGACACAAAGGATTGATCACTTATGTTTCTTACGTGTGTTAACTTTTTAAAACATGCCAACAAATAGATTATGTATTAAATTACATAATTTAGAGTTTATTTTCATTGGAAAAAAAGTTCATGTATAGGTATTACTTATATTTATATATTTTTTAAAATTTTATTTAGAATTATTTATGTTCAATTTATTTTCATATTTTTATGTCACAGAAAATAGGCAAATATGAAATACATATCTTATCGTTATATATTTTTATTTTATATTTACTATTTAAGGGTTCCTCGTAATTTAGAAAGACGGGAATACTAATTTTAAAAAAAAAATTTACCGAATCACTGGTAATAGAATAAGTCTGTAAATCTGTTTTTACTAAATACATGTGTGCATCCGTTGTACCAATTCCTCATTAAAGATGTATTGTCTCACACAACAGATTACTCTTCATACCATCCAAAATTGTTCATAGTGAACCTTAAATTTTAATTTTCTTTCTTTTTTTTTGATCTTGGAAAATTGAAAATGTATTTTTAAGCTTTTAATTCACGGAGGTTTTCGAGGAAATTACTAAGAATTGCATTCCTTTTTTTTGCAGATATAAATTTTTAAAGCTATTTAGGATTCCTTTCTTTGCTACTATATAAACATGAAACTAATGTAAGAGAGAGTACCGTAAAGTTTTAGTTATTACTAAGAAACATTCAATATACCTAGAAAAAAATTTATTTTGCATATTGAATGATCCTTGTGAACATAATGCTGTAAATTACAGCTATTGAAGTGGATTTTTGTTTGGTTTCAGTAAATCATACATTGAAGTAAACCGCAATACCGCAAATGATTAGATATGACTTCTCTCTCTTTCTTTCTATATATATATATATTTGGACATGAAATGGCGCTTTCATGCAGCGGTTTTCTTTTGAATGGAAATGAAACATTTACTGAGATGACAGAAGCTTAAGCAATGGCCTCTTAAACTTGGCAACCATTTTGGCGACTTAAGTGACAAATGGAAAGTTCCCGAAAGTTCTGAAATTGAGTCGATACCTCAGCGGGGGAAAAAGTTACGAAATTGTACCATTTTAAGTCCTACCAGGATGAAAGAGGTATAAATACGTGGAGAGCCTGAGAATCACTGTCTTTGGAGTCTCTGCTGGGCAAATCAATCAAGAAATCAATTGGAAGCTATCGGTACATGGAATTGTAAAGTGCCGGGTGAATTTGTAGAGATGCAGCGTGTATCTGCGGTAAATTATCGGAACCTGCCCTGGAAGTGCAGAATATTACTGCGGAGATTCGTCCATAGTGAGCTAGTAAGCTGGTGAGCTGAATGTTGATGATATAATTGTGACTGTCCTTAAATGTAGTGTTTTGTTCCTGTATCTGTGTCCCTAATCTGTACAAGTCCTGTGTTTTCTGTTTGTGGTATTATTGTCCAAGCTATGAAGCCTGTGTGTTATCCTGTAGATTTGAAAAAAAAAGTGCAATTTTTTATTATCCTCTTAGTTGGACTTGATTTAACTCCACCATACCAGGAAATTTTCGTAACAATATATATATATATTGTACCGCGCTTCTGGGTTCTTGTTGATTGAGAGTCGATAAAACAATCTCTTAAAAATCTCAAGACTTTTATTCGTAGTAATTTCTACAGGACGCAGGAAACTCCAGCTGTAGAAATCACAATTACACAGCTACAATTCAGCTAATTCCACAGGAAACAGCTTCCAAATACAGAAGACTCTAATATCTCAGATAGATAACAGCTGCTATGCACTTGACTAACAATCAAAACTGATCGTCTTCACTACTGCTCTTCCTCTTCACTACCGCTTCTATCTCGGCCGGTGGTATTTATACCTGACTTGGCGTGAAAATCTAAGACTTTCGGCGAAGGTTCTAAGCTATCTCGCTTTTTTTGGTCCTACAACTTCGATGATGGAATTTTCCAGAAATATCCCTTTTTCGCCAAATCTTGCCAAGTGGTCGCTAAGATTCCAGCCAAAAGGTCGCCAAGTCGCTAAATCACTAGCAATTTTTGCCCAAAATATGAAAAACTTCGATCTGCCTGATATATTTTAAGAAAAAAACAAGTAATATTTACAAATTTGTAACAATATTAGAGACTTCTAATATCGTTAAAAATTTGTAACAGTATTAGATGTCTCTAGTGGCTGATACTTCAATGGCCCCAACTTCTTCCATCTTAAACTTTTTAGAGACTTGCTCAATCTACTATCCATTATCGACCATTAATGGCATTCTTTTCTGATTCATGACTGTTTCTGCGGTAAGCGGCCTAAAGGAATCATCCGTTTTGGAAGTGATCGGGCCCAGCAGAATGTAATATCACGATTTCTGAGCAGTCACTTGAGGTGCTTCATATTTGATCAAGGGAATAAGATTTCCTCCATCTGTAAAAATTGTAACTCTTATCAGTCCTACCCTAACAATCACTTTACTTGTCTGGCGTTTTCCGTGGGAGGAGGACTTGAGCAAGCAATCTCTTCTTGTATTTGAATTTTGAGGTTTTTGGGACTGATGTATAGGCTTCAGCCCACTCACAAGACCGGTTTGGATTAGAAACAATAACAACAATATATAGATTGACACCATCCAGAGTTATGTATTTTCCCCAGCATTTCTTGTACTTTCGGCCATCATTGTACTCGTAAAATTCTGCAGTTTGAACTCTTTTTTCTCCATACTCCAGATTACTTCAGTCTACGGCTTCTTGAAACCAATCGCCATAAATATCTGAACTTTACAACATTTTATACGTATGGATCAGTTCATGTGCTGAAAAATTTTATTCTTATGTCTCTTTTTCTCTGTTATTTCTTAGTAATAGTTAAAATTTCACGATATCCTTTTGTATATTACTCCAAATTAATTTCCGTCGTATAAATGTCCTCACTATACATATGAACATAAACTAAATAATTTATTATAAATAAGTATAAATAACAATATAATTGTTATTTACTGATTATTCAAGCAAGTAGTTGTGTAAAGTAAATTATAAAAAAAAACTATGCTAAAGTGTTTGGATAGTTTTGTAACCCCTCTACCTAATCCTTGGCGACGAAAAGAAAACAGCACGAAATTACGCCAAATTCTGGCACTCCTTCTCCACGAGAAATAGAAATGACAAAGCTTTCTAATGTATTAATAAATTTCAGGTACTTTAAAAATGTGCAATTGATGCCATTTGGTGGGATTTTTTCCGCCCCAAAGGTGCGGGGTGAAATAGGATTTTACCGTTAAAACCAAAGCCAGTTAATACATTTAATAACGAACGGCATACATAAATTACAATTATCTTGCCTTCCTTGACGACATTACTATATTATCATGAAAAAGATTTTTATAGATCCTATATTTCTCCTCAGCTATGTTTACTAACATGTCACAGACAGCAATATATCACATATCTAATTCAATATTTTTTATGTTAGAAGATAAAATGTATATATCCGGGTATCTTGTCTCACAGTTAGTATATTTAAGCAAACTTACTACGTCATTATAATCTAATAATGACACAATAAATAACACTTAAGCCTCAAGATAAATTAAATAAATGCCTCGGTATATTTATTTCCATTTATAAGGCATAAATATATTATTAACAGCAATGGACCTCATGTTCTATAATAAATCCTAATATAGATAACATCTTAAAAATTACCTACATATAAAAAAAACTCCTTTACGAAAGTATACAATGTTATTTTTTTTACTGTATGAAATAAAATGATGTGAAAATCTTTAATTTTATTTCCAATAGTAATGTGTTTCTATGCTATTTGGAGAATAAAATAAAGCGTCTATTCTTCCCGGAATAAATATTTGCAAAGTTTATATGTCTTTCTGGCTGCCTTTTTTGTTCCACGCTAAGGCCTGGTATGCACAGTTAATATGCTTTGTAATTTCGATCTATGGTAAGATGCCGAAATCGAAACCACAGCTGACACTCTATCTGCATATCCACGCCACATCACCGTGAGGCCTTTCAGCCACAATATACCAAATGCGTGTCACCCTCTGACACGTAAAGTTTATTTCGAATTGCGAGAACTGAACTCGCTATCAATAAATTACGAGTTTCTTATTGCACGGTTACGAACATTTATCAAAATTCAGAATCGGGCTTTTCATTTTTACTAAAACTGAGAAACCAGTGTCAAACCTAGTTTTGTAAAAAAAATATAAAAAAAGATAGAACTGCGCGTACCAAACTTTAAAACAAATTTATTTCTTCAATATATAATACATGTACAATCGTACAATGATTATTATATATCAGAGCTGTAAAATAACTTACTAGTGCAATTAGTATATAACTGGTGATCATACTTTTTCCCTTCAACCAAACCTTCGACCTATTTTATTAAATTACTTGGATTGAGAAACTCGACTTGCGAATGAATTGTGACTAAAGTAAATTAGCATTACTATAAGAAGAGTAGTGAATTGGAAATTATCAAATAAAAAGTTTGGAAGTATAGTCATTAGGGATAAGAGGAGATAGAGGAAGTAGTGAAATTGTTATGCATGATACAGGGTGTTTCATATTGAATGGGACAAAAAGAAAACATGATTGTGAACGTTGTAACTAATATATTTAGAAAATTCAAATTTACCTCAAAACTACATTTATTCAATTTTCTACAGGTATTCAATATGTGCCCCTCCGGTGACATGACAAATGTCTACACAATAATCAAGCTCCTGCCACACTCGTGATAGCATATCCCATTGGAGTTCAACACTGCAGTTATACGCTGCTTCAGTTCCTCTAAGTCCTGAGGAAGTGGACGCACAAACACCTTGTCTTTAACGAAACTCCAGAGAAAAAAAATCACAGGGTGTTAGATCTGGTGATCTCGGGGGCCAATGAAGATATGTCAAATCATGTGGCCCAGCACGGCCAATCCAGTGATGGGGTAGACGTTCGTTCAGGAACTCACGTAAGTTTTTTATTCCAATGTGGGGGAGCACCATCTTACTGCAAAATGAAATCAGGAACAGCTTCCTCCAGCTGGGGGAGCAACCACTCAGAGAGCATGTCTTGGTGAATGTCACCATTAATCGATTTTTCAACAAAGAAAAATGGACCCAAAACACAACTGTTTGATAAAGCGCAGAAAATGTTCACCGTGGGAGAATCATGTTGATGTTCTAATGTTACATGGACATTTTCCGTGCCCCAAAATCGCAAATTATGGAGATTAACTTTGTCACATAAGTGGAACGTGGCTTCATCGGTAAACACCAGTGTGTTCTCGAAACCATTCACGTCGAGCTTTTCTTGAAATTTCCCACAGAAATTCTTACGCAACGGTTTATCAGTAGGTTTTAAAGCATGGACCATCTGATATCTGTACGGCTTGAATTGGAGACGCTTCCGTAAAACACGCCACACCGTTGTGTGAGGGATAGCCAGTTCTGCACCTGCACGTCGCGTTGATTTTGAGGGACTCCGTAAAAACGAATCACGAATTCTTTAAACCACTTCGGGTTTTGTTTCTTTTCGTCCTGGGCTTTTGTTCTTGCATAAGCAGCCGGTATCCTGGAACTGCTTCACCCACCTGCTTATGTTATGCCGATACGGTGGTTCTTTACGAAATTTCGTGCGAAAATGCCTTTACACAACAGTTACCGAGAAGGTTTTGGCATATTTGAAAACACAGTACGCTTTCTCCTGCATGGACGACATTTTGTTTAACAGCACCTCTAGCTGCGAGTTCGTCATTCGATAATTTTTCCCTGTTGCCAAATAAAACTTGTATAATTGTAGTTGCAGAATAAATTTGTTTCGTCCGAATAAATCCATTACGGCAGTTACACTGCGCTATTCTTTTTGTCCCATTCAATATGAAACACCCTGTACATTGGTGAGAGATGAAAGAAAGGATCTTCTAACAGTACATTTCTGATTCGGATCCCTTCCCTGAAACTTTCTTGGACTTGGACTCTTCTTCTAGAAATATCTTAGGAATTGGATTCACTTTTTCTGTTAATTAGATAAGCATAATTTTCAATTATAATGGGATTAAGTACATTAGTAATACAATTTAACTTTAATGGTCCTCATTCTAAATCTGAATAAAGAGATCGAACATTTTAAAATTGTTCGTTTTTAAATGAGAATGTCTCATAATATTAATAACGAAGCAGGGGCATTAAAAGTATTTTCCCCCGTCATTTACTGAATTTTTTTACAGATAAGGCGAAGCATAAATTTTCGTCAAAATTTTATAGTTATAGCACCTATCTCATCTGTAAGACGACCACCAAACGATCAATGGCCTAAGAATTTAGTTTAGATTTGCGATCATCATCTGGAATAAATTTTATTTTCTTGCATCTGGCTATTGCATTGAAATGGACAATAGCCACTCCAGAATAAGGCAAATAATTTAAGGGAACAGTAAGTCGGTACAATCTATTTATGAACATAAAAAATTTAGCAATACGACAAAAAACAAAAAGTGTGCTGAAATTACAACAAGATCTTGATCACGAGTTTTTAAAAGTTTGTTACTGGTATGAGGCAAAAATACAACTCTAATACTAGAAAAATGGATGAAGCACCGGTGAATTTCGACATGATATATAATAGAACGGTAGGAACTTAAGGCGGTGGAAAAACTGTTCAAATCTGAAGTACAGGCTATGTATAGGTCGGGTTTACAGTAGTATTTAAATCCATGACAGATGGAACAAAGTTAAAACTTTATGCTCCTTTTCAAGGGGAAAGAAAGCTCCTAAAATAAAATTCCCGTCAGGCATTTTCGAACATTTTCACGAAAGGGAGCGGATGGTCGAGAATGGTACATAACTATGGATCGAAAATGTGTGGCAGAGGCAACCAGGTGCTCTACGAAATTAACACAGTTAGTTGGAGAGGGGTATGTTTCTCAGTCACGCAACAGAGAAGACTATGTATCGTTTAGCACGGAGTAATAATAAGATTGCTGTCATACCGGGTGGATTAACTTCATTGCTACAAGGTTTGGACGTCTCTTTGAATAAATCATTCAAATATCAATTAAGTGAATAATGGAATAACTTGATGATTAATGGCGAAAAACATATACGAAAGGTGGAGCTATGCGGACTGCGTCACTTAATATGTTGTGTGATTTTGTAATCAAATCGTGAAGAAAAGTGAAGGTGGAAACAAAAATCGATCCCTTCAAAAAAACGTGGGATTTCTAATGTTATGGATGACACAGATGTCGATTTGTTATGGTATAGTGATGAGGTAGCTGATACCGACTTGCTAGGCACAAAATTGGACCAATATAAGCTTCCTAACAAAAGTATGTCCTCGAGGATCTATTAGCCCTAGATTATGAATGTGAGGATTATTTTTTTTATTTTTAATACATTGGTGAGTGATTTCCTAAGAAACCAGTACCTTTAACTAGAGGCCGTAATATCACGGTGGATAACGCTCTTTAGAAAACCACGCCATTTGGTTTCATAAGACAATGGTTTAATGACATCATTCATCACAATATTCCGGCTTCCAGATAACGACTCCTTTTCCTCGGAAATTATAGTTTTATAAGTAGAATACTGAGCTACTAATTATAGTAAAGTTGTAAAATTGTGTTTTCTCTCCCTCGTCATTTCCGATACTGTAAAATCCCTTTAATTTTCTATGTAAATTTCTTTCACTTTTCGTCCAAAGAGTAAAATTAAAAATCTGGGTAACGTCTCTCATTAAACCAGTTTTTAAATAATTAACTAGTAATTACATTAGTAATCATTACTTTAGAGTGCCTTATTTTACTAGGTTGCTTCAACATTTCTGTCAAGATTGAATTCACATCTTTAGTTTTCTATATAAATATAAACTTTAATGTATATTGCTTAATCTTATAATTGTGATCAGGTATGTAGGAACCCATTGGTTATCATTTTAATATCAAATTCTGAAGAGGAAAGGGTTTCTATTTGTATTATATTTTCACACACTTTTCTGTTTCGTATTTAAAAAATGCCTAACTATTGATTTTGGTGCTATTTTGTAATTACATACACCGATATACAAAAATTAGATGTCTAGAAAATATAAAATCCAAATACACATAACTCTACACAAAAAAGTGTCGTAATTTGTTTCATTCATCATTTAAGCAAAAAGAAATATGTTTAATTTTTCAACTTTACTGTATGAAATAATTAATGTACAGACTTGTTGAATTTAATTTTTAATGTTAGACATATTTTGTAAATTTTGTCAAACGATATATTATAATTCGATTATTTTTATTGAATTCTTTTACAACTGAACACAGTTAAAAATTTAAATGTATCTCATAAAACCATAAAGAAAGCTTTCCTATAATGAAGAATTCGAAAATGAAGATTTTCAAATATTTCCAACTTAATGAAGCCATCCATGGCGTATCCTTACTTCACGTGTGTGTGTTGCCACACAATCATGCCATTTTTTTTTCTTTCCGAACAATTCTGAATTGCGATTAAACCCATGCGAACATAAATAAATTATTTTCGATTATTTCGTTGAATTTTCGGAATGTTTTATACATCTCACAGTCGCCTTGAAAGAGTTAATTAACAATCGCTGTTCTGTCTTTTTATTTAACTCTTAATTACTATCCTTGAATCTTCGCACTTCGAAATTCCCAGATGACGCAATATCTCAAAGTTCCATCGGATATTCCTCGTTCGGAACCCTTTGACGGAGCTTGGGGTATTTTTGACTTCAATTAGGTGATAAAGACACATGCATGAGTTGCTTAATGATCGTCCAACACCTGACGAAGTAATTCTTTTAAATCTTATTTTAAGCGCCATCTTAGATTTTTCTTATGTTTTTACACACGTTCTATTCTAGGACTTCTTTGATTTACTGATTATATTTCTAAGACAACGCTTTATTTAGAATTGATATTTTTAAAGTACAATTGTTTTTGTCTAGTATTATGTTGTGTAATATGTAAGATTTCGAAATTAATCAACATGTTTTATTTCCATTTTTTTTTTTTGCGTTCCATCCATTTTTAACAAATCGATTTTTTCCGCTATATTTAGAAATATTGAAACTGATTTCTTATTTTTTATTTTTAGTTTTATTGTTTATTAGAAATACATATATAAATACCTGGAATACAATTCATTTTTAAATTTTTATTTAAAATAAAAATTTATTTTTTTTATCATTCACAAAAACTACAAAATTTCAATAGTTTTTAAGCAGTAAGCATGTTGCATCAAGGAATTATGATTATAATAAACAAAATCAAACATTTATTTATTTTTTCTTTCCTTTTTGAAAATTACAAATTAAAGGAATTCCTCAATACCTTTATGAATTTTCTCATGAAGTTTTCCTGAGAGGATCATTATCATTTTTGCTATTTAGCAACACATATATTGTAGCAATTTGTTAATTTTCTATAATGTATTATTTTATTAAAACCATGGATTTTTAAGTTTCCACATCAATTTTAGCTCATTAAATTCAATCAATTAATATTCTAAAAAATAACTGATTAATTCAGACATCTGTATTTACAGTAAAACTAAAAACTAACTATGTGTTTTTTATTTCAACTAACGGTCAATAAAATTCTTTTGGAAAAATTACTGAATTTTCATTAGAAAAGACACCTGCAACTTAGTAGTTTCTTCTTATTATATATATCAAAGTATTTATTTCTTCTTCAAACTTTGATATACAAAAATTATTTTAAAAAATCTTATCTTCATATCACCATGATTTTAATCTTCTCAAAAGGTTGGAAAATTTTTAAAATTTTCTAGTTAAAATCTTTTACGCTGAAATAAACACGAAAAAGTTTTAAAGTAAGTAATCCCTGTAATTTTCTTTACTGAAAACTATAAATTTTTTTATCAATGTTTACAGAAAGAAAAAAAAAAGAATTATACAGAAATAGCGAAGAATGAATATGACAGATTACGAAGCGAAGTTTCTTTCACTTATGAGAATGGTAAACTTATGTTTATTATTACAGTGTATACTGAACACTAAATGCAAAAGGAAAAAAGGGCTATTAAAGTTTCCATAAGGTCTAGACAGGAAGAGACGAAGAAAGAAAAATAAATTTGAGAAGTTTCCATGTAACTAAAATTTAAAATCTTATGATCAAGCTCTAGATACTTTTTTTTATTATTATTATTTCCTTTTTTAAATAAAAACAGTTTCATCTTTCTTCTAAAACCTTTAATTTGTTTTGAAGCTGAAAAAAAAACAAATGTTATCCTAGAAGTATTATTATCCCACATTTTTTTTGTAATTTTGCGAGCTATATATATATAGTTATGTGTATATATATATATATATATATATATATATATATGTTAAATGTAAGTAAAAACCTCACTCAAGCTATACAGAAAAATTGTTTTCTATTCAGTAACTTATATAGCTAAAAACTGATCATTTTATTCTCAAAGGTTTGAAAATATTTAAAAAAAAAAACTTTCATAAACTGGTATATAATTAAGTTATAATTAAAGCTCTTAATTTTAGTTACTTCTGATTACATGTGTACTTTTATTCTGCTTTATTGATTCTTCATCTTCCAAATAGTTTCTCTTATTCCCAAAGCTGTTTATAGAAAGATACAAAGACCTGCATAAAACTGCCTTATCTTATTTAATAAATAACGACGTTCTTGGATGTAAACAAGAGCAAAGTATGATATAGGGAATTACTCTCATTCCTAAAGAAAAATAGCCATCAATGATCTTGTAACTTTACTCGGATTTAAATAAGAATGCGACGATTCAGACATAAGGTATTATCTGAACTCGCGATTTTATTAAAATTTATATATCTTGCTTCGGGTACGATAAAAATTATAAATAAAGTAATATGTAATAAAAAGACAATCTTTAAGAGCATGCATAATTTGTGAGATCTCCCGTGTATTTAGTTACATCATATTACAATATTATTTCGTTCTTTTCAATCAATTCTATTTTCTTCTCAGAGCTCAAGTTCTTTCTCGAAACTCTTCACGAATATGTGCAAAAAGTTAAAGTGAAAAGCATTTTCTTAGTGCTTAAAGTTTTTCTTGAATGGAATCTACAGAAAAACTTATATTTCTAATCAATTATGAAACGACTTAAGAATGTTTAAAGATACACTAATGGCTACTAAGAGATAAACTGAATAAATAATCATTTAAATAACATTTTAAAACTTTTTTGAAAGGTTTTTACATGAATGTGTATCAAAATGTATTCTTCTAACATAACAACTCATTTTCGCTTTTTTTTTTTTGCAAATATATTCGTATAGCAATTAAAATAGCTAATTATATTTTAAAACAGAGATCATTAATCCTCTTATTAGGGGATTATCTCAAACAGTTTCATGTCTCAAATCCTATTATCAGGGGACCCCGAATACTAAAATCTTTTATAAAATAGCAAAGAATACGCTTACCGAAATACGATGCCAGTACATCCTCTAAATAATGAACCTACCAGACAGCGTTTGGTTCTAATCTCAACAAATGGTGTGGACCTGCAAGAAAACTCCTGCGTACTTCACACTAACTCTCTTCCTGTCACAGTAACCTTATTATCTCATTTCAATTTTTTGTCGCTTTTATACGACTTGATAATATATATTCATTCCACTTCAAACGTTTATATAATTTACATAATCCCGTTCCATCTTATTGGAAATAAGTCAGAATTTTAATTATGAAATCAGAAAGAAAAACCCAGATTTTAATTAAGAGAAATTTCACGAACAGCCCAAGTTACGATCTTAACATGACAATTTATGGACAAACAATAAAAAAGTGTTTTCAAACAATTAAAAAAATCGAGCGTAAACATTCTACAAATTTATATGCACAATACGTCAAAGAATTTTTTAGGCAGGGTCGTAAAATGAAATAGATACAAGATACTCTATTAGTTGTTTCTTTTTTTTCCCCCTCAGTTATCCTCTAAAAATCTGTTAAAAATAACGAAGCCAAGTCAGTTTTAGTTACTGCATTAGTTAACACAAATTCATACCTTCCATCAAACAAACCCCAAAATCTTTTGGCTGTTTTAAAAGTTTGAATAAAAAATTTGGAAAAGAATCAGGAAATGAGTTTTAAATAAATTTTTAACACACACTCAGTGACACACCTTTCCTACACTTCCTTTCCTTCAACACCTATCCTCTATACTAAAGCAATGGTTTCCTGTGAAAGAGGAACCATTATCTGATGGGTGCAATATTATGAGGGATGATATCCTTAATCTTCCTAATCAAATCTTTCTCGGAAGACTATTGCTTATCAATGATTTATGTATCACTCGCATTCAACGCTCTTTAGAAAACTACCCCATCTAGTTAACATAGAGAACGTTTTAGTGACGTCATCCAAAACAATATTTCAACCGCCAAATAACGACTCCTCTTTCCAAGCAATCCATAACTTAAGTAAGATAACCGCTCCGTTACTCACATCATTCTGGTGCATATTACGTCACATATACACATTCACGACAGCCTATTCATAATAACGGTTTTATTTTACAAATTCATTCTGCGTCGTTTGGGTGCTTCAGTTATTAATTAAAACATCCTTGTAAATACGTAGAATTTCATACATTTATCCAATAGCTAAAAAAAAAATCTTGTGCTTCTGATAGATTAAAATACACAAATTCAATTTTTTACAAATTAATTTTTCACACTGAATTTTCACTGTCTTTATGCTAAATTTTAGTTCCTCAGAAAATATTTTAACTGAAAACATAACATTCACCTATGTATTTATAATGTACCATATATGGAGTAGAAATTATTTAAAATTAACATTGCTTATTCCACTTATTCCGCAATGATGAAATGTTGTGATTAATATCTAAAATTTATGTTCAATCAAAGATTTAGCTCCTCAAAAGTAGTTTCATTATCTAATTATATCAAAAGATAAATATTTAAATTTTTCATTAGAGTAATTGTTTATCGAATAAATAGTTCTTTGGTGTTTAATATGTTTCAATATTTAATAATTAATAAACTAAACAGTTACTCTCTAATATACATCGAGAATTAAGGAATTAATCTAGAAATTGAAGCATCAAAAACAATATGCAGTTTATCTTGTTTAATGTATAAATAAACAAATAAGTTATTTACGGGATTACAATTAAATATTTAGGCGCCGTAACTTAAAGTGAAGAAATGCAAATAAAACCTATCATAAATTCAGATATATTTTATAAAAATTCATCAAAATATTCGAAGTTTTTTCATCTTTTGTAGAAAACTTATAAATTTTATAATCATACTGTTTCCTTATAATCAAATCGATATAATTACGAAACATTTTTCTTTTAACAGCTTATTAAGCCTCTATTTTCGATGGGGAAAAAAATCGAATTTTAATTTTTAATTGTTTCAACCAGCTCGAAAGATAACTTTCATGCTTCCGTAAAAGCGATGAAATAACTTAATGAGTTTTTAGTGCGTAATAAGTTTAAAGAATAATGTGTTTTTCAATGAATAAAATATATTATAGATGGTAGAATTCGAGCATTAGATTTCGCTGAAAAATTAATCCAATAAGAAATGTGCATCGTGAATAAATGTATAAATAATACAAAACATTTCTTCGTATAAATTATTCAACCATAGGCAATTTCTAGATGTATTTAGAGAACAAAACTAGATTATAAATCCCTTTCTAAGACAATTCAATTACATACACAAAAGAAAACCACGAATTTAATATAAAATCAAATGTTCAAAATGCGTATATTGAAATGAAGAATAATTGCATACCATATTATTGCGTGGTAAAAAAAAATCCAATTTTTATAGTATTAATTAGATTACCGGATCCAGAAAAATAAACTTTTTTTCATATCCGATGATTAAGTATTTATTTAAACTTTCCCTTAAAGCCATGAGCATAAATTAAAAAAATTATTTTAATACCATATGTGTTGGATCAACAAAAATGTGTTCAAATGGTATAAACACCATTAAAGTTAAATAAAAAAAGAAACACATAATTTCTATAAATATTACAAAGAAATTATATCATTCTATAATGAAATGATATTGAAAGTGACAATTTTATTCATTATTTTATTTGTAATGCATTATCTGAACCAAACTTTTGTTTTTATTTTTGAAAAGTATACCATAATTTTATGTGGTGTATTATTACCTTCATTTATCAACAAAAAATATATCTCTAACTTAGTTCTAACAATATTTTCAATCAGAATTATATTCTTTAGTATGTTTCATGCGTATTACCATCTGTTCTGAAAAAAAAATGTTAATTTTAATAATATTAATCAACAGATATACAACACTCAATAAATTTTTCACTTTTAAAAAATACATTAAACAGCCATAGCTTATTAAAATGATATCATTTATGAAATTTTTCCGGGATTCAGCATTTAACCCTTTCTCTCCCAGCGTGTCACAAGCGATACGCTTGTGTTGGATCTCCTGTGCCCAGCGTATCACGGGCGATACGCTCTGTGAGTGTCTTCTACGGCCCTACGTATCAATAGAGATACGCTTGATGAGGGCGTTTTATTTGATTTTTTTTAATGTTAATATATGGCGTTACAATACCACGAAATCTATATAGACAGGTTATTTGGAGTGTTGACCTTGATGATATGGGCTTGGATTTCACTTCTGGCTACCAGGAGGAGGGGGGTAATTGTTAGAAACCCGTGCTGCTGCGCGGTTCTTTAAATGTAATGACATGATTTAAAAGATGCACTTGCTTTCAGATTGCTTTTTTTTTTTTTTTTTTTCATTCTTGCTTGCTTCTTAAAAGTTCGAAGGAGAATTTATGGCCCTTTATGGGGGTTAGGGCTTTTGTTAATAGATGCTCTCAGCTGTTCGTTTCATTCGGTGGGTTTTTTTATTTGTAGCGACAGTCATAACGAAAAGAAAGTATTTATCTGATACTGAGATTTGAGAATTAATGAATGAATTTGACAGTAATGTTAGCGAAAATAATCCAAATCTGTACATAAACATTAAAGTAAAAAAAAAAAAAAAAAAGGTCGAAGAAGATGTGCCCTTTGCTCAAAACCTTGCGTGAAGCGTCAAAATATGAATGTAAGACATGTGACATTGGACTACGCATTGAATTTTTTCTTTATAAAAATACCATACAGCAAAATAAGATTTCTTTTTTATGTCTATATGTTCCATGTAATGATACATCATTACACCATGAAATTTATGTAACAAAAGTAAATATGTTTTGTATTTTCTTAAAAGATATGATTTTTATATAATTATTTTATGTAAAAACACAGAATTATCGATTAAGTTTTTTTTTTCTTTCGTGTATATGAAGTTTAATGAATTTTAAATAATATATGTAAATACCAAAATATTTTAATAAATAGCCGATTTTAGTGGAATTTTTTTCACGAATTATCCTTAATATCTAAAATCGTCTTGGCACATGAGACTGAATTGCCATATCATCGTCCTTTTCGCGATTGTGGTTTTCTGCCTCAAGACCTTTATTTTCACTCACATAACAGCAGTTCTTATGCTAGTTGCCTAATTTAAAATTTCATTGAATTTTCTCTGAACTCGAGTCAACAATTTATAGAAAAAAGAAACATAACAAAAAAAATGAATAATTACAACAAGAAAGCATTCTTAATTAATTTTCATCGATGAAAAAATAATTAAAAATATTTTTTTCACATTATTTTTGAATGCAAAATGCATAAACATATGAGAAATAATAAACTATTGCAAGACGGAAAAAACAAATTAAATAAGAGACAAATTTGCCTGAGAAATACTAACCTGTAAGAGATATCGAGAAGAGAAAAATGAACACGCTAAAAAGTACAAATCAAAACTTGAAAAATCAATGATAAATAAATAGAAAAACTATGTAGAAAATGAAAAGTAATATTTTTTAAATTCTGAATCTGGCTTAAGCAGATTTCCTTGGCTAAATATGTTTTATTGTCCCAAACATTTCCAAACAGAATAAAGCGAAATGGTAAAACACAACCAAAGATAATATAAAAAAAAATATCAAACAACAAAGATAATACCGAAGATACTAAAAGAGAAGAAATCGAAGCAAAATAAATTTGTAGACGAAATGATATCTAATAGATTTATCTGATTAAAAAAATATAAAGCTCAAAAGAAATAGATATACATCGTATTAAAAAAGATTTTCAAAAAGCGAACATAAGATGCATACAATAGAAAGAAGTTAACACGAAGTTTCAACCTAAGGAATATTTTCCTCTGAACTAAATGTTCACTATAAATCTATCTTTTATGTCTAATTTGAAAACGAATGAATGTAAAACATGAAATCTGGAAGAATTGTGCTTTGAACAGTTTCTTATTTAATTTTTGAGTTGATTAATATTTTTTAATATCAAACAGGATTTATAAATAAGTATTAATTTTTTTTATCAAAATCGTTGTTTTAAAAAAGTAAGATTTTGTTGAACAAAATTAGATAAACTGTTTTTAAATAAGGAATAAATCCACTCTTATATGTAATACATCAGTGGCATCGACATTTCATATTGCCAATTAAGCTGTCAGACCCTGGAATATCTGCCATACATGGAGTAACGCTTTTTCCAGCTCCTTTAACGATCTCAGAGAAGACTTAAGAAAGCTACCTGTCAGCCAAGAAAGTCCTAAAGATGCTCTAACGGATTAAAAAGTCCAGAGATCCATCTGGCCACTTCTTACTTTCCAAACCTTAATTCTCGAGACATTTCTCGTCAACATATTTCAGTGGGGTAGGGCATTATCATCAATAAGGATAATCACAAATAATAACAGCATTTAAGGTGACATATGGAGAATCTCGTCCCGATATTTCACAGCAATGCTTCTATGAAGCATATGGAACAGATCAGTGTGACCTCCCTGAAAAATTCAAGATCCAACCCATGATTCCACTTTCTCTATAACCCTGTCTTTCAACATTAATAGTTTCGCAGTATTTGGCGTCTTGTTCTCACCAATTCAGCACACAGTCTGAATTTATCACCAAAGTAAAATGGGACTCATATCTGTGAAGAGTATAGAAGATCATTGCTGTCTGGTCTAAGAAACGTTCTTTCTCAGACAATGTAAACTAGCATTTCTATGAGTACGATTGAAAGGGACAACACACAACGGTTGTCTTGCATAGAGTCATTTATTGTAAAAATGTCTAAGCATTGAATAGCAAATATTGTCATACCCGTTGCGGTACAATGATCTGAAATGAACCGTGGTAAACTCTTCCACTGGACAGAAAGAGCCAAAAAGTGATCTTGTGGAAGAATTTTAATTACTGAGAGGCCTAGAACAGGTATTTTGAACAGTGAATTTTCAGGTTCAAGTGAATTCCAAAATCTTTGATCCATACTGCGAAGCACATTAAGATGTCCAGCATCATCTGCTAGAGGTATCCCCATTGTCATTCATCCAATTATCATCTATCTTAACGAATCGGGTAGAAGTCATCAAATAGATATGGCTAATAATATCTTACTACCAAAATTTGAAGATCAATGACAAATAAAAACTCATCTCAAATTACAGAAACGGTGTATATATAGTTTCCTATAACTACCATATAATTATCCATTTTTTTTCTTTAAATTGTGGATATTGTAAAGGTTTCAAAATAATTTATTGGAGAGTTATTTATTTTCATTAATATATCACATTTTTTTTTAACATTTATTTCCATTATTGTGATAGTGACCATAAAAAAATTACTTATACTTCAACTTTCGGAAGCCGGGATATATATATACATATGTATATATATACATTTCACTACGAGTAATATATGAAATAGTTGAAGTAAAATTTTAAAAAATTATAGAGACAAAATACAATTCCTTAAAATTGCAATGAAAAATAGCGTATAATTTGTTAGCTAACAGAAAAAGTAAGAAAATGGATTTTTTTTTAATTGCAAAAACCTAGAAAAAAAAATTGCCCCCATTCCCTAAATAAATAAGAAAAAGAACAAATATATGAAAGAATAGATAAAAAAAATATGAAAAGTACAAACCAAGGCATGGAAAACAATGAAAACTCTTGACAGAAATAAATCACAATAAAAATAGGAATACAGCATTTATAATAATTAGAAATATAGCATTCTGAATCTGGCTTACGACGGACTAGCAGGTTTAATATGTTTCATAAGCTTGGCATTCCCTACAGGAAAAGTTGTACAAAAATATACAAAATAAATTCCATAACCTATGGAAGAGTATTATTGGGACAATCGAATTCATGTCTGCAATGAAACGACAAAGCATTATTTAATAGATGAGTAGCAACGATACTAGAAGTCATCACTGCAATAACTACATCAATTCTGACTATTTATTCTTTTCGATGTGACAGAAGTAATTTTACTTACAATTTGAGAAGATCATAAGCGTAGTATCGAACTTCATGCCCGAAGTGAATGAGAGAAAAATTTAATTTGGTTCAAATTTATATGGAGGGGTTTAGTTAGATGACTTGGTATTCACTTGGTATAGAATGAACAGATCGTTCAGGGACTAAACCGTTTAGTAGGGATTATTACGACAGGTCTGAGATCGTGTGAAATGTTGATTCAGCAGATTTCAAGAGCGTTTGATCGCATAAATATAATTATAATTCGGAAATTGTACCAGAAAATAAGAATAAACTTTTAACTAAAGAGTAATAGAATGGAAAAGATTAAAAAGTTAAAATACTTTATGCAATATCATTACACACATATCAATTTGTGTGTGTATGTGTATATGTATATATATGTGTGTATATGCATATATATATATATTAATAAGAAATCTTGAAAATTTTCATTACAAATTATTCAACTTTCAGATAATTAAGTCCACAAATTTTCGAAATAAGTTTTTTTTTTTTTATTCCGGGAGTTGTTGTTCGTTGAGAGAGAGAGACAATTACATGGTGACATAGTGTTATGTCGGCCCCAAGGCCGACGCGAAAACACCATAAGAATATCAGAAGACAGAAACAGACGACCAAAACAGAAGACAGCATTTTCACCGACTATTGAGTTTTTTTGTAAGGATATTCCAGCGAAATTTTGTCAGTCATATGATTTCCCAAGTTCTAGATGTAGGGATTCTTAGGGACTTTAACTACAGACAAAAAGTGTAGCAGGGATTATTTCTGACAGATTTACATGGGAAAGCGGATTAAACAAATTTTACAAGCACGTGATCTAATAAATAAAAGGATAATTTGGAATTGTATCAGGAAATAGAAATTAACACTTTACTTTTGAATTAGAGAATGGGAAAAATTAGGAAATTAAATTATTAATTAGAGAAACTGTTAAATTAAATTCAAATCATTGCACACGCATTCATACCTATAAATATAAGTATTGCGACGTTATTTCTCCCTTTGGATCTTTTCAAAAATGCTAACAATTAAAAATTCAACGAAATAGTGATATTGAGAATGCAGCCGAGTACTATTCCCAAAATTCTTTATTATTTTGATGGTATCAAAAATTTTGCGTTATCCTAGTTGCTATGCATAGTAAAAAAAATGTAATACTAATACAGGATTTCTTAAGAAAACCTTTATAAATAGGATGAAAAAGGTAACTTCAAAATAAAGCCTCACATATTAAAAAAAATCTATATTTAACTGCTTGTAATAAGGGTATCTTTTTAAATAAGTTACTTTTTTTAAATATGGCCACTGCAGCTCTGCCCTTGCCATTTCACTCATGTCCACTGCGTACCTATATTTGTTGAGTAATCACAGAAATCAGCAAAGAAGCATGTTTTCGTTTGTTTGTGCGTATTTAAAATACCTGACACAACTGAAAATGCCACCAAATGCAAAATACGGGCTGTGATTCATTTTCTTCAGGCAAAGAGCATGAAAGCTGTTAAAGCTCAATTGTAAATTAATGAAGCGTTTGTACATTGAGTTCATTAGGCATCAGTTACTAAACAACGATGCATGGAATGAAAAAAAATCATATTAAAAATCAATCAAAAATCAAAAAAAGAATATCAATCAAAAAAAGAGGCTGAGGAAAATAATTTCAGCATTCTAAATCATATGTACTATGTTTTGAGTTAGGTATGAGGTGTTGTTTGAGAGTTAGTTGTCTTGGGGGCTCAGTAAATTACGAGACATGTAGCGACACCTTCACTCCACTGTATCGTATCAGCTAAAATAAAAGGCACACCATGCTCAGTAAAGGGAACACTTTGCCGCTTGACAATTCAAGTCGACATGTGGCTCATAGAACCTGAGATTTCATCGCCTCACGTGGCAGGGAATAACATGAGTATAGCCTTAATCCTAATAGTAGCCCCAGTGACTACAACTTGTTCTTTCATTTTAAAAATCTACATAGCAATCAGCACCATAGTGATATTGATGATGTCGAAATGGCCGTGGTGCAGTGGTTAGCTCATCAGGTGACAGTTTTCTGTGAGGATGGAATGCAGGAACTGGTTGTGCGATACGATACGAGCCTAATATTGGAAGTAATTATGTTGAATTTCAGATAAATTCACATGCCTTCTTTTAAAACTAAAATAATAGAAAAAAAAACTGCACTTGTGTTTTTTAATAATAATATCAAAATAGTACTTACTTAAAAATACGCTAGTGTAAAAAATGACCAAAAAAAGCAACTTCGATCAAGTTGAGATCCAATGATTAAGAAAGTACAGTTACAGAAAAAAAATTTACTATCAATATCAATATTTTTTATGTTTAACTTATTTTGTTAATTAATGATGCAAGGTCCTCTGCAGGATAAGCTGCGACAATCAATGGTTAAGATGTAAACCATGAATCAAAAGAGAAGACAATCTGATTGGAGTTTCCCCATCGAGATTCAAAATTGGAGATTATATTTTTTTTATGAATTTGATGTAAAAAAAAAAATCTTAGAAACTAAACTATTGATTTTTACAAATCGAATAAAAAACCGTGATAAAAAATTAAATGTAACATGCGGTATCATGAAACATAATGTAGGATCATTTTTATGCATTTTCATTTAGATCGTGATGAAAGGAGATAGAAATGTTCGAAAAATATCTCATCCTTATTCAGTAGAAAATCATAGTTTATCGTGCTGCCATCTATGTATCAAAATGTGAAATAAATATTAGGCATCTTTTGTTAGGAATTGTAAAAAATCGATTACATATTTTAAAAATTGAAATACGCAATGCTATGTGTACTGTATATTTTAAGAAAATGAAATGTAACCTAAATTGTTACAAAACTATTTATTAAAACAATATAACCAATAACAATTAAAAGTTAATTATAATTGAATGAATTATCGTAAATATTAAAGTTTGATACTTCATAGGCATTTTGCAATAGCGACTCTTAAATAAATTTAAAGATTATAGCTTGCTCGTATAATTTTTTTTTAAAACTATAAAATTGTTTATCGATACACTTTTTCTTATTTTCTTTCTAGAATTTCAAAGACGCAAATGAGTTTAAAATAACAATTTTTTAAATGCGTGTATTTCTATATAAACATGGAAAATGCTTTTTTCATGATATTAAATGTTCAGGCAGATTTTTTTCAATACTTCGAATACTTTATATATTCTTAAGAATATGCAAAGATTTGTATCGAATTCTCTCTTAATTTTTCCATTTTTTTTATCAAGTACAATTATTAATTTTGATTTTTTTTTTTTTTTTGTAAAATACAGAATAAAATGTATATGTGGAATTCCAGAATTATTTTTATAAGGAACAATAAGACTCTTTGGAATTTTTAACACTATAAATTTGCACAAATGTTCTACTTCAACAAAAAATCGGATGTTATAAAATTTAATAACCTGAACTTTGGTTAGAGTAACAATTGAGAATCCACATTTCAATCACTTAATGAAATACAAATATATTTGAGAGCCTAGGTACGATCAGATATGTTGAATCCAAGAGACATGAAGTGAATATCAGAAGAAAAACAAAATTTACCAATTATACTATTCTATTTTTACTTATCTAATATTACAAAAAATATAGCAAAAAAAAATGAAAAATAGAATTTTATGTGCAATATTTCATTGATTAAACTATATCTGGTTTTATTTTTGTATCAACTTTGGTTTGGTTTGAATTAAAGTCGAACTAGAAGAACTGTTCAGTCTTTTAAGGTTCTGATATTTTTTTAATGCTGAACACATGAGATGGCATCCGCTAGGCAGCGGCTAAATTAAGCTGTACCTGCTTAGAAATATAACGAGTAACACTCTCATTAGAATCGAGGCCCTAAAAGTAATATAATTAACGGGATTTTTCATATGTAAAATTAATTTTCAAGCGAAAAAACAGGAATCACAGTGCAAATGCCCGGAAGCCAAACCAGGCTAGCCTTCAATCTCAAATCAAAGCTCACCAATATGAGGATTTTAATAAGTCATCTTCCTTGTACACCTAAACCCCCTCCCCATTTCATGCATCCTTCACTGCTATACGAAGGAGTCTCGTAGTACGAGACCCAAACTCGTTACTCAAAGGCTACGAATTCATTACAAAAGTGGTTACAATTTCTTATTGTTAATATAGTTGTTTATATTTAAATCGTTCTATTAGCATTAACGGTTAATAATCATTTCCCTATCAATCAAAGTTTAAACAATTGTCTGCTTCTGGTTTGCTTCTCTGCCTTAAAACGTATTGTACATCGTTAAATTAGAGTAATTTCAAGAACAGTTTCGGCCAAAAAATTCAACAAATATTTCTGGCAATAATTTTTTTCCTTCTTTTATGAAAATAAAAAAAAATAATTTTCCTATATCAGCACATGAATATTTTCAGTATACTTATTGATGGATATAATTGATTGATAAATTGCTGTCATTGATTGATATAATTGGTTTTTTATTTACGTCGCACTTAGAAGAAACACGAGAACTATTGGCAATGGTCCTCATAACTTTGAGACTCGGTCAAGTGACGAGTATGGTACATGAGCTGGCATCTTGCTCTCTAAACTTTTATATTACTCTACTAGATGACTTGAAGCCTCGACAAATCTAATACGCATCACCCTTGTTATACAATGAGTCTTTAGTAACATCAGGTTTGGAACCATGGCTCGACGGATAAAAAAGCTGTCCACGAACTCGCGATTAAGACTACCAGACTACCTCAGTCACACAGTTTTCATCGAACACTTAGGAAATATTTCTTTTGCACATAGGAAATCAGTTATACTCTCCAGAATTTTTTTAAATGGATTTATAAAAGTAATTTACACTACAATGGCAGCAAAGTACCTATTAATATAACAACATATGATAATACCGAACCGAAATTAATGAAGTACGTTCGCCTCCTCCTCAGAAGTAAAGTCGCATCGTAATTGTCTCGACCGGGAGCTTCTTTGTGGCTGATTTATCAAAGATACCCGTCTTCGAAACCATTAATACCAAGGTCAATATGTGATGTTGGGCCATTCACGATTTTCTCTTCACAAATTTAGGGGACTTTCTGTAATCCGAATTGTACGCAGTTACAAATCCTTTCCAACCAAATGAAACATGATTAGGTAAATTAGGTGAAAATAAGAAATATAATGAACTTATTTGAGGACTATGATACATAAGCGAAATAGAACTGAAAAAAAAAGAGAATGGAGACGGAGGATAACGACAAGCTGATCGATGCTATTAATTAAAGAGAATCATTGTAATTAATCATTTGTATTGAAATTGGTTGGGAACGGCCTCTAGTTAGAGTAATAATAGTTAAATCTGTTATAAACAAGATGTTTTTCAGTTGGAGTGAGTTAGTTGGTAAGCCAAGACTTCATTGTTTAAAAATAGACCAAAATTAACTTAGCTCAATGGATTCAAGACCGAACGATCTTACTTAATCTGTGTCTATGTTATAAACTGTTTTGTCCTTTTCCTGAATTGAATTTATGAAAATTTTCACTAATTAAAAAAACTCTGTGATGTCTGAAGAGTTAAAATAAGGACTGACAAATAGATTTCCACCGAAAAAGTTTGGGATTATGAGAATTATTGTATTTCAGTCAAGTATCATGTAATTAGTGATTGAAAATTTTTTTTTCCAAATCTTTTTCTCTCTTGTCCATTCTCTCACTATTGAAATCGTTTCGACTAATTTTTTAAACATAATATTTCCAAGAAGTAATAGGATACGTTAACAATCTGTGTATTACAATTTTAAAAAATTAAATTAGCTACAAAATCTAACGTCACTACACTTCAATAATATTCGGTGTGTTCAAACTGCAATTTCTACTAGAAACAATACGAAAATAGATATGAGAAATAATTGGCACAAATTGTAAGCAAACATGCTGAAAATATTGTTTTTTACTATGATTATTTCTTCCAATCAAATGAAAGAATTTTTTTTATTGATATTAAAGCTTCATTCCAATTTTTTCCGTTAACAAAAAGTGTCGGATTTTTAAATGAACCTTTTTGTAAATAGAAAATTAGTTTACAATTTATCATTATCAAATCCGTATTTTATTATCAATAAGTAGATTATTAAAAAACTTTTATAATTAGTAAACTACTGATAGTTTTTATCCTTATACATCCTTTATTTGAATTTATTTAATTTAGAATGAGTTTTAAGCTTATGTGTGTTTAGTCTAAGAGACACATATTTCTCTCATATGAAATTCATAAGAAAACCATGACGAATCCGCTTCTTAATTAGTGTTATGAGCTATCAAGATGCAACAAATAATCTGTGTCAAGATATACTAGTTAAGAAAATATTGTTCAATTTATTCTAACCTTTATAATGATTAAAAATAAACTTGAATTATGAATGTGAAGCGTTAGCTAAATCGTGCCCTTAATCAAATATTGCAATAAAAAAAATCTCTAATGATCATACTATGAAGGTTGATCCATAAATCCTTAGAAAATCCAACAGATGGCGTTCGTAGCACCGAAAATGGCTTGTTTATTGAAAGCATCATGACCCACTAGACAGTTGTCTAAATCTCAGCTATTTCCACCACCTGGCTTTCTTTTTATTGTCAACTGAAGTAAAAAACGTGTTTATTTGGAAAAATGGGAAAAAAAGTGAGTTTCAACTTAGATAAAACACTTACATTTAAATGGCTTGACAGCAAAAGAAATCAGCGTTGAGTTGGATGAAGTTCCAGTCAATTTGCTCCTTGTTTGCAACTGTTTACAATTGTTTAAATGAGATTAACGAGACTGTACATTCACAAAAGACGAACGTCGTTCGGGACGTCCAGTGGAAGCGACTACTCCCGGAATGATTTATAAAAACCACGATATAATTTTGAGTGAACTACGAATCAAAATAGTTGAGGCGGTTGACATGTAGCAAGACACAGTCTCATCGATTTAGTACAAAAAAATTGGATGTGAAAAAAAAAATCTCGGCAATATGTGCACCGCGTTTGCTCTTAGTGGAAACTAAACGCAATCGTGTGGTCGACTCTGACGCAATTTTGGCGCTTGTTCGTAGCAATCCAGACGAATTTTTGTGTCGATATACAACAGTGGACGGAACGTGGATCACAATTACACTTTAGATACAAAAAAAGCCCAGTCATAACTGAGTGGTTTGATGGCAAAAGGGCTCTGAAGAAAGCAAAGACGGTGAAATAGGCCGGCAGAATGATGGTCACGGTTTTTTGGAATGCACGCGGAATCATCTGTACGAATTATTTGGGAAAAGGGGGGGGGGAGGCAGGAGCTGGAGAATTATTATGCATCATTATTGCACATGTTGAGCAAAGAAAGAACGGCCTCATTTGAAGAAAAAAAAAAGATCATCTTCAATCTATACAATGCAAGGGTGCACACATGTGCAATTTTGATGGTCAAAATCATGGAATTAAAGTTCGAATTATTGCAACATCTACCGTATTCACTAGATTTGGGCTCCCAGTGTCTTTTCACTCGTAACAGCAAAACTGGATTTAATTCACTATATATTTATAAACAGGATGGGAGTCAATATCAACTCTTAGAATGTCACTGCATACTTTCTCGTATTAATATAATCAATCTCGCTAACTCTCTTCCTCACTTCATTGCACTGATACCTAAAATCTCTCAATCTGATCTCCTATACACCACATCTCTTATACAGTAATGCTAATTTATATAAGTCGCTGTTCTTTCAAAAGGCTTGGATTTCAAATCAAATAGCCCGTAAGGTAAGCTGTAAGGAAAAGCACGTGAGAAAAGTTACAAAAGTATTCCAAGTCAGGTCTTTTAAATAGTGAATTAAGCTCCTATTGACACTGGTCGATATATAACTGGAAATTCCTATTTCTCATGCATGATGTCAAAATTCATGAAATAAATGAGCGAAATAAAACCTATAACGTAATTAATCAACGAGAAAGAGTTTGTATTCGTTCAAATGGAATAAAAGACTAATGATATTGCTATATGATGGTGTTCTTGAAGATGAAAAATATGAATCTAAGCCGTCGCAGAGACTTCATCTGCTGTAAGATAAAAGCCCGAAGGGTAATTCCTTCCCGACTTAGTTGTCTTGAGCACATGTCTGCTCATCCACAAGTAGGCAGATCAAATATGTCCCAAATAGCAATTAGCGTGGTTCAGAAATGCGAATCTTGATTGCTAAGTAGTACATCTGTGGCCATAACTTTGCTGTTTGTTATCCGATTTTCAAAATTCTTATTGTAACGGGATTCTACATGAATTCTCTATGTAAAGCATTAATATCTTTGTCCCCAGATGTCGTTGATAGGCTGAGAATTCAAGATGGCTGTGACCCTCAAATAGATGAAGTTGAAATATCGAGGAGTGTTTGCTCCGACCCTGCCCCTTGCGACTTTCATCTCTACCCAAAGATAAAAGAGCACTTTAAAGAGCGTCACTACGATATGAAACATTGCAATAAAGTCTGGTGTAGGGCAAAACTACCAGATTTATTCTCTGGGAGAACTGCCCAATTTGACCGACGTTGGAGAGAATACCTATGATGGGAACTATGTCAAAAAGTAATTAGTGACTTATGTATATGGCATATATATCACTTCACTGATAAATATACGCTAAAAATTTGGAAATTCTAACTAAAAATGTAAAAGATTATAGCAACGAGGAATTAATTTTTAATCATACCTCTTGTAAATGTATTTTAGCTTGGTTATGATAATGCATATTTATCAAAAAGTATCGATAAAATTTTTAAAATATGAAATATTTCACATAAAATAAAACATCCGTTTGTAAATAAAGTATAAAATGTTGAATAACGAACGTATTTTATCCTGGAATAACTCAGCCGGTAAGAAGAGAACTATATAGAAAATAAAATTATAAAATTCCTGTACTTGAATTATTTTTTTTTTATTTTCATAAATAAAAGTTTCCAACGCAGAAAACTTTTTGAATTTTGAAAAAAGTTCCAATTTAGAAACATAGTCTTTGAAATTAAGACGAATGCAGCTTTAAAATTATGGCCCTAAAATAATATAAATTTATTATTTTTAGTTCAATAGAAGACTTTGAAGAAAGATGGCATGCTCAAAATTGTGCTAAGTTTAGTATTAAAATACACACACACACACACACATATATATAAGAGAGGAGATATATATGGAGTATATAAAAGAATAAAAATAATTCAATTTTAAAGTGTGAAGAAGAAATTTTTATGTTTATATTTATTTAAAGTTTGAAGCAAACACAAATGAAAGAAACTCGAAAAAATTCTACTGTATGTGTAAAAAGTACATTATGATATCGTGTAACTCTGAAACTTGGTTTCTTGGAAACTGAAAAGTTTCAGGGGTAATATTTTAAGCAGTTCGCATTTTTTTTCTATACCATTAAAAATTTCAATTTGTTGTATAGATCAATCAGAATTTCATTAATTCAAATGTGATTGATGTAATAAATTTTAGATACAATATCATAAACATTATTCCATGAATTTTTATTCAAGGAAAAGTTAGTTCCATTA
Organism: Nephila pilipes; assembly: GCA_019974015.1. Taxonomy (NCBI): domain Eukaryota; kingdom Metazoa; phylum Arthropoda; class Arachnida; order Araneae; family Nephilidae; genus Nephila; species Nephila pilipes. The sequence goes on from BMAW01083377.1 coordinate 441,730, forward strand.
TTTTTGTGCTATATTGTAATTTTAATCTTTTTTGTCAAAATTCTTCAAATAAGGAATGTTAATATTTTCTAATAATAGATGGCAGCACGTTATTCAATTTATTAAATACTGCCAAATAGTAGGTACTCTTTCTGTCGACTTCTTAATTCACAAAAAATTTATAATTGCTTTTTGAAATAGAACTTCATGAGAGACAAAACAGTTGAAAAAGAGATGATAAATCTAAAACTATTGAAATTAAAAAAAAAAGTATAAAAAGGTCACAATCAAAAATTTTATGAAAATTATATTTTGTTATAATTTGATTTTTTATTATAATAGATTTTTTTTGAAAAAGTTTTAAATATTAGTACAAAAACTTAAAATAATAACATATTTTGAAATTAGTTAATACAAAAAGAAAGAAAAATACACTAAAAAATTATAAATTAACAAAAGAAAAATTTCACAATTTTCTGATTTTTTTTTTTTACACTCGTGAAAAACGTTATAATATATTTTTCATAATCAGCAATTATAGATAAAACCACATGGGTTCTAATAATGATAAAGTAAATTAGATATATTTGATATCCTCCAATTAATCTAAAATTCAAATCTTTTCTCTTAATAACTGAAAAGTAATAAATAAATACATCCAAATTCAAGTGTGTTATTTTAAAAAGTATTACTTTTCATTACCAAAATTCCAATAATTTTATTAATAACTATCAATGATTTTTATTTTCGTGAAAGAAAAAAGCGATAGTTTTACTACGCAGAAAAGGAATATAATAAGCAAATTGGTTCTTTTCAAATGCAATTTTTTTTTCGTTGAGGTTTTTTGATAAAAAAAAAAAAAACGTATCTGAAAAGAATCAATTTGCTTAATGTTCTAAACATCAGTGAAAAAGACTAATCTTTTTCGTAACATCATTGAAAAGCAATTGAATATAATTTGCCAATTCTAACAATATGGAACTCTGAACGGTTATAATTTATTCCTTTAATATTCTGGGTTTTTTTTACCTATGTGTTACGGATTTTAATAACTTAGTAATTTATCTTAATTTAAGTCATATTCAATTATAACCTTCATAACCTTTTTTCAACAGATACTTTTAGAAGTAAGATAAGGTTACAAACCTAATTTTAAATCAACTTCCCTTTTGATGGACGTCGTACGATTACGTAGGAAGATTATCAGTTATTTTGAAAAATAATTAATAAATATTTAAGTAATGAATTAAAAATATTTTAGCTATACACGTAATTCTAAATACATTAAAAATTAAAAAAAAAATCAGCAGTATTCAAAAGAACTCACAAATAGATAAAAATATATTTCTGCCTAACCTTAATTATTACAGAAATGTCATTATTTTGATAAGAAATTTTCTGTAAATTAAATTATTTTTTTTTAAAAAAAAAGTTGATTTTGGGGTTTTATGTAATCATTTAAAATAAAGAAAAAATGCCTAATGAAGGCAATCAGATTAATTATATATTTTTTCTTATCATGCTCTTTTTATTGTATTGCTGTCTACCGAGGACTCTGACTTCAAGATTTAAGAGTATGTATGGCTTTCATTGTTTATGTATTCATATTTCGTTTTATTTTATCTTATGGGGAAATTCACGAATTTTACACAGAAAAGAAAGCAAGGAGAGGAATGTTAACATGCTTTAAAACTAATTTAACCTCACTATTCAGACCTGAGCCTGAGTTTGCCTTTTGAAATGCCGTTTTATCCATTTTAAATTTACATTGGATCTATTATTTCATGTATTGATTTTCTTGTAATATGGAAATATTACTAAATTTCATTCTTTTTGGTTACCATTTTCTATTTCTTATATATATATATATATCTCACACACACACACATACACACACACACATATATATATATATATAATTTTTGGTTAAATTAATAAAATAAGAACATTAATCCTCTATTTTACAATATTGATGAAAAATTCAAATACTTCTACAATATTTTATTGCAAGCTATATATATCGTAATATTTAGTTAGCTGTCACTAAAAAATACCCAATATCCGAAATAGGTTCATTGACTCTCTGATATCGTTCTACTGACCTTAAAGTGGCTTACAAACTTTTGATTAGGAACTCCTGACTTAGAAATCCAAACCCCATCTACCCAGAATTTATTGAAGTTTAAAAAACCGTGTTTAGTAAGAAAAGTACCATTACAGCTCCAGAACTATTTATTTAGGAATTAACTCCCCGTTCTATACCATGGATAAGAATGGCATCTTTGTTAAAAACTTATCCCGAAATTTCCATTGAATTTTTGAGCAGCAGATATTATTCTGCACCTAACAGTCATCGTATTAATTGCCTAAATGTTCCCTACTTTTAAACTTTTTTTAATGAAAAAAAGTTACTGTTTTACAGAGAAAATAATAATCCAGTGAAAAATGTTTGTGTGGTTTGAATCAATGACGTTCTAGTTACGCGTTAATATTATTGCCAACGGTGCTCATAATGTTGAAAAATAGTCGAGTGAGAAAGATTGTACTCGAACTTCTAACTTCTACACTATAGCGCCTGAGAAGTTTCCAGTCCAGTTCGCAGTATTCCATTTGATGGATTTTCGTAAAATCTACATTCAAATTCGTAACAAGAATCGAAAGCCACAGGCTATAAAGATACGTGACCGTAACTTCAACACCTGAGAATATGTGTAGTTTCAGATCCTGCTCATGACATGCCCTGCAATGGATTTTGATGATGTAAAGACTCGAACATGTAACTAGAATCTTAACTTTCCGGCTATAAAGCTTGCGATCTGAATTTCAGCCTTCGAGCTTATTAGCCATTTTGTCGAGCTCGCACTATTCCCCGCAATGGGTTTGGGATTCGAACTTTGGACAAGACTGATAAAACAGAGATATTCAAAATGAATGAAATGATCTTAAAATGCAATATTTTCATAAATAAATAACACAGAATGATAAGTAATACGTGAATGCAAAGGGAAAATATGCAAGTTTCTTTTCTACTAGTATTCGATCTAACTTCCTTTAGTTACACGTATAATGTTAATTCATTATGTTAATTCCTGTCAAACATGTTGTAAAATGTGAGTGGTAATTTATTGTACAACAGCATAAATTCACATAAGCTTGCGTGTAATTGCGGTGCATACACTATCTTTCAAAGGATGAAATGGCAAATGGCCATATCAGAATATTTAGGTAACTAGATATGTATCATTAAGTCATCTAATCCACTACGAGATAGCTCCGTGAAAGCTTCTGAAACAACTTTTGTGAAATATCTTCACGAAGAACATTCCTGTACAGCCTATTTCTCCCAATAAAAAATTTCTAAGTTTTCACTTTGTATTCATGTATTATTGGAGAATAACATCCACCAAGCCAAAATAGAGAGATCAAATACACATTTATTCAAATACACATTTATTTACATCTCTACGCGCCAATCACTCATAAAAATAATTGTACTATTTTAAATTACACAAGGCTTCCAAATAGCCCACATCTTAACTCAACCCGCTTCTGCGGTCAGGAGAAATTACATCAAATACAAGAAAATAACCCGCCCTACGTGGTCAAGATCCAAGAGCACTCTGAAATATTATCCATGAACCCGTGCGCTTTCACTTACACGAGACAAGGCGCGTCCTGGCGGGATCCGAGTAATTTATTTCCAACATGTATTAATTATTCCTCGTCTTTTATTTTTTGAAAATATGGACATTTGAATTCGGATGAATCATTTTGAATAACCCTGTATAATACAGTATATATGTAATGACCCGACATAAAAACAGTTTAATTTCCTAATGTTTCCCATTCTTTAACTCAAAAGTAAAGAGTTCATTTCTATTTACTGATCCAATTCTAAGTTATACTTTTATTTATTAGATCCCTCGTTCATACAATCGTTTGAATCTACTTTAAAGTAATCATAAATTGTCAGAAATAATCCTTACTAGACTGAAAGACGCAATGAATATCCCTCATTACTCCTTCATCTTGTACCATGAGAATTACCCACGTGAACGGTAGAAATGCCTTGTATAAAATCAATTGCAAGGTAAAATTCTCTATCTTCTGCTCTTGTCTGTTGTAATCTGGAAAGCGAAGCTGCGTCTTTTGCCTTCTCCGATATAGTAAAGTATACCTTATTGCCTCTCTCTCTCAGAAAAAAAAATGAATGATCCTTTTTGATTGATCAATCTTGATGAATGATCAATCAAAAAGGATTGTTAATTTCAACCATGCATTTGGGAATCTATTATTTCTACTTATTCAGTAATATTAAATTACTTATCTGTATATATAACTATATGACAGCTATAATGCACGTGATGCTGTCTAGAAATAGCCATGTTGACCATTGAAGCTCTGAATCACAAGAATTTTTATTATTTCACAATTGGTAGAAACAGTGCTTGCATAAAACATTAACTTTTGATAAATTTCGTAATACTTCAGCACATTTGCTTACAATGGTACCTGTCAAAAGTATATTATATGTTGATATTTCTTTAAAAATATGTCTAAACATTTATATCACCACCAAATATTTTAACCTCAAATGTAGAAAATAGCAAACCAAATTTGATATGTGTTCTTTGCGATAAGGTTACTTTGCTTCGCTCCGAAGTAGAGAGAGGTACTTTGGTACAATACATAATGCATTACAATGTTACTTAAGTGGCAAAACGAACAGTGCCAAAGTAATAAACATTTCCCACTCGCTAAAATATTGAAAACAATGCAACTATAAAATGTCTCTGGATCTCACAGATCTCCTTTCGGTAGCGGTAAACTCTAGTACCTCAAGAGCCATCTTCTGAATCGGACCCTAGAGTGTACTAGATCAAGATAATGCACTAGTTTCTACACTGTGTAAGGAGATCCGGGAAATTACTCCGTGTATAACCCCTTTAAAGTGACTGAAACAGAAACACAGAAAAGTTAAGTTGGTGCTACAGTATTCATGCTATGAACAAATAAAAGTACTGGCAAAGGATTTCAAAGATATCTACCATAAACGAGAAATATCATTCATATAGAAAAGAATGACATAGCACTAGTTTATTCAATATAAACTCAATTTAGAATTGTAATTTGCCTTATGAAAAATCTAATGTCTTTTGTGAATGTCAAACTGGAAAAAAAATCGTGTTTTTACTGTAAGCAAATTAGGACAAAAAAGAAACAGACAAATATTCCATTCAAATAACGTCTTAATAAAAGGATTCAAAATGCAATAAAATCTGAGTAAGAGGATTCAAAATACAGTAAATTCTGAATAACAGGATTCAGAATACAG
>BMAW01083377.1:447053-460423 GCA_019974015.1 Nephila pilipes
TTCAGAATACAGTAAATTCTGAATAACAGGATTCAAAATACAGTAAAATGTAAATAACAGGATTCAAAATACAGTAATATCTGAATAACAGGATTCAAAATAAAATAAAATCTGAATAAGATGGTTCAAAATACAGTAAAATCTGAATAAGAGGAATCAATACTCATTAAAAATCTAAAACGGACTCGATCAACAATAATGCATAAAAAGAATTCATTTTAGAATAAAATTTATAAAGGGAATTCAAAATACAATAAGATTTATAAAGGGAATTCAAAATACAATAAGATTTATAAAGGAATAAGATTTGTAGAGGGAATTCAAAATACAATATGATTGATACAATATGATTCAAAATACAATAAAATATTTTAAAAGGATTCGGAACATTGAATAGCATATTCTAAAAGCAATAAATGTATACAAAAGATGTTCAGAGCAACCAAGTCACTAAAAACACTTTGATTGCTTACTAACGGTGTGCTTAGAAGCAGCACGAGGGCCATTGGCGATGGACTTTAATTTTGAGCGCCGATTGTCCGATTATTTAAATGACTTTTGATTGAATTGAACAAAATTTGATGAACTAAATTTAGGCAGATCAATACCTAATTAACAAAGCTGGGTCGTCACAAGGTGTGGAGTGGTAAATCAGGTATCCTCACTCGGGATTTCTATGATGGGATTTCAATTCAAGCAAACCAAATGTTCCTTTCGGCCATGAGTGCATCATGAAACATTGAAAAAATTCCTTACCAAAATATTTATTATATTCTCTATACTTCCGTCGTCTTTTTGAATAAATTGTTTTGAAAAATAAGTTTAGAGCTCGTAGTTCTGATAAACAAAGAGAAACATCGATTTTTTTCTTTTAGTGAAACGTTTCTATTCATTTTTTTTATCAAAAGAAATATTTTAAGGCCATCTTCATCCTAAGTTAAAGTTAAGAATCTAAATTCTGTAAAATTCCCAGACAGAAAAAGGTTATAGTACTCATGTCGTATTTTGATTGCAACATCGCATAAAAATATTGCATTTTATAAGATTTCTCATTTTTATTTGAATCAATACATAATTTTTGGTATAAATTATAGTTTAAATTCTAATCTCTACATTAATGTCACGAATTTTTCAATCTTTATGTTAAAGTGAAAATAGCATATTTATTGAATGTTTCTAAATTTTAACCAATCAGTATGATGAATGGACTTATTACGATGGTTTACTAGAAGCTTCATAAAGTTAGTTAAGAATTTCATTACTAGGATGGTTCTAAAAATAAGTAACAGTTGAGTAAGGATTAGTGAATAACATTTTATATAATGATATTATTTGTCAAAGCAAAATGTGATTGCGTCAAGTCGTCCCCATCATTCGACGTAATCAGATGTAAGTTTAAGCTGCTGCCGCTTCGAGTTGTTATCATTTTGCATCGAATTATCACCATTGATAAGGCATGGAATCGTCGTTATAACCGAAAATCAAGCAGCAATAAAAACAATGAATCTGCTTCATAGAAGGCGAAGATGATCTCATCAGCAGAAAAGTTATGGAAAAGAGTTGTTGTGATGAATTAAATACAATTAAGATTACGTAAAAACGAGGATGGAATAAAAAAGTAACAGTATTAAGAATAGGAAATTGGGCTATTAGGAATTTGAAATGGAACAGGGAAACTCCTTGTAGTATTGTTTAGTGACATTTTCCCCTTTTCCTGAGAGGTAAGTGAAATGATACTTTCCCATCGCAACAAATCGTTTCCATAACTTTTCTGCAGATGAGACCATCTTCGCCTTCTTTGGAGCAGATTTTCTGATTTTATTGCTGCCTGGTATCCGGTTCTAATGACGATTCCAGATCTAATCAATGGCAACAACGCCATGGAAAATGACACGACAGTAATTTAAAGTGATTACAAGTCTCAATGAAGGGCACTACTTGACATGGCAGCCATCAAATTTTGCTTTGAAAAATATTTTCTGACAAATAAAACCTTATGAATCAGTTTCACATTTAATTCGACGTTCTTTAATAGACGGCAGCACACAATGATAACAACATTTTACCTTAGGAACGCCTTCTGTCGTCAAAAACGGGTATTTTCTTAGCCACTCTTGCATAGACTTATTCTAGTATTACGGATTTCTTTCTTTCTTTTTTTTTGTTTTATCAAAAATAAGTTCACAATTTAGGACATAAGAAGACTTATTAACTAAAATTTTAATTAATTTCCCATTACAGAAAAATGAAGGTTATTGGCAACAGGTTTGGTAGTTTTATGCCAATGCCAATAGTCGAGGTTGGTGCCGTGGTAACCCAGTGGTCATGGTTGCGTACTCGCAGCTGACTTTTTTTTCATGTTCGAGTCACGATTCCACTAAAGAATCTTCGTGAACGGGGCTAAAACACGTTAAATCCAGTCGAGGTCTCTAGTTTTCCTGTTGGCATGGTATGGAAGTTTGGAGAGGGAGGTGACAGCTCATGTGTCGTCCTCGCCAACTGACCAAAGTCCATCGGAAATAGACCTCTTGTTGCTTCTCACAATAGACGAGGATGGGAACTGAGCTCGTTCTTCCTAACTTCCACACCACGTCATGTGAAATATATAAGAAAATATAACCAAATTTTCCAGTAAAAACAATCATATATTCATGGAACGAAAGATGAATACGAATGTATTTCATCTTACAAAAAGTGCTGTTCAGGCCCAAAAGAGCCTTTTTGTATTTAATTTTGTTACTAATTTAATTTGTTTATTAATAATTTAGCATTAAAACTTAGAATAAATATTTTAAATAAAATTAGCTATTTGTCGAAAAGAATTCATATTTACTTAAAAATCATAAGATTTGATTAAATAATCTAATTTTCCGAGATTTCATCCATAATTCACATAAAAAGTAATGATCTTTAATATTAATAAGTACCTAAGGAGCTTCAATTAAATCAAAATCAAGAATTTAATTTTTCATTCTTGCAAGGAAAATTAAAAGCAAAATAATAATAAGCAAGTTTTCCGCATGATTAAATTAATTATAACTCATTTTAATATTAAAACGGAAGCATTTCAAATTTACATTTCATTTGCCTTGAATTAAATAAATCTAATTTTAACTTTCCCGTTGGTATTTTATTATGCTAATAGTGGTTCATGGAGTGTATATTAAAGTGTGAATTCACGCGCACTTGGATATATATTTAAACTCGTAAGAACTCGTATTTAAGTACACATCCCTCTTTATATTTAGAGAATAATTGAAATTTTTTCGTAAATAATGTGAAAGTTAATATCATATTTCTGCAATTTTTTCTTCATCTCTTTAAATTATATATAATTCACGAACACATACAAACGACTTAATTTAATTTATTAAACGCTTGAATAAAGTTTCATTCGAAACAGTTCAGCTAACACGTTAATATTAATATTTTCTAAACACTAAACAACGCTGGTATTAAATTACCAGTTACCCTAGGTTAGATATTAATATAATTCGTTCACAGCTTCGTGATGTAATTATGCGATGTAGTACATAGAATTTTCTTCTTTATTATATACCATTTTAGCTCGTATAAGACTTAGTTGTTACAGTATTAACCAAAAGGAAATGTCAAAATTAAATTACGTAATTTTTTTTAAAAAAAAATAGAAGATATTTTGTATCATATGTACGAAACATACTCAATGCATGTTTCGTTGTATGTATGATATATGTAATTTATTGTGTAATTATTGTTTTCTATGTAATATATTGCTCAATTATTCTTTTAATATGTAATGTATTGTTTAATTATTGTGTAATAAGTAATGTATCGTTTAATTTTTATTGTAATATAATTTATTGTTTAATCAATAGCATGAAAAAAAAATAATAAAAGTGTTTGGGGAGACAAAAAACTCTTGGAAATTTGATGAACGTTAGAATTAAATGTCTACTAGGACAATACGAAGGCTATTTAAACTAATAAGAAATCTTACATAAGTATAATTTAAGTTTTATTTCTCTTTAAACATGAGTAATACTTAGAGTTTCTTTCTTTTACGATATATGTGATATGTGATAGTTAATGTGATACTTAAAAAAATCACAAATCTATTCTCTATTTTCTCCATCTTTTAAATTTATATTTTTATGCCGAATGTAGAAGGCATTATTTCATCTTTTAAGCAGTTAGCAGTAAAATTTTATGAAGTGAAAATAATAAATAGATAAAAAGAAACTATGGTAACTTTGGTAATTTCATTTTAAAATGCGCTTACATTGTTTTTTCTGTTTAATTCTCGAGAAAATAGAATTATTCAAAATGAATAATTCGCTTCAAATAAGCGTACTTTTGAGCTCCAGGCTCCGCAGAAGCAATTACTATCAAGAAAAGAAAATACCTCCTTCGAATTCCTAATGTATTTTTATTTTCACAAGTAAAACCATTCTCGAGTACATAAACGTTGCCAATGTTAACAACATAAAGAATAAAAACAGAAGAATATGTCATTAATATAAATTATTACATGAAATATTAAAACAAGAGAAAACGATAAACTACTAATGTAAACAATAACATTCTGATCGTATATTAAAATAAAATTAATCCATAAAATATCAAAGCAAATATATCTTCGTAATGTGAATATACCTCAAGCACAAACTAAATGCAATTATTATAATCATAATGTATTATAATGCTAATGCTTTGGGCCTAGCACTGCGTATCCTTTATTTTATACCCACGCATTTTTGTTGACGCTAATTTCTCAAAAAAATATTATTCAAGCACTTGTTAATAACTCTTAAAAATGCATTGTTAAGTAAGAGTCAGTAATCTGTAAAATAATACGTACAAAGATTTATTAAAAATATTCATTAAAAAGCAAACTGAGAATAAAGAAACAAAAATAAATAACCTCTAAGTGTTCTCCTATTAAATTTCGTAAATGGACACAGTGCTCTTTAACTCCGTTATATATATACTATTCAAGCGAATACAACAAATTTAATTTAATAAACACGTGACTAAAGTTTCATTTGAAACAGTTCAGTTAACATATTAATTCTAATATTTTCTAGACACTACGCCTTACTAGTAAAATTACCAACCAACCTACGGTTAGACGTTAAAACCATTCATTCACTGCTTCTTAATGCTATTATGTGATGTAGTATACAGTAATTACTTTCGCTATTAGATACCATTTTAGCCCGTACACGTTTCGTAACTGTAACAGGAGGTGAGTTATAAACGCATGCGGCGAAAATGGGAATTGCTGTTCCATGTAGCGCCTGAATTATGGGTGCATGAATGAGACGCATGTACAAGTAAATTTGGCGAAAAACACGGCACATTTTTGGCCTAAAACCTATTCCGAAACTAACCAAATGTCCGATATAGTCTGTTGGATTGGCATTGTGTTTTTCCAGTTAAAAAACTATCTACGTTTAATATTGTACATGCCTTAATTTCGGAATAATTCCGAATATTATAATCGAACATTATTATTAATATATTATTAATGTTATTAACACATTATTATTAATACGTAATAGAATATTCCCCGTATATTATTATTACGTTATAGATTATTGTATCGTAACACACATTTTGATTTTGATTTTTGTGCCATAAAACATAGCTCATTGGTGGATTAAAATAAGTTAAAAATGGGAAGCTGCCATGGTCTTAAATTAAAAAATGCCGAAGTAGATGCCAAAATTTCAGCGATAAGTGTTTGTTAAAAAAATATAAATGTTATTTCATAAGTAAGGCATATTCTGTGCATGATTTGTTTCATATATGATGTACATAATCTATTGTACTTTGTTTGATTAACATAGCAATAAGGGGACAAAAGGATTTTTGAAAATTGAATAAAAAATAAAGGGTTAGGAAGTTTGAAACTAACTTTGCACAAGTACAACATGACGTCTATTGGCGATATACTTTCGTAGTTGGAAATCATTGCTTTGTAATACCTAATCTACTTTAATGCTTAATTTATGGCGTAATGCAGTAACAAATGGGTTTTGAAGAAGGAATAGAAAAAAATATTGTAAGCAAATTTCCATTTAATAATGCACTAGAGTCTCAAGAAGGCCATTGGTGATATATCTTCCAGTTATAGGCCATGGCGATGCGATACATAATCTATTTAATTGCTTACTTAAGGGCGTAATATTGTAACAAACAGGTTTTTAAAGACAGAATAGAAAACAAAATGTTTATAAATATTTATTCAAAGTTGCACTAGAACAATGAAAAAGTCACTGGCGATATAACTCGTAATTTTGAACCATGATCAAGATACTAAAAGTACACTTGAGATCGTATCTAACTTTCCTACCACACTACATGAAGTGTTTGATACCTAATTCCACATTGATGAGGAAACCCCTCCACATGTATATCGTTGAATCAGGATTCCAGCACACGGCTTGACTTGAACGTAAGTTGTGATGTTTGGTTATTCGCGACATTCTCTCCTTTAACCCTTAGTAATTTGAATCACATAAAACCACGACTTTATGGTAATTTGAATTGCATAAAATTACAATTTCTTCCCAACCAAAATGAAACGCGATTACTTAATTAAGATAAAGATAAAACGTGAAGTGAATTTATTTAAAAATAGGGATATACAAATGAAAATGAATTGAAAGGAAAATGAACGGAGATAGAAAATAATGCCAGGCTGATTAATATTTGTATGTTGTATTAAAGCACTGCAGTTAATATTTTGCATCGAAGAGAATCTTTGTTAAATTACTAAAAAAAATAATCGGCTGTTTGCGAGAAGTGATTGAATCAAAATGAGTGAATTGGTAAGATAAGACCTCATAATTTGGTCTTTTTCTAGAATTGATGAGTTAACTGGAATTCAAGAGAAAGCAAACTTATCTACTCTTCAGTGGTTATTAATAAATTATTTTATCCTGCTCTTATGGAATTTCTATTCGAGTCTAATAATTATAGAATATTTTTGGGAATTATGGCAGTAGAATTGTATAGTTAAGAAAGGATGTTACAAAGTATCCAAAAGATATTTACCAAGACCTGTACACCGCCTGCCAGACAGACTTTTGGAAAGAAATTTTGAAATTATGAGCTGGTTCAAGCGATGGAAAAAGCCCTTAAGATGGTACACCTTTCCCAAGCTTGACAGACCTTTTGAGCCAGCTCGTTTTTAAAACATGCACTATTTCCGCTTAATCTCAGACGAATATTTCAAAAGAACCCATATGAATTCAAAAATAAAGAATTTCCAATATGATCTTTAAGAAATATTTTCGAAAGAAATTTTGAAATTATGAGCTGGTTCAAGCGATGGAAAAAGTACTGAAGATGGTACACCTTTCCCAAGCTTGACAGACTTTTTGAACCAGCTCGTTTTTAAAACATGCACTATTTCCTCTTAATCTCAGACGAATATTTCAAAAGAGCCCATGTGAATTCAAAAATAATGAATTTCTAATGTGATCTTTAAGAAATATTTTTAAGATTTTGAGAGTTGTAAAATTAGACAGTAAAACATGTAACTTGTATTCAGGTATTTTTTCTTCTATTTTTTGCATTTCTCTGCATAAAATATTGAAATCTAATTAATTTATTATTTATTAACGAAATCTAAATACTTTATTCAGCGTTATTAGTAATTTTAAATAAGAAAAACAATTGTATCAAAAGTAAAAATTAGGAAATCATTAAAAAAATTATCTCAGAAAATATTTCCTTTTTATAAAATTACACATCGTTATTGCATTTGGTTTATTTTATTCCCCTATATTGTGAGCAAGTACAATATTTACAAAAGAATTTAATTTAATATTTATGAATGAGCTTCGAATTTTTAATTTTATGTAGGTTTCATTCATACAATTGAAGGTTTATTGTGAGAAAATAACTTCTCTCTTACTTTTAGATTGTTTTCCATTCCTAGCAGAAAAAAATCAATTTTTTACGGTGTCTTCTAAACAAAACTTTTGAAAAAAAAAGATTTTATTATAGTCGAAAAATTTTTAATTTAGAGGTTGAAATTTTTGGCAAACCTATGTTTAGATTTTATAATCGGAGTTTGCGTATGCAAAATATTAAATATTCACAATAATGAAAAAATGGAGCCTACGTACTAAATAAAAATAAATTAACCTTTAAAGCATTCAAAAGGCGATAAAAATATATTTCTACGGCGATGGAGATTCCAAAATAGTAGAACGGTATATGACGGAAGACATATGCTGTGTCTTGAAGAAGTTATTCGACAAAGATGTCTTCACGTTTTAAAATTATATTTGAACGGCATCCAGATTTAAAGGCACGTGCAAGAAAAAATTTGTTTTTGATAATGTTTGTACTCATCTATGCTCTTAACAATTCCACCATTAGAAAGTTTTATAGAAGTTTTTAATCTTCAAAATAAAAAAAAGCCTTTTTTTTAAAAAAAAAAATGAAAATAAAAAAAATCAAAATTTTGAATTTAATAATTAACAAAACTCATCTATCCACCATTTTGAATTATTTCATTTTTAATTTTCTATGGAAATTTTAACTGACATGTAAAAATTGGATTATACTACTCATTTGAATACAATACAGAGTGTGGTTTGTATGATCCGACGTTTTCTTTCCATTTTATAAAGTGTTTTTAAATATTTATACAGATCTGAGAATTTACTGTTGAATCACTTAAATCGACATAAAAGTACTTTGATAAGGAAAGGAGAAAAATTATAAGATTTATTTTTATTTCTATTTTTTTTAATACATTTTGTTGCATTTCAATAATTATAATAGTCTAAATTTTCGAAGATAGAAGTTTCATTTGATGTGAACATTAAATTCGAGAATTTAAAATGGCTAAAATGGACTGAAGCCATAATGCAAAATTATGTTTAAAAAAACTTAAAAATATTTCAACTTGAGGTTACCATAGCAACAAAGTTAAATTATAATTCGCATTACTGGAATTTCAGTTTTGTTTTATTTGATCTGTTTTTCCTTTAGTTTTTTTATTCCTAAATAAGTAAACATATAATCCATATAAATATTTAAAATACAATTAGGTGTTTTAAAGACATATCTCAAGCTCGTTTTGACTATCACAAAAATTCACTGTGCATTTACAGTTTTGTTCTTCTTGGTATATTTATACTCTTCCGTACCTTTCAATGGTTGACTAATTCTTACGTAGATTGCTTCTAAACTCTAAATATAAATTACCGAATATCTAGATTACAAAAATAAAAAAAAAATTAAAAAAAATTAAAAAAAAATATTTATAAACTCATAAGATCAGCTTAATATTCACATACCATAATATTTACAAATTCAAAATGAAGTGCACTGGAGTCTTAAAATAATACAGCTTAGAATATATCTTTTGATTTTTTTTATTGTATTGATTTTTAAACTACTTTTTTTATCTTTCAAAAATATGAAAAGTAGTTAATTAAGTAGATTCTATGATTGAATGTTGAATGGGAAATTAATATGTAATTTGTGGATAATTTAACAGCTTCAGATTCCAAACTAGGATAAAACAGATTTAAATTTTCAAATTTTTTTGTTTAGTAGCTTTTGGTGTTAATTTAATTAATATCTAAAAGAGTAAATGTATTTATTCACACATAAACATCCACGCACGTTCATCAGTGAGATTTGATTGGTAGGTACGCATCAATGGCCGTAAACGTTTCACTTGTCACCAGATCCTCACAATTTTTATTATATGTCCTTTTTATAATGCAAATGTATACTTTGAAGGGAGCATCCTGTGACTTTCACCTCTTACCAAATATGAAAGAGAATCTTTTGGAACACTTTCGTTTTTATGACTAGGTGAAAACTACCAATTAAGCAAGGTGTCGACAACACTAATTGGAATTATTTGCCGACGGGTTTGCCTGACTAGTCACTCGTTAGCGTAAATGTGAGGAAAAGGATAGATATCATGTCAAAAGTTGAAAAGTGCATTACGTAGATGAGACATGTAGCTTTCAGGAGCAATAGAAATTTTGAAAATCGAGTAGAAAATTAAACACAAATATACACATTAGGGCTATTTTATTTCAAGGTCCGATCGGTCGTAAAATGGAAACTAATTGAATCGTGAAATGCCACTGACTCTGTGCACAGATGTGTTGCGTAGTATCTCTGGTATGCCCGTCGACCGCATCAGGCCGCAGTTATTTGTTCTGAGTTCGCAGTGAGCACGCAAATGTGCCTCGAACAACTGAGTCTCCCGCTAAGTGTGGATTGTCATTCAATTTCTGCATGTTGCGGGGTTCAATGTAGCCGAAATTCATCGACAAATGAGTAACGTGCACGGAAATACTTTCATGAGTGACAATGTGCGGCTGCACACAGAGCTGCAACAAAGATGCTCCTACAATGTTTTCCATGGGACGTGTTTGATCACCCACCATACAGCCCGGACTTCGCTCCCCCCTGTTTTCATCCCTTTGCTGACTTGAAACGCTGGCTAGGAAGACAGAAGTCTGGCTCAGACAATGAGCTGCAGACCAATTCTGAAAATTGGCTGAAAACACAGGAGGCTGCCTTCTATGATGTGGGCATTGAATAGTTGGCACCACGCTACGATAAACGTGTCAGTTGGAGCGATGATTATGTAGGGAAGTAGCTTAAATATGTATCTAAATGTTACATTATTGACATGAGTCCCAATATCACTAAGTTGTGGCCAGTACATTAAATGAAATTGGGTCTTGATGTATTCACCCATCCTCTGTAATATGACATGGAAGTTCAGATGGTGGGAGGGGAGTACTACTTTAGTTGTTGCCTTTGTGCTATTTGATTGTGTTACAGAATCACGAAATTCGTTGGATTAGACTGACACTGCTCAAATACAGAGGCTTCCAACTTTTTTTTTGTTCTGTAGATAACTTGTCAATTGTTTTCTGTTTTTCGTAGATCCCTTTCATTGCTGATATTCTAAAACCAGTCAGTAGTGTAATATTTATACTCGAGCGTTTCGAATTCCATCCAAGGCATTCCAAACAATCAGGTGAAAGCAGAATGTATGGAAATGTCACAATACAAGTACAAAATTTACCTGAGAGGATGAAAAGTTATAAATAATGACAGTTCTATGGTGATATTTTACACTGGCTTAGTGGTTTTGGAAAGCTACCATAACATTAGATTTTTAAATTTCATCAACTTCAAACGTGTGTTTGATGGCTGATTTAAATCTATTCACTTTTATATTTTATACTGTACAATAGAAAATTTTAAAATAAAAAAAAAAAAAAAACATGAAAAGTTTTTATTCATATACCTTCGTTAACTAAAACGGTACAAAATGCAAGTCTACAAACATTGTTGCACTTATAATTAACGAATTAAACAAGTCCTTGTAAGCACAAGTGCTATAAGTCTGCGTCGTTTTTGCGATGTTCTGGTACTTATATGGACAAGCGTTGCTACTGATACCAAATGTGCAAATAATTGCAAGTTTCAAATACTGTAAACGCAAAGCGAATATGTACCTATTTTTACATCTTCGTGACCTACATTTAATTAATATATGTAGGAGTTTTACATTTTGAGACGCCTTCCAACACCAGTTTTTCGAGGCGCAAGCACGGAAAGCGCAAGCACGAGGCTAAACGGAAGAGTGCGACCAACAGAGAAAGACGTGCGATCTGATAGTTCTTTAAATGTATAATCAATAGTTCTATTTTAACTTAGTAAATGCGTACAATAATATATAGTTTAATTAAATCTCATCTTTTAAAAATCCGTTTTGCTATTAAATCCAGAAACCCCCTAGCCATCTTTAAAACGAGCTATGTACCCCATTTCTGTAGTTAGGATTCTACAATATAATTACTTGATTTTCAAAAATATTTAAATAAGTACTATTATGTAAGTACATAGATAAAATTACTGTGAAGTGTATTATGGCTTTTACGGAACTCCTAAATTTTAATGATAACCAGCATTAATGTAATTCAGTCTCAAGGAATCCTACTTACATTTCATGGACCGGACCCCTATGGGTCCATATAGCGACCGCCTTAGAAAACCATTCTATAATAGATGTTAATGAAACCAAAACTGCCTGAAGACATTAATTAAATTTTTTATGGATAGGAATTCGGAGCATGTTGTTTTGGAAAAAGAAACCACCATACACATTTACATCTAAAGATAAAAATATTATCCATCGATGACGAAGAAAATGAAATATATTGACGTAAACATATCTTAAGTCTTACCGAGATTTAAAATATTTATTTTAAATGAACTTAAAAGAATCTTTACTAAGCAATTAAAAAGTAATTTACAGCAAGATAAATAGTTATTTGCTTTCCAAACAATTCGTTTCTGATTCACGTAACAAATAAGTTCGTTCTAACAATGAATTTATTTCCCATTTTTTCATGGAATTAAAGGAAAATGTTTAATTACGTTTGAGAGACTGAAAACATTTTTTTTTTTATTTCGTGTGGTTTTTTTTCCCTAGCACGCTTTCCGTGTTTGTAAAATCGATTCCTTCGTTAACCGCACAGCAAATACATAAAAAAGAGGTTTGACGCAAGGTTTGAAAATAGAACAAAAAATATTATAACTATATTTAACATTAAAGAAATGTTTATCAGAGATATAAAATTCTATGAAACGGAAGAAAAACTTTTGAAAAATAATTTATTCAGAAGTATCAATGAAAGAAAAATTTCTTTCAATACAGATTTCGAAACTTAAGTTTCGTTACAAAATGATTTATTTGAAATATGCAGTTGAATATTGTGCTTCGTTCGGTTACGTATTGCTCATCGTACAGAAGAGTGACGAGGACGGAGTTCAAGTTAACCTCTTAGCTGGTACCACCTTCTCCTACTTTACTTCACATCACACTAACAGGAAGGTACTTAGAACCTCGACAGAGTAAACATGCCATCAGCCCGCTATACGGCTGGTCTTTATTGGCATCGGGATGAAGCCGCGTCTTGACAAGAAACTGGCTGGTTGCGAGTCTGTAACTATGACCACTAGGCTGCCGCGAGCCATATTCTAAATTGGAAAACTCTTTACACAAAAAAATATAAAGAATGTCAGGAAGAAAATATATTCAATTAAATTTGCATAGTTTGGTTTGGAACGATATGAGTTGAAATGATCGCTTAATTAGTAGCTCGAAGAGGTTTTTTAGTCTAGTTGTTGAGCGACATGACTTTTATGCGGTCCCAGGGACCAAGTGGGTTTGAAACACTGAAACCACTCCAAGGTAAGCCTAACTTTCTCTCGCTCCACAGGGTCGGAAATACATCAAAGCTCTGAAGTGGACCGGCCAGAGATTGAACTAGGTGCCAGCCGAGAACCTATTGATTTGCCCTCAAATACCAAACAATTGT
>BMAW01083377.1:464336-501645 GCA_019974015.1 Nephila pilipes
ATTTACTTAGAAATGACTGTTTTTTTGGTTTCGTATTTCGTTATTAAACTTTATCTTCTCGAAGAACTTTATTTTACTCAGAACTTGTTTGCTTGAGATTCATTTTATTGTAGATCTATTATGGATGATCGATGAACTTTTCTTTAACAATATTTTTATAATAGTAAGACTAGTTGTGTACATTTTTTTTTAATTTTGTGCAATAATATTCTCTGTCTGATTTGTTTGCACAGTGTGATCAGAAAATTCTAAGACTCACTTGTGAATATTATACAGGATATATACTTATATTTGATATTAATTAGTTTTTTACATCAGTCTTTCCACAACAGATTGGAACAGGTGTAGAATGTATAACTGATCTTATGTAAAGGCCTCCATAATGAGTTCAGATGAATTACTTATTCAATCTCTCTGATGGATTATAGCGCTGCCTCTTCACTTCTATTTCCTTTTTTTGGGGGGGGTATTACGTAGCTCTTTGTGAGTTTAAGACAATCGCACATAAATCACAACTAGTGATCTCCCGGATGTGAGCCACTCATCAAAAAATGTTTCCGCCAACTTAACTATAGATGATGTCAAATGGGAACTGTTAAAAAAAAGTCCATACAATACAGAGGGGAAGTATATCAGTTGCAGTATTTTTTAAAAAAAGCGACGACGTTTTCTACAAATATCGCTCAAAATGTTCTCTGTTTCATCATGGTGACATTGGAGGAGATTATGTATCGGCTTCAACAACGTTAGAAGTTAAACGCTTTAATAACTAGCCCGAAAGGTAGTCACTTTTGGTCTAGTTGATAAGTGCACTGCAAAAAGTTTTTGGACAACTTTTCTTCGGTCCCAGAGGTCGAGGGATCGAAACGTCACCAGCATTCTCAGGTTAATATCTCTTTTGCTAAGGGTTAGAAAAATATCCAAAATGAAGCAGAAAATCATCAACCGCCAAAAATTCATTTAACTCTAAACCCAAACTCTATATTCTAATGTTTTCAATTATAGCTTTTTAAGCGATATTTAAACTCCAAGAAAACGCTTTAAAAAATTCAAATTTATCAGACAATTATGGATTTTTAAAGGTATTTAACATTATTCAGAGATTTTTTTTATACATTAAGTATTTTAAAGAACGACTTTTAAAACATTAGTGAAATTAATTGGCAACGACTAAAATCTACCAAAAAATAAGTATAAACGCATAAAAGTTCGAAAAGAAACAAAAGAAAAACTCATGCAAAGGAGGAAAAAAAAAAGCTAGTATGAAAATTGAATTTTCAGTTTTACTTATGTCGTCTGTCAAATACACTATTGATAGGTTTAATAACTATATTTGAATATTTTTCGAACAATGTAATCTTTTTCTGTTATTCTATAATTTTATGCTCCGTTTCTTTTAAATCAGTTTCATTCTTATGTAGAATTGTTTTTTTTTGCGAGTAAAAACACAAAATCCATTTCATTCTATCCCTAATATATTTTCATACCGAAAGGCTATGGCATTTGCACTTTAAAAAGTTTTAGATTGTATTCCTTCCTTCAATAATAAATAATATCAAATATATTAGAAAATATTTGAGAATTATTTGCTTCGATTAAAGCTTTAAAATATCAATACAAATATTCAAGAAAAATTATTGTCATACAATTCAAAAAGAAATGACTCCTCTGTAACTTTTTTTATTTGTTACCCAGATTCCAAAAGAGTGTTGTTTTATCTAAAATCTACTTGTATTCTCTTTGTAATGTATTTTTTTTTCTTTGTGTCTAGGAGTTATTGCGCTAAAAAAGAAAATAAATGGTGACCCTTAAAAAGGTTAAATTGAAGAAGTGAGATGTCATTGCATCCGAGTTGATGCACATTAAATCTATCGGAGCTCAAAGCCCTCCTGTAGGCGTGGTGGGGAAGGTAGGAGAGATGGTACCAGCTCAGGTGTCGTCCTCGTCACTTGACCGTATTCAAAATTACTAGGACCGTCGTCAATAGCCTTATTGTTACTTTTAGTGCAACGTTAATAAAACCAAATCAATTGCATCCGAACTTGAACCTTGCGTCATTCACCTGATCGATAAGATGAGAGAATACATTAAGAGATATAAATTTAATTCTAACGATGACGTTGAGGTTACTATTAAATTCTGGTGTCAACAACAACCTCTAGAAATCTTCAACAAAGTGATTGCCCGATTAGTCAAGCATTAGTGCAAAAATAGGGATAAGAAATATGAGAAAAAATGAATGGTGTATCACATTAAGGATGCTTTAGTTTTCACGTACAAGAAGAATTGTGAAAATAGAGGGAAATTTTTTATGGCTATGGAGTTATTGCTTTTTAATAATAGTCGATTGACATTGCTAACAGAAATCCATTGCCTTACAAAGCTGGTCGCATATTTTATATTCATTATTACGTTGCCGGCTATGAGATGGTCCGAGCAGCTGTAATTTCCTGGTGTTTTCATCTTTCCATCAATAGATTGCAACATTGGAAAGCTGGGAAATCGAACAATTGGCTTTTGTATAACACATTTGATTTATATCAATATATTGTGATTTCTCTAATTATGCAATAGCAAATATGATGCAACGTAATAAATACCTTTCTGAGAGTGAATTTAGATTCTCCTACTGCTTCGAATTCCAGTTATTTTAATTTTCTTTAAGTTAAATAGCAAATATAGGATCAACTATGGGGGAGGAATTTATAAGCCAATAGGGATTAAAATGTTATGAAAATGAAAAATTATTTAGTTTGACAAGTGGGATATTAGCGTTTAATAAACATAACAAAATCATAAAACGAAAAACGGATTATTATTCTTCCGACAATTATCCCGTTTTACATTTAATTAAAATCAAGTCTGCCTAACTTATGAGAATATTAAATAGAATACTTAATTTATACGCAAGTCATGGGAATAACGAAGGTATAAGTTCTGACGGAAGAAATAACATTTAAGAGGAAAGAGGTTTTGAATTAGTAAGTGTGGAATTGAACTTATTTTACACAAGAAGAATAAGTTACAATATTTTGAAGAATTTTTGGGAGGAAGGTAATGATCAAATAATCAAAATTATGTTTACCATGAACAACTAGAAAAATAAATTAATAAAAATGTAATAAATTCTATGCAAAGTTTTACAAAGAACAGATTTATCCACCCAAGGTGTAGCTTTTTTTATAATTATTATTAAATTACCCAATTAAACATAAGAGTTATAAAGTAAACGATGAAATATCGAAAAATGAACAATAAGCAAACGATAATAAATAAAGCAAACGATAAATTATTAAATTGATTATTATATCAGCTACGTGTAATTAAAATTAAAGCAAAATATTAATTATTAAATTGAATATATTTAAGCTAAATGTAATTAATGTTGAAGCAAACGATAGAAGATGGGAAGGTTATCTGGTACGCTAAATCGCCCCACCTGAAACAATAGCCCCTTAAGTGGCTAATAATTAACTAATTCGCTATAAAAATTTTAACAGATAACAATAAAGTAATAGATAATGAAAAATGAAATATAAAGATAATTGTATAATCAATAATAAATAAAAATTCAAAAATTAAAATAATAATTACGATTTTAAGTGAATAATTAATAATTAAATATTTAATAACTAACAGCATTAGAATTAAATGTGAAAATTAAGAGTTGTTTTGCAACAAAAATATCACAATATATAAATAAAAAGGTATTTTCATTTGCTTTTGAAATTGACACGCATTGTAGAAATTTTAATAAGATAAATACAAACAATCGAATGATGCAACATCATGTGTTATCTTGTTTCGTTTTGCTTATTATTAGATAACAGTATGTTTTTTGATCAAACACTATTGCATCGAAAATTGTTTACGTATTCTACAAAAAGGAATAGCATATTATTTTAGATAATTATTATAATATTGCGATATTTGTCTAAATTTCTGGTATTTTAGACAACGAAATAAAAAACTATTAAAAGCCCCCTAGTTCTTCAAAGGAAGAGCATAAAGAATGGCCGTAAATTAGTCATATCATTAATATAGACTACTACAATAGTATTAATCTGTCTAAAAATTTTACTTTCAATCTTGCAATAAATCAAGAACAATATGAAAAGAGAAGAGCTTAAAATGCAAAACGATAGAAGCTGATTGACCAGAATAATTTTAGTTTATAAAAAATAATATACACTAGTACATAAAAATATATATTAAAATATTTTTAATTATCATTGTCTCGAAACTCTCAAAATTAAATTAATCAACAAAATGAAGCCTTTTATTTTTGAAGCAAAATTTTAAGATCAAGTCATTTTAACTGAATTTTGAAATTAGGTTAAATATATTTAAAAATTCTTCTCCTAATGTTAGAAAATTGGTATCAAATTCCCAATTTTTCTCAAATGGTATACATTTCCAATATTAAAAAATCAGATACTGGCTTAAATAACTTCAAATTTTATCTGCAATTTTGCATTTTGTAAATGAATTTTTAATTCTGATCCATCGATACTTTATATCTTGTCTGCCAAAATTCATTTCCCGAAGATGGTTGTGCAAATATACAAGATCTGAAATGAGCTAGCTGCATTTTGTATTTTATTAAATAATGAAGTTCAAGAACACAGTCGGTTAAGAGACAAATGTTATGAATTGCACTACTTCCTAATTGAATCACCTTTGCAACTATGTTACTTTCATTTTACCTTTCATACTGCGAGACTGCGAAATCGTTAAGCTTTGGAGGGATGAGTAGAGAGAAAGAAAGAAAGGGGAGGGGACCACGACCATGCCGAGGTAGTGGCCATGGTCATGAACTTGCGACTGGAGTTGTTTTCGTCGAGTCGTGGTTTCTAGTCCTGATGCCACTAAAGACCCACCGTGTAGCGGGTCTGAATCGCATTAAATTAGTTCGAGGTCGCGAATCCTTCTGATGGAGTGGTATGGAAGCTCGGAAAGGTAGGTACTAGTTCGGACAGGAGGTGTCGCTCTTGCCATTAGCTCTAGCGTTACTTCTCAGTGTGGAATTAATAAACAATCCTTCCTCCAAGTGAACAGTGACATATAAATTACAAAAAAAAATACTGATGTGTAGTTAATAAGAATGACGTGACAAACTTTATAATCTGAGGAGAATTAATTGTAAGAGAGCTGTGGTACAGAGTGATAGGAAATTTGTTACAAGGAAGTTATACACTTGTACTTTTGTCAACGCTAGTAAGAGTAAAAAGATAAAGTATTCGAAGTTAATGGGTATCTGTATACGGGCAGTAATTTGGACCCACATTAAAAGTACTATTATTGACTAACCCGATTAATAATTGAAAGAGATAATTAAATATTTATGACATTAATCTTTAAGTTCACATGTATGCAGGAACAAAATCCACATACGTGATATTAAGCAGTTTTCGTTTGGGTTAATCTGAAATTCGTATAAAACCGAACTAAGCTAATACATTGTTTTATTTTATTAACTAGTGACTCTTTATTTTTTTGATTGATTTATTGGATAAAATACGTGAAGAAAGATCCCCCCAGGGTGTTTGATTTTATTAATTAGCAATTATTTATTTTTTTCAATAAAGACTAATCAATGACTTGTTGTTTCTTGAATTATGATATATTGAATAATGTTGGACCAAATACGAGAAGGAAGTGTTCCCGGACCTTGAAATGATGTTCTTGCGGCGCTCTTCATCAAATAATTTTTTAGAGATTTCTAATATTTCATTAAAATACTTTCTATTAGCATTGATTAAAATTTATGACATAAACTGATTATGTATTAATTGTTTTAATGAAATAAAAATATAATAGTGTATCTCAGTGATTACGACTCGATTTTCAACCATAATTTTCATCACTCCCATACAATAACAATGTATATAGCAAATTATGTGTTTTGAGCATTTGGATACTAAAGTTATACTAATACCTTAAAAATAAAACCTTACAAATTACGAAGAATAAATAAGTTTATTAATATTTGTTAATACCAATCCACTGAAATTGACAAAACCAGAATTGATGCCTCTCTATTGCTCTCTGTCTTACGTCCATCTTATCAGACAATCTTGTGGTTTCGCGAGAAGTTCCACTTTGTCTCGAATAGTTTGGAATGTGTGGGTGACCATGAATTGTATATTAAACTTTTTTTTTAAAAAAAAATTGAATCTCAAGACAGGACCCAAGGAATCACTAATAATTTTATTAAATTTGTTCTTAATATACTACTCATACGTTAATTATTAAATACATTGTACAGTGCTGATATAACACTATTTATTAGAGCATTATATCAATGTAAATGTGTATTTTACTTTTGATTCAGTCAGAATATATTTTGTTTGCTTTTCTTTCGGTAAATTAATCAATTTTTTATTACATTTACGTATTGATATGCTCGGGATCTGTATTTAGTGTCATTATGCTCCCCCCCCCTAGGGGGACGTCGGCCCCGCAGGCTGATAATCGCTGTAGTACAATATTTATAGAAAATTTTCAGTGTTTTAAATGAGAAGCATGAAACACACAAGCAATTCGTCAAAAAAAGTCTCGCATCTGTTGAATGAACGTTATGCACATTCTCACATCATAGTTTTTTTTTTTTAATTAAAGCGTTTCTTGATTTAATAAACATGTTAATAATTGTACAAAGAAATAGAACATTGCTAAAATTTCTTAAATTAACACGATTCAAATTCTTACGTATTTTTGATAATTAAATTACAGAAGGATTGAAATGTTTTCTGATTTTGATACTTTGATAAAAATGTTATAAAAGTAGCCAAAAGCCATCGAACATCGCGCGAAATGCTTTTTTGTACGACTTAATTTTACTTCATTAAAAAGCGTAGCATATTTTTTCACGGTTAATGAAAGAAATTAATAAACATTTATTTTTAATTGGTTACTTTAATTTCACCCGTAGGAGGTTTAATCACTTTTACCTCGCCGTGAAGACAAAAGCTAATTAGAATACTTATTTACGAGCACCATTAAGAAAAATGCTCACATGCTCATATTTAAGCAAAAAAAAAAAAAAAAATCTCAACACTTTTCTTTTTGTAACGTAAAAATGCCATACCTAACATCTTTTATGCTATTTCGAGGCGAATTAAATAATTACGCATTTTTATCAGAGAGCATTTCACACGTAATATCCGAGTCCTCGTGTTGAAAAAAAACACGCTTTAAATTAAGCTACGATAAAATCTCTTAAAATAAAACTAAAAGGTAAAATTGGAAGTGTAGCAATTTGTGAGAGGTTTACCGAGATTGAACCGATTTATTTTATGCTTAGAGGAGGTGTAAATGAGGGAGAAACGCTGAAATAAATTAACAAAACGGCTTATGGTTTTTCACTGCACTGGTTTTAAGAATTGCATAGATTAGAAAACAGATGCGTGTGGCTTACTTTTTATCCTTCTTGACTGCAAATTGTAAAAAAAAATATTTAAAGCTGTAATCTAGTCTGTATTTTATAATGCTGTTCGACAATTAAGGTGTATAGAATATAACATGAATTATGCGTGGAATTATATATTCTATTTCTTTTGTTTTTTACAACGTAAAATTCGATAAAAAATAAACACTATATATGATGATCGAATATATAAGGGAATAATCGTGAAAGTTAAATTTATACTTATTAAGTTTTAATTATCTAATTTATTTGATAGGACCGCTTAATTTTTTTACCAGAATTGCAACTCTTATCTACGCTTTAAGGAATAAACTAAGAGTTCTTATTTTGACTTCATTCATTCCAATCTATAATTCGGAAGATATTTTGATAGAAATATTGGTATACGGTTGATTCTATATGATCTTACACGCAAGTCCCAAACAACAGTATACATAAATAGTTCCTAAAATTTAGTATACACACCTCTCACTCTTTTTCTGAAAGTCCTGAAACAATGTTATTAAATACTTATTTTTTTTAAATATTTACAAGAACAATAAAATTCATATTACAAAATGTTTTAGACTAAGAAATAAAGATGTAGAAAATCGTTATTATCTTAATTACTCTAAATTTTAAGTTGAGTTTACAGATTTCTACATCCCAAATTTGAGTACACACTTTTTATAACTGCTTAAACAATTTAAAAGCATAAATTAATGTTTAGTTGCAAATCTTTTAGCACTTAGGACACGTTCCAACCGGTGTGCCTTGATTTGAACGGATTTGTGTGGCCTAGTTCGATATTTTTGCCCATTTTCCTCGTAATATTGATTGTAACAATTCTTCTCTCCTATTATTACACTTTTGAATAGATTTCTCCAATTGAAACCACCAGCTTTCTTTCACGATCTGTTAAAGAAATTCAGGTAGTGTATGCAATTACATTTTACAATTGTACAACAACCGTATATTAACAATTAATACTGTACGTTTTAGGTTCGTTATCTTGTTTAATCTTAAAATGCGATCCTAAATCTGATTTCTAATCAATTTTAAATTACTCATATTCTTTAATATTTCGTTTTATACACAATCATGTCCCTAAAAACTAATATTCCCCCTCTTTTTGCACACATAGAACCTTTTACAATAACCAAACCACCACCATGAAGATAATGTTTGAAAATAGTTCAAATTAAGTTTTCCCCAATTGTACCATCGATCATTACTTCTTATAGCATCTAATTAAATTCCATCATAGTACACTATGTTATTCCAGAAAAATTGAAGCTTTGAAATATGATCTTTGGCAAATATAATTCTTTTCACTCCATTTTCTTCGGAAATAAAAGGTTTTCTTCATGCCAAGTGACCATTATAATTTCCATCTAAGAGTAATCTTCCAATTTTTTCTGCAGAATCGATTATTCCTATTGCTGTAAGAATGGATGAGGCGATATTTACAGCTTTCATCTTTCAAGTTTTTATTATTTTTAGAAATGATTTTTCTCTTGGTCGTCAAACTGAAGGAGCTATTTCCTTCTCTTTCAAATTTACTCAAATTTTTTTTATATTTCTGGCTCACTTTTTGTACCTATCCATGACTGCGTTGAACTTTTCACGCAGAAGTTAACCTTAGACATTAGAACGACTTTCTAAATTTCAGTTTTAGTTTCATTTCTGCATCTCGTTTCACAGCTAAAATATTTTTTTCTCCTGAAAATAAAGTGTTCGTATCTTAAGAAAACAAAATTATTACATTGATTCGTTACAAAAAATATTGGTAGCTAAATCACAATTTTTATAGAGTATACAATTGTACAAATAGAGTGTGCAATAGTACTCAATTTTGTGAACCTGAAATTTGGAGTTTTGGCGTAAAAATTTATTTTTAAAATACTACCGATTCTTCGTTTTCGTTTCATAATCCACGACATTGGGCTGTTCGTGATTTTCTTTTCGCTGACCTCGGGGACAATATAGTAAATTGAATTGCAAAAAAAGAATTCCAATTTCTTCAATCCAAAATGAAATGTGACCAGGTAAATTAGAGGAAGTTGGAAGCAAAATGAACTGAATTACAAATAATTATTTAAAAACGAACCATAAATGAAAGGCAAATGAAGGAAGATAGAGGACAACGACATGCTGATAGATATTTATAATTTGGATCTTAATAAACTTTTTGGATTTAAACGAATTCTAGTTAGAGTACGAATATAAGAACCGGCTGTAAGTGAGAAGTGTGGGAATCAGATCGAGAGATTTGGTAAGCTTAGAATTCACAATTAGAACATAATATAGAATTGACGAATTAAGTGGGATTCGCGAAAGAGCAGTCTTATCTACTTTTCAGTGATTATTAATAAAGTACTTATCTTGCTCTTACGCATCTTTAACTGGGGACTAATAATGATTGACTGTGTTTAGAAACGATGGCAGTAGCATTAAGTAATGAAAATCAGGTTTCACAAATCTAATATATTTTGTAATCGGTGTTTATCGTTCCTATAAATGATTTTTTAATAAAATTGTTGAAAGAATTTAAGAATGAGAGTGAGAGGTGTACTCAATTTTAGCAGCCACAGTATACTTTTATTAATAATATTCACAAAAGGAACGGATTTCATTATTACTACAAATATCAAATAAAAAGTGATGATCAAATGTAAAAGTAAATATAGTCACAATTTTAATATCTTTATTTTTAGCTCAAGAACTATTCTAACATTTATTTTTGAACACAAAATCCTAATTATAATAAAACCAAAAATACCAGAAATTATTAACGCTCTGGCATTTTTCAAATAAAAAAAAAATACTATTTTTTTTTCTCATGCCAGAAGCTTTTACGCCATTTTGAAACACTTGGAACAATAAAAGTCTTTGTCAGATAAGATTTTTCACAAAGCATTAGTGGCCGAGTGAAAGGATAATTTTAAATTAAGTGACGATAAAATCTTTTCCAACGCTAAATTAAAAAATAATGTTCAGTAATTTGTGAGAAGCCATGCTTCAACGGAAACTAATGCTAATTCAGTAGTGCTTTGAAGCAATTCTTCTTTCGAGAAGATGGCGAATAATAAAAAAAGAAGAAAATTAGAATAAATTAGCAAAATGGCTTAAATCCTCTCACTACATCATATTGAAAATTTTTATGGATTTGGAAGAAGATAAATGCATCATATTTTAAATTGTTTATTTAAGCAGAGTGAAAGTGAACTATTATAGAATGAAATATTATAGTACTACTAGGTATTTAAGATTTACCTGGGTGCAAGTGGAACAGAATAACATTAGGATTAGTTAAGAATTTAAAATAAAGACGTAGAAAAGTGAAGTAATTTAACTTTTTTTAAAAAAATTCTGCTATAAATATTAGTTCATTTCTACGTTTATGTTCACATGAATATAAAAAAAGGGTTTTGATATTAAACATTTATTAAAATATTAAAAAAATATTTAGGATGATTATTTACAATCCAATATACTTTGATTTTATTACAATTCTAAAAGCTAAAATAAGAAACAATTTATATTAAAAGGGAGGAAATAATAATTTTCAACTGATAAAATATACTTCTAAGCTAAGAGTAGTGAAATACTATACGTTAGGGTCTCGAAAAGTTTTAATTATTACTAACAAATAACCGAGATATCTGAATAAAAGTTATTCTGCGTATTAATTGTTCCTTATGTACATATTGCTGTAAATTACAATTGTTAATGTTGATTTATCAGATCTCAGAAAGAACTGTAGATTGAAGTATGGTTTTAATTTTTATCTCAGAGTAACGTAAATATCTAATTACTGCTAAAGTAATTGAGACAGAAACTTAATTTTTATTTATTGTAGTTAAAACTTTTCTCTCTACACAGTCTGCACCTAGAGTTACATATTTCTCGCAGCGATTTTTTGATCTTTCGATTGCCATCATTGTAGAACTTCAGATTGAATTCCATCTTTGTTATACTGCAAGTCACTTCAATCTACAGCTTCCTGTAATTTACAACACTATATACATAAGAATCAATTAATACACAGAATAAATTTTATCCGAGTATTTTAACTCTATTTTAGTTATAATCAAATCTTTACGATACCCATTCATAAGTATGGAAACTATAAAATTCGATTATAAGAATCTCAAATTATGGTAATAATGATTGTGTTTCGTTTGAATAAAACTGCTCCCAGTTCAGATGAAAATTTTTTAAATATATTTGAATAGTATACTAAGAGGTAATAAAAATTATTTTTTACTGGTGAATATATTAGAGTAACAGAGAAATGTAAATACATATATAAAACTGCATACTATTCGATGATGATTTGCCTTTAACACATTGTTTATAATATTGCTAGGAGAAAGATACCTTGACTAAATATAATTCACCAAACAATTATAACACGAAACAAAAGAACAAATTTACTTCCAGTTGACTAGGTCCCTTTCATTCATTTGCAATCAAGAAATCAATAAAAGCTTGCCGGGTCACTAAATTGTTTTAAAAAAAATAATTTAAATTTTTAGCATGGGACAATTTGTTTTTCTTTCATTTGTCTCGATACGCTTTCCCTGGCTGAAATGGATGTATCATTGTAACTAAAAAAAACTAAGAAGTATATTGGTGGTAGAAATAGTTCTCTGAAAAGGCCGATTACTGATTTTATTGCATCAATTCTTGAAGAAGAATTACATTCTATTCTTGCAGAGTTAACTAGTTTCACACTATAATATTACATTTTCAGCTTAGTGAAATATAATCAAAGTTATACAACTTCGCCACATTTTGTTTGAAACTAATACAAATGTGGTAAAAAGAAACAAGCACAGCTTGGACATTGTAAGCTATTTTTCTTTGCAAATTGAAGATTTATATACTTATATTGCTTCTAATTTGTACCGTATTTTGCCATGAATGACATTAAAACCCTTTTTAATTAATCATTTTTGGCTTTTCGCATGTAAATATGAGGGAAAAAGTTTATACTCGCATTTAAGGGCTTAATTAAATCAATTTTGATACAGTTTCATGCGAGTTTAAAGCAATATTTATACATTATATTCTGCGTCTTTGTAATAAATAACGTTAAACGACTATTTATTCAGTAATAAACAGAGCACATTTTTAATACTAATTTATTTTTCTTACTAAATTATAAAACTGTACTAAAAGATTTATAAATATTGTAATTGTAATTTTCCTCATATAATATTTTCAAATGGTTTAGTGTTCATTAAGTCTTAGTAAATAGAGGTTACGATACATATAATAGTAATCCCATAATAGTACTATTTAAATTATCTAGAATAAAATATATAACTCTTTAATGCATGATAAGATGTTAATCAAATTGTATGCAAAAAAAAGTATAACATATATTTTGTTCTATTAATTTATCATTATAATTTTCCTAATTGCCAAATAATATTTTTAATGACCATTAACTCAAATTGTGCTGCTATAATTGCTTCCACTTAGCATACGTATAATATGCAATAGAATGTACTTACTCTTAAAAAATTCATGCTGATAATTAGAGAAAGAATACAGTTTTTGAACTCACCTAGAAAAGAATATAAAGAAAATTAGAAAAACGAAATAAATTGCTAACATATAATTCATAAATGTAATTATTAACCAAACATTGAGAGCAAAAACAAATTATTTTAAAAATCATGAGATAGAATAAATGAAAACTATGTTATTGAGAAAGATTTACCTCCACTATAATTATTACGAATTTTTTTCCACTCAGTTATACGAATAAAATTATTTAAATCTTTCTTTAAAAATGTAACGTACTTTTAGCAATGCATTTTATCTTATTAAAATTAGAAAGTATAAATCGGAACAAAATTGCTTTTTGCTCTTAAGTTTGTAATTTTACACCCCTATTTTTATTCTTCGTAACTATTTTGAGAGATTTTAATTTCAAATCAGTGAAGCGAGTCTCAAATAGATTTTCTTAATAATTTTAAGTCCAATATTTTTATGACGAATTTTTTCTTTCCCCAGATTAAAATCTCTCGCTTTAATTCAGATTTAATCGAATAATTGCGCATGCACACATGCACGACATCTGTTTCAAACAAATTAAAATTTACTTTGACATTTTCCTTTTTGGTGCATTTCCTAGTTCATACTTTGACCTTTTTATATTTACATATAAAAACTAAATTATCCTAATTTTAATCGATGAAAGAGAAATATGTAACATTTTATTAAACTTCTACGCATTAAAGAATGCTATTCAATGTTTATTATTTCCAAAAAAAATGTTTGAAAAGGTTAAAAATTGTATGAACATCTAAAATTATAAAACTAAATTAAAAAGTTAGTTAAGTAATTTTAAGGGTTTATACATTATATCAGGTATAGAAAGATGTCTGTTTTGTTGTAAAATTATATAAATATGGAATAACAAAAATATATTTCTTATCAAAAATACAAATAAAAGATCTCGTACAATCTTGAATAAAATAATGCTAATAATTTCATTCCAAGTTATGTGTATACTTAATGACTTTTTCAATATTACAACATCCTAAATTATTTCGGGTAATTAAAAATGCTAAACTTCCTCATTGTGTTAAAGAGAACTTTTGAAATGTTGTAAGTATAATAAAAGTGTCGAGATATCTTGGAAGAGATTTCTTTTCAGAAAATTCAAATTCAATTAACAATGTTTTCTTTACAAAACTTTGTTGAATAGAGTAATTCAATAACTCAATGTTAAAACTTATTAGCTTAGTGGTTCTTAAACTTTCTTTCCAAAATGCTTGTTAACATACCTTTGTATAAAAGCTCTAAAGTACTTCTTAGTCACAGGTGCCCCTAAGCAGTGATTAAAGGAGATTTTTTTCCTGTTCTGTTGTTATATGTTGAAAACTTCCATATATTATTAAAGCGTTTCCAATCCGACAGACTGTCATTTCATTTAGTGTAAAGTCGTTGGTGATGGACGTATCTTTTACAACTATAAGAGACCCTTAAATTTAATCGCAGAATCTCTCTCTGTCATTTTAACTAAGGTTCACTTATATTATTTTATACTTTTCTTGTATCTGCAGTAAAGTGCATGGATTTACTGTCTCACCTATTCTGATGTTTCAGTTCCATATATTTTACTTCGAAAGAAAATGAATTTATGAGGCTATATTTGAATTGATAAAGCTATTGTGGTTTTCGTGATGTGCTAAAATGTATGTGTAGTAAAATGTAGCTGTATTAAAAAAATAATGTATTTCTGCTATTCTTTTCAATGAAATTTACAGTAAAATAGTAGCTAGTTTTATAAAAACTATATCCTATTCCAGCTACTGTTTTAATGTAAATGAATCTTTAGACATTCCTCGATCGCTTAAAGATTCTCATTCATTTTCGCTATTGTTTCTTTTTTTATATATATATATATAATTTTACATATACGGTATTCTTTCAAAACTATTTGTCAAAATCATCCAGTTAAAGTTCGCAAACTTTAAAAATTGTTAGCTCACCCAAAAATTTGTTTGTGTATCTTTATTGGTGTACGTACTTGAGTTTGGGGAAGATAAACACGCATTTTAAAATATCGAATGAAGTTAACAGTAGAAAGATAGTTATTTTTACCATCGGAAATCTCTCTATATACTAAATATTCCAGTTCTTTTTAGATGTAAATTAGTCTTTAAAAATTTCTTAACTTTTTGAAAAGGCCCATATATTTTCATATTTCTTTCTTCTTCTCTTCTTCATATTATTTTAAATTGAATGTATTCTTTCAAAACCCTTTGGCAAACTCAATCAGTCAAATTTACCAGAACTGCTCGCGTACCCTTAATAAGTGTTCACGTGCCTCAGTTTTAGCATCATAAACATGCATTTTAAAAGATGCAGTGAAGTTTCTTTTATTTATCTTAGCACTTTTTGGGCCATTTTGAAACAAGTTAGTCTTTCTACTCGACTTAAGACCTTATGACGTTGGGCTATTCACGCTTCATTAACCTTGGGTACTTTAATTGAGATTGATTGCATGGAATAACAATTTCTTCTCAACCAAAATGAAATGTGATTAAGTTAATTAGATGCAGGTGGAAATAAAGTGAAATAATTCAGATATAGTGTTATAAGTAAAGCGAAATTTAGAGGAAAGAGAGATAATTTGGTTAACTCTGAGTATATTGCTTGCAGGAGACCGATAATATCAAGAGTAATTACTGGCTATAGTTGTCGTAGAGGATATGACAGATAAAAGCAACCTCAACTGGAAGAGTTTTGGTAAGAGAGCATTATTTCAAAAATATTTGAATTGGTGGGTTAATCTTAAGGCACAGAGAGAACTATAACTAATAAAATATTATATTACAGTAATTGATAAATAAATAGTTGAGTTGAAATTGACTTGCGTGTCTTTGCATCAGTTATTGACTTTTACAGTTAGTTATGTTTGATTATATTATGGCACAAGATTCAGGTAGAAGTAACGCCTATGCCCCACAACCTATGTGACTTATGACTACATAAATTATATAAAACAAAAAAATGTAAATGTAAATAAATAAATATTTTTTGCATTTGTTATGGTAGGGAGAATATTATAAAAACTAAATTGATTGAAAATACTTTTGAAAAATAAAAATCTGATTCACGACCTGTTAAGGGGGAAATGGAACTTGTTCAGAAGTCGAAGATACTCTATCAATCGAAAAGAAGTCTGTCAAGTTTTTTTCAAAGATTAACTGACAAAATCAACGAATACGAATTAATTTAGATTAACCAGTAAAGCCTTTAATAAAAAGATACGACTATAATACTCCGCACCAATCAAACATGTCATAAAAATGAATTATATATATTAACATTTTATTTCAGAAAGACCTAAATGTATTCTCTGAAGTATATTATCTAAGTTTTCCCCAGTGACAAATGAATACAAATTCTTAATTTCTATTGCAGTCTGATTAGAAAGGGTAATTTCTACTCGCCATTTTCAATATTGAATGAGACACTTCTAATTATATATTCATACTCCTTAATACACAACGGCATATTTGCACACGATTGCATATTTAAAACCGATTTAGCGTATTCATTTTCATTGGAAGAGGTTTCGAAACACACTCTCTGTAAATGACTTTACTCAAGGGAGTCTCCCTGTTTGTTATTAGAATGGAATATAAATGATCAAACTTTTGATTAATGTGCGATTTACCATGTTCTATTATGTGTTAATGGACCATTTTAGCCTTTGAAGTTGTAGCTTTAGAATTTACAAGCTGAGTTTCTAATAAACACAAAAACGTTTCATAAAGAACAAAGAAAAGTGACGAATATCTTAGTTTTATACAGAAGAAACTTATAACCGACACCGGTAAATGATTCTTCAAACATTAAATCCAAAAGCTCTGTAGGTTTTAATTAAAATCTTGTTAAAAAAAAGGTATTTAGATGAAAATTATAATCGCGTAAAAGAATAACAAAAAAAAAAAAAAAAAAAAAAAAAAATTCAGCTAAAATTATGAAACTTAAAAAAAATTAAACTTAATTAATTCAAAGAATTATAATACCATTCAATTAATTCTGAATTGAATGGTATTATAATCCTTCAAAAAAAAAACAACAATATAAAGTACAAGAAACCATGGCAGTTTTCAACAACAAAAAGAATCGAATTTCATGATCATGCCATAAAAAATCAAATTCGTATTCAAACATTAAAATAAATGCAAACACGAAATATGCATTTTTGACGAAGTATTGAACAAACACAAAACATCCAAATATGTATTTTCAATTTCAACTCATATATATATACTGTTATTCAAAATGAATTATCCGCTTTCAAAATTCCATATTTTCATAAATAAACGATACAGAATGATAAATATTACATGAATGAATACAAAGAGTAAATGTAGAAATTTTTTTTTACAAGTGTTTGATACAATTTCCTTTAGTTACACGTGTAATGTAAATTCGATATGAAAATTCCTGCCAAACATGTTGTAAACTACAGCAGCAGAAATTCGTTGTTTAGGTTCACATAAATTTGTGGGAATTATGGCACATGCACTTTATTATTTCCAAGTCGCAAAGAAAGAAATAGCAATTGGCCTTATCAGGTGACTTAGATGGCCAGCTGTGTAACATCAAGTCATATGGCCCATTGCGACGGATCCAACTGTGAGATAGCTCCGTAAAAGCTTCTAAAACAGCTTTCCTGTAATAGCTTCACGAAGAACACAAGAAGGCCATCTAATGTTGATGATATAAAACTTTCACATTTTTCCTTTGTATTCATTTATCACTTATCATTCTGTGTCGTTTACTTTGAAAATAGTAAATCAAATAAAAATATCACGTGAAAATTAGGAAATAATCTAAACATGAATTAACTAAAAATAATAAGGAAACAAATATTAAAACAGAAAAGTATATGTAATTAATAGTTACAGGAAGAAACCATTCTAAAACTTTTATTCCAATACAAATAAAATTAATAAGGAAAGGAAACATTCTAATTTATTTTTGTAAGCCTAATTGTATATATACAAATTAAAAAGTATAACATTGCGAAACTTATAAAAAGTTAAGCAAAATAGAAATTTACTAAACAGAATACTATATCTGTAAATGATGGCGAGTAAAATAAAATAAAAGCAATAAAAATAAAATGGATTTGAGATTGAAAAAAAAAAAGGTGAATAGGAAGAAAATTAAAAAGAAAATGAAATATAACAATTTTTAAAATCTGCGACTGGCTTAAGTCAATTAAGTCGAGTTAAATTCGTCTTACTGGCCCAACTTTCCGCATACAGAGAATGTTCTATAAAAAGAAATAAAACTAAAAATTCCAAAATGTTAAGTACAAAATAGAAGAAAAGATTTAGATAAAATACCCTGAAAGAGGAAATATATATATCTCATAAGAAAAAAAAAAACATAAAGTATTAATAAAATGATTAAAAAAAAAAAGATAAAAATAAAACTTACACTATAGACAAAACAAACAGATAATACAATCACAATGTGCGGGGAAAAATACCAGACGGAAATTCAAGTACGTTATTGGATAACAGAGTCTAATGTCAGAGAAAGTGAGCATTTACATGCAAGATCAAAGGAAAAAATTAATTTTAAAATAAAAGATTTAATAGAAAAACGAGGGGGAAATACATAATAAACTAAACTTTAAGGAACACAAAATTAAAACTCAACTTTATTATTATTATATTTTAAATTACTTTGAATAAAATGCAAAGGAACATTAACTTGCCGACAAAGTTTGTGAGAATCATCAAGGATTTTGTAAATATCATGTACAATAATCATGATTCTAATATTACATAAAATATAATAATAAATAATGTTTTCGAAAATACTAAGTCTTAAGGAAATAATTCTTATGAATCTTAAAGCTAAATTTATCTTCATAGTCGAAAATAAAACTATAAAATTTATTATCTTCCACTTAAAATGTCTAAGAATGCAATTTCATTAATATAATTGTTAGTTTATAATAATTTTAAATACTCTATAAAGAAATATAAAATGTTTTAACATCCGCGTAATTGTTATTTGAAAGATTATAATATCATCAATATACCTAAAAATATTTAAGCTATTATATCCAATATAATTATATTCATAATAATGGAGATACATATCAGACAAACAATTATTTGCAGGTTTACCTTGTGGAATATCTTTTGTGACTTTGAACTTTTCGTGGTTTTAGCTTAATTAGCCTTGGGTACTTTTTCCAATTTTAATAGCAAAAAAATTCCATCTCTTTGCCATCAAAATGAAACGTGATTAGAGAAATTAGATGAAGATAAAAAGCGTAATGGATTTATTTAATTATTATGAAAAATAAGCAAAATAGAATAATTTTGCACTTTCTAACCAGAACTTAGAGTACTTTGCTGGATATTTAAGAAAAATACATTTAGGTAATTTTTTTAAAAAATTTAATAATTTTTATTAGCTGGAAGATCAAAGCCGTGATTCATTTGATTCCATTTGTTATGCTAATTTATTCATTGAGTTTATATATAGCATTAATATATTTAATATACTTTAATTATTCATTTTTTTATTATTTATCTTAGTTTGGGAAGATGATAATAAGAAAAAAAATAGAGGTACGAAATTTAAAAAAAAAGAGGAAAAAAATCACATGAAACTGCTGTAATGAAACGGGAGAAAGTGACCTGAGTATCAAAATTACACATATATTCTTCTAGAATGGATTTGAACATGTACTCTGTCAGATTCAAGATGACTCAAGTGTCAGATTCAAAACATGTTGAAATATATTTGACAAAATCTTCTAAGAGATTAAAAATTAACCGAAACTAATGCCCTATACATTATTGTTGCGCGAAAGTTTGGGCTCTGTCGTCTTCATAGAAGAGTGACCAGCATTACTAAAAACCTGTCTTACAGACAAGGGGAGAATATACTGTTAAGTAATGTAATTAAGTAGAGGTGACCTTGGCAAAAAATTTGGTCCCGAAATGTTATCAAATCATCAAAATTCGGCTACATTTCTTGATCCTTCAAGACCAGAGAAGATTTCTCTAGGACAATTCCGAAAAGAGAAAAAAGTGAGTCAGTGGGGTGAACAGTTGTTGAAAGGAGAATGTATGTTAATCTATGTAGACGATTTGATTTGTTGCGTGTCAACTATTATGCAAAGTTTGAATTAGTGTTATTGTATGTTTTAATAAATCTGTATTAATTTATGTCATTAAAAAGTTTTTTTGTATTTGCTCAAGATTCACATTGTAAATCTGGATTTGCTTCGAAACAAATTGCTATATCATTGCACAGTTTTTTCTTGCATTTGAAAGACATTCTAGCATGTAACAATATATACGTAGTTTTGCAACTATTACAAATAATAATGTCAAAGGATATAAGATAGTATAAATAAGGATATCTCTATTTTATCATTCTAATATTTGAATGAGAAATGTATTCTATTACGGGTACGAGAGTGTTTCGTACAATTTTATACATTACTAAGAAATAACCCCGATGTGTGAATAAATGTATTCTACATATTGATCCTTATGTACATAATGATGCAAATTGCAGCTATTGATGTTGATTTATTTGGTTTCAGGAAACCATAGATTCATATAGCGAGCAATCTGGAGGAGAAAGAGTTCAATCTACTGAATTCTACAAAAACAATATTTGAATGGTCAAGAAACGCTGAGAGAAGTGCATAATTCTGGATGGTGACTATATAGAGAAGTCTTAAGAATAATGAATAAAAATTAAGCTTATATATCTAATAAATTTTAGTATTGATAAGAGCTTTACGATATTTCAGGATAATATT
This sequence comes from Nephila pilipes, assembly GCA_019974015.1. NCBI lineage: Eukaryota > Metazoa > Arthropoda > Arachnida > Araneae > Nephilidae > Nephila > Nephila pilipes. The sequence goes on from BMAW01083377.1 coordinate 485,093, forward strand.
AAAGACATTACTATACTGTGGTTTACTTCAATCTTTCTCCGATTCCTGATCCCGGCGTACATGAGGATTAATTTATATGCAGAATAAATTTTATCCTGGTATCTGTTATTTCTTAGTAGTAATTAAAAATCAACCCCTCGTACATATATATATATATATATATATGCATTGTATATATATATATATATATATATGCATTAAAATGCTTTCGATAGTATTTAATATCTCCATCAAGTTGTGCTGCCAGTTAAAAATACAACTGATATATATATTCTTATTTTATTTATTTGAAAGACATTTTAATGTAACGCATTTTGGAACATAATATATATTTTTATATCACAATTATGTAAAAATATTTTAAATCTAGCTATATCAGTTTTAAAAGTTATTTTAATATATTTACTACTAAGTCTTGAAGTACATTATGTGTATGTCTCAGGATACAGAGGTCTTCTTTTTTTCATAAAATTGTTTTTTTTTTTAATTGTTAAAAATAATAGCTTCCAAAAGAACTATAACATATAATGTAAGGTTTACAAAACTAAATTGAGTTCATGAAAATCGTTAAGCATTACCGATTAAGTCCCAATTAGTATAATAAAATGATAAAAATAATAAAATTAACAAAAAATTAAATTTAAAAATGAAGGTGAAAGGAAATAAATAAATGTAAAAAATAAAAATGTACATACAAAAATAAGAAAGCTTAAAAAACGTACACCGATAAATAAAACGAATAAATGAAAAGCAAAGAATAAAATAACATAATAATTAATAGTAACATAATAAAATAAATATACAATAACATAATAATAAATTATTATTAAAGTAAGTAAAATAATAAAATATATTATAAATATACAAGCACTGAAACTAAAATAAATAAGATATTAAAGTAGAATAAAAATATATAAGCAATGAATTTAAAACAAGTAAAATAATAAAGTAAGTTATTTACATAAATAATAAAAGAAATATAAATAATATAATAATACCTAAAAATAACAAAAAAAGTATTATAAAATATTCTTTTAAATAATAACATCAAAATAATCTTTTAAATATTTCAATATTATGCATGAATCGAAAAAATATAACGAGTAATACAGTACGATATAATGTAGGAAAATCAACATTGAATTTAATTGCAATAATACTTCTCTCTGTCCCCACAGCAATATGAGAGATTGAAGGAGCATAATCAAAACGAAAGTTTCTCCAATAAAATTTAAAATTTTCATGTTAAAAAAATGTGTGATTTTTATATTTTTGAACAAAACATCAGAAATAAAATGTATTACATAAAATACACTTTATTACCATCATGCAGCAAAATATATTACGGAATAGAAATGGAATAGTGAAACTTTGTGGAATATTGAAGAACTCACTTTATGTACTACATAATTCATTAATAAATGTCGCAAATAGTTATCAAAACCAATTAAATTATAACTTACAAAAAAAAAATTAAAAAAAAATAACTAAATAAATAATAATCTAAAGACGCATAAAATACTAAATACATTAACTTATTAATATCTTAGTAATAATTTTATTCCAGATTCTGAGTGTTTGTATGCAGAAATAATAAAATAATTCAACTTCTAATAAAATGGAAGACCGCCTCAAATATTATTTGAGAAAGAAAACCAAATATTTTAGCATCCGTTTCTGCTTTCCTCAGCGCTCTTTACTTAGAACCATTTACACCATATGTTTCCAATGCCGAATCCCATTTATCACGACCGAACAGTGTTATTCTAATTCTAAAAGATCTATCTTCGGCCGTAATTTTTGTATTTTTAGCTCAGACACGTTTCTACTCCTCCACCACTCGTACCCAAACATCGAACCCTTTATTCTGTTTTACAGAAAACTTTAGAAACATTTCCTTTTTGTTGTTGTTTCACTCCCAGGCGTCGTGAAACAATGCGAATCTGACAATGAAAACACGCACCAAGTGCAGCAAGCAACAAAGCTATTGAGCTTCACATGAGAACGGCCGTCTTTCAAAAAGCGCGAAAGCGTCACCAACAGAATGACGCGACGCTTTCGGGAAAAGAGGGAAAATAAATAAGAGAAAGAACGTGTCACTATGAAGACGACGGAAACACCGTCGACCCAGTGAAAATAAGTAGGAAAAAACAAGTATTTTTCCCGCAGATGATGTTCCTTGCCCTTGTTTCTATTTTAGTTTGGCATTTTCAGTTTTTGATGTTTTAAACGCACGTTCTGTTTTGGCTGGGGAACTGTCTTTTAGAAATTATTCTTTCCCGAGTCTTTTGACAAGTACGCATGTTCTTGAAGTATTTTAAGAGTTCAAACAATCGGCAAGAATTTCAAGCACTTTTTAAAAAACATTTTCTTGTTCGCGATTAAAACGAATTAAGAAATTGCGAAATAATTCTAATTTTAAAACCATGAATACAGCAACGAAAAAAGAATACGGTTCCGCCACAAATACCATGTCTATTTATATAAAATGAAATGCATGTAGATAAAATGAATGATAAAATGTGTAATTTATGCACGTTAAAGTAGTTCATTTTGTATATATATAACAAAACCCTTTTTTCTAACTTTATGCAGACTTTTACGCAATAAAAACATTTTTGGTGAATACTGCATTTAGGTAACTGAGGAGTATTCAATAAAGAAAAATTAGCGTAATTTCTGGCAAGTTTAAATAATCCTTACATTTTTTTTAATTAAAAGTATCAAAAATCATATTGTGACACTGAAATATCTGTATACCTATCCATCTATGCAAAGAAAATCATACTTGTATGAATAAATAATTATATATCAGCAATTAATAATGAATATTTGCTCTTACATTTGTGAGTATTTGTGAGTGTATTTACCAAAAGGTGCATCATGTATAAAATTCAATGTATTTATAAGTTGGAAAATTCTCAGACAATTTATAAACGTGGCATTCCATATACTGAACATAATTATAATATCAAAATTTAAATTTTATAAAAATTTTAACATTTTAAATTTTATGATATTATTGTAATTAAATAATAACATAAAATTGATAAATATTATTTTAATTTTTATAGAAATATTTTTTCTGCACTTAAATTTTGTGAGTATTCAATGAAACAAAAATCATATTTAATGCGTAGGGAAAAAAAGCACCATTTCATAATAGGCAACATCCTAGCACTATGGATTAAGTAGATTTTATGAAAAATGTAACAGAATTGCTAAAAGAAGAGAAAAAATTCTCTATGTCATGCCCGTTTGTTTACAATAATAAATATTTCAATTTCTATTTTTTGATTAACAAATTCTTTTAAATTATACATCTGTTGAATTAGAAAATCACCCTTTAATTTGTAACAGGAAAATGAAAACTACAAGCTTTGAAGCAATTTAATTACTTTATAGTTTTCGAGACAACTGCTCTATTTTTTGAACTGTAATATAATATACAAAGGGCGTTCCATAAAAACTGAGAGTAAAATTATAAAAAGTTAAGAAATATATTTATAGAAAATAATAAATCATTATTTTTCAAAAACCTCCCTTGAGATGATATACAACGGTTCAATCGCTTAACCCACTTTTCAAATCAAGTATACAAGCTTTTTTCTGGGAGCTTCTTCAAAGAACCCTACTCTGCTGAAATAATATCTTAATCTGTAATAAATTTTCTACCACAGAGTTTATCTTGCAACATCAGAAAATGCCAGAAATCTCATGGCGTGAGATCTGGACTGTAAGGTGTATGTAACATGATTTTAATATCGCATTTACTATGATATCTCTGAACAGAAGTAGAGACATGCGGGTGAACATTATTGTGATGTAATGTCCAATTCCCTACCGGTTCAAGACGCTTTCTCGATATGCGTTGTCGCAAAACTTTCAAAACTGAAACATAATATCCTCCATTCACAGTAGTGTTTGGAGGCACAGCAGGTTGATGGATTGCATATTTAGGACACAAAAAAATAATCATCATGTATTTTTCCAATAGATTTGGTTTCCCGATTATTTTTGGAAGCGGAGGGTCAGGGAGTTTCTATACGCTTGTTGCAGATTTAGTAAGGGGTTCATAATGATGCACCTAATTTTCTTCACTTGTTATTGCAGTCTTTAGGAAATTCGGATCGTTTTGAAGTATATGTTTCCACTCAAAACTCTGGTGGAATTTTGTTTGCATTAGTAAGGTGATGATGGATCCATCTGGAGCAAACATGGCGAATCTGTAAATTGTTGCCTGAATGCGAAATATCCCCATTTTTGAAATGTTATGATGTCGCCATCTTCTCACCTAGCATTTGTCAATTTTCTTGCAAGATTGACCTAACAGTGTTAACATTTCCACCATTCACAACACTTTCTCTTTTTCTTCTTTCACATAAGATGAGTTCATCATTTCTTATTTTGACTAGGATCCAGGAAACTATTCTACTATTTACATAATACTTTATATTAATATAACTAAAAAACATTTGATTAATAATAATATTTTTATCAAGCGAAATCGCCATTAGAATCAAAGCCATTTTTTATTAGATAATCAGTTAACAATGAATATTATAAAATTTCCATACATGTTTTTAACTTTTAAATTTCATATAGTATTTATTAAATTTAGAACTGTAACTAATAGTTTCAATATTTACATTACTTAAGCTTCTAAAATGATACAAATGATTTTACAAAAAATACTGTAGATGGTTTTGATAAAACTGTTATTATTAAAAATTATCATGAAATTATTAATTATATAAAAGATAAAGATATTTACTCTATTTGTAGTCATGACATCGAATATGTGTTTAGTTCTAAAGATAGAGAAAATTTAATTATGTTATCATGGTTAATTTTAAAGAATTAAGAATTAATACTACTATATCGTTTTTTGCAGAGAAAGTTAAATTTCTTTTTAAACATGTTTTAAAAGAAAATTATGTTAGTTATAGTAAAAAAATATAAACGAATTAAACAGAATAATCCTGTTAGTAATAGCCTTGTCAATATTTATTTATATTTCTTTGATCATAATTATACAGACAGTAGTAAATTCATTTTATTTAGATGTATTGATGATCTTATAGATTTCAAAATAATTTCGATCAAGAATTTAAACCAGATTTATCATTTTTCTTATCACGAGGCGACCGACGCTATCTGTCCGAGGAAAAGGGGGTCAAATAAGCGAGAATAAAATGCCAAAAAGGGTGGAATGCATTCCGTGCTATGAATGTCTGTGGCAAGAAGAAATGCCGCAAGACCTCTAATCGTCAAGTGCGAACACTGACTTTTGCAACAAAATAGAGAAAATAAAATTTCGAATAAGGGGAAATGAATCAAAGGTTTTCTCAGAGACACATCCTTTAAAGTGTGAGTATATATGATAGGATCGACCATTTTTAAACATTTTATTTATCTTTTTTTTTTTAATATTTTGATCTGGAAATGATTTGTCATTTTTCAGAAGGTGAGACATTCCATTCCTAACTTCTTTTTTGTAAGAGAGTATTTTTTAATGGTCACGAGGCCTGCGAGATTAGCTGTACGTTCAAACATTTTTATTAACCAAATTTTGAGAGTTATAAAATTGTTTTTCTTGCAAAAGTGATTACTATAATACTTGGGCATAATGCCGAAAAAAAGCAAAAGGAACGCCTGAAATTCATATCGATGTCATTATCGCTCAATGTGTGTTAATACGGTAACAAGCGATTTAGTACCTATCATGCGCTAAAGTGGTCCGACTGAATACATTTCCTCTCATACAGTAAAATATCATAACATGTATCGTGCATACTATCCAGTTGATCAAAATCTTTATTTCTGTGTTATGATTAATTAATTATTGTATTGAATATTAAACAAGTTATATAATCAATAAAATATATTGTTTTTTATTACATAATATCAATTCAGTTGAACGTATAATTGTACTTTTATAACCAATTAAAATTACTCCTCATCTTTATGATTTATGATCTAAAGTTTTACAATTTTTCGTCAATACCTTAAAAACCGCCCAGTAAAATATCGAAAATGCTATGAACAACGGAAAATGAAAAAAATATATGTTATTCAAAATACATATACTTAAACACAAAATATTTTTAATCAATTACTTAAGATTTACGGATCAAAAACACAAATCTTATATTCGACATTATAAATTATTGAGATTGTAATTATATATTATTATTTAGATTCATAAAAAAACAAACGACACAAAGAAAATATTGCAATATACAAATTAAAAATAAGTAAAATAAGTGCAGAATTTTCAATTAAATTAAGTAATAAATATGATTCAAAAATAAATATACGTGAAAAAAGCAGCCCACCAAAAAAAAAAAATCATTAATGGAAGTATGAATTATGACCACGTGACCCTTAATACCCATTTTTTCTAGCAATTTTTCTTAATGCATATCAAGGAAATAAATCTTACTATTCACCTCTCTAAAAAAACTATCTTATACCATTTCATAAGGGCCAAAATATATCGTAAGAAGAATCGTTCAATATTTCATGTCACGTTGAAGCAATTGCACACCATTTGTTAAAGTCAAGTTAGTGGTTGAAAAAAGTTTTCTGAAGAGCACCGATCTTTGACTTTTTTTCTCCTCAAAACATTTTTTCTCTATATTAAAAAAATATAGATTTTATTAGAAGATTTTTTTTTTGTGTTGTGCCATTATTCGTTTGATTTATTTCGAATGCCAGAGTTCGGAAATCATTAAATATGTAACAACAAGCAAAGTAATTTTTTAATTGCAATTATTGTAAAAAAATCAACTTTTCTATTTTATATTCAAATTTTCTTCCGGATTTAATGATCTCTACTAAAGCAAATAATCAGAGCTTGGATAATAATACAATGATATCGAGGTCTTTTAGATTATGAGAGAGATACAGAAGTATCCAATGAATGGGGTGGTTGCTCACACACTTGTATTGTCCATTGGGATCTTTTTCTGAGAAGTTTTCGGTGGAATCGATGTTCCGTACCCGTGATGGGAAAGGACAGTTCACCATGAGCATTGAGGACTATTTGAACCCTGGATTTGTCAGCACGGAGAAAACTTGTCAGATTACTTTTTGCAATGCAATTAGCAACTAGACCAAAGGGGATTCTATCTCGTCTTGTTGAAAGGCGTTTTTAACTTTTGTCATCGTTGTTGAAGAGAGTCGCCGCATACTATCCTCCAGTAACATCGATATGATGAAAAAATTTTTGAAAAATATTTAATAGAGAATTTTGTTTTTCCAGCCATTACTGGAATTGATATAATTCCCTCTCTATCATATTCAATTTCGCTTTAAATAGATTCATTTGTCGTAATCGTCTGTCTCCAGTTGAGATGACAGGTCTAATTGACGTTGTTTATTTATATACGGTTGTATGAGTTAGACACACAGAGGCAAAATTTTATGTGGGGGTACATGAAATCCCTAATTCTAGACTGTGCTGCCTCCTAGTGTTCAAGTACCGGGCCTTCGAGGGGAGGTGTTTACGTCTGACCCTCGGGTGAATTGTTTATTACCCCTTGGCGAGGGTCATCTATTGACATGTGTACCGGCGGCGTTTAGAACCTTCAATCTTTGGATCCGAGGAAAATTTTCCTGATCCTTTTTTGCAATGATCTTAGCAATTAGAGTAAGAGAGGTTCTCCATCGGATTAGTTAGTTATTTAAGCGTTTTTAACTTCTGTCGATGCTGTTGAAGAGAGCCACCTCACGTTCAGGAGTATAACGTTATTCACATCCCAAAAATCATCGTGAAAACTCTTCGGATCCATGAGAACGTTTTCGATTTATTTTGAACATATATATTAGAAGTAACCTATTGCTTTGATTGCTGTTCCATTTTTGGGGTAAGGTGATGAATTCCGAACACATTGGCGGATGATTTGCCTATGTCTACCAAATAAACACTAACTTATAAATTAGAGCTAAATTTGTTTTGACGCCGCTTAACAGATCGCAGCTTTTAATGGTAATACCAACTTGCATTAGTTTCAATAATTGTTTAACTCCGTTTTGTTCTTCATAGATTAAATTATTTAACTTTCAAACCGATGAGAATACACAAAGTATCTACTGCAGTTATATAACGAATAATTATTACATTTTTAACAAAAGTAAATGTCAAATTCCTAGTTTAGGAATGCTATTAATGTCTCAAGTTTACAAATGTGAAACATTTTCCCTATATTCGGGATTTATTAGAAATGGACTACCTCTTGTTTGCACCCTTTATAAAGCGTTAGGAGGAAAAGAATTCCATCGAATGAAAAAGAAGAATTTGTGCACAAATAGCTCTTTATACGTAAGATTTTTTTTTTTTTTTTTATCATAAAGGAATAAAAAAAAACGTTACAACAGATGTGCAAACCTTAAGGAAGGACACGTGGAAAAATACTTTTGGTATAATTTTGACTAATTTATCAGTAAAGGTCATTTAAAAATGTCGCATTTATAATTGTATATTTATCTCAGTTAAATCATTATGCTCATTTCCTATTATATCTCAAATTATGTAATATTAGTATTTTATATTTGATTAATTTAAATAATTTTCAAAGTACAGAACCCTCTAGGTGATCCGGCAGATATCGAACAAGAGCAACACCAGATTACCAAAAAAAAAAAAAAGTCATATTTTTGGAAAATATTAACTTAATGCATTTTAAGCTCTGTGTTACTGGATAAAACTTAACGCAATAGTCAAAAATAAAGTGTCAAACATATGAAGTAATCAAAACTTCAAAAAATTACTGTTTTGTATTATTTGCTTACATTATACTAATGTAGTAGAGAGGAAAAAACAATTTTCTGTGATAATTTTCCTGAATAAAAACGGATTACTGACATGGCAGGATAGGTGAAGAGCCAGATTAAAAATGGAATTTTGAAACTGTTGCAGTATCTTCTTTACTTGATACTAATAAGCATTTCCTTTAAAATGATTAGTTTCAAAGCTATTCAATGACTCAATTGACATATGATGTAAAATCTTTGAATTCACTACCAGACCACCATTTCTATTTAAAAAATGGGTTAAAGTCCAGTATCGGTTGCCCCTTGCCGTTTGTGGTGAAATGAATGATGAATGAATGTTAAGTTTATTGGCGCAAGAGCCAGATATGGCTATGCTGTGCCAAACAAGATTAAACTGTGGTCTAGACGTGAAGTTGAAAAAAAAAAGGTAAAAATGGTTGACAAGAAGGAGGGTCGAAAATAGAGAAGGATCGCTAGGGTATCCCGGGAGTGCGTCACCCGTGTTTACCAAAGACAGTAAACCCCATGGGAAAGAAAAAGATCACTAAGGTGCCTCGGGGTCATGATGCCCGGCTATACCCCCAGACGCTGGGTACCCATTTTAGTCGCCTTTTACGACATGCATGAGCTACAGTGAGACTATTCTGTCATCCCCGGTCACCGTTTGTGGTGAAAACCTGGCCGCTTAGACAAACATTTGCTAAATTAGCACTACGTAAGCAATGATGTTATGAAAACGCTACGTTTGTAAAGCTTACCAAACTTTAGGGTTACCATAACCTAAAACGCCACATTTAAATCGTTATCGCAACCAAAAGTCACCGATCGCCAAGGAGCATCAGATGCTTGACTTGAACAAAAAAAAAAAAGTTTTTAGAAGAATACATATTTTTCTTTTAAAATTATCCGATATGAAAATTTTAAATGGCATAACAACCAAATGACTTATTTATATTGAATAAAGCTTCAAAAATTTTTATCTCATAACTGAATTCATCATTTTCTAGTAAACATTGAATCTGCAGTCGAATAAAAGAAATAAGGGGACTCAACTTTTTGAAATTAATTAATCAATTTAGTTTATGAATTTATGCATATCCTTATTTTAATAAAAATGGTGGAAAAATTAAGCGTCTCTTTTTTGTAAGGGATTCATTATATTCGGGCATAAGTATTGAAAATAAACGGAGCCCGAAAATAGAATAATATATACACTAAATGTTCAAGCATTGTTCTTAGAATGAAGACAAGTCACCGGTATTTTGCACTTTCTCTTCATGTACACAACCAAATTACGACAAAGGCCACTTCACACTTTTCCTATCTGATTTTTTTTGGAGCAGTCACCCTTCAACACAAAGACAGCTTTGTCGCCTAGCCCCACCCAAGCAACTTAGCGTTACCTAAAGAGAAATAAATTACTACCGAAAAAAGTGCGTCACCGAATCTAATTGTTACAAGAAATTACCTCTTTTCTAAAAGAGAGCGCCCGCAACGTAATTCGGAAGAACGTTCTCAGCGAAATCCACAGACGTTTCAGCAGTAGATCATCATTTGTTGAGTCACTGGAGGTGATGTTTGCCAAAAACGCAGCGAAGGTTAATCTTGACCTTTTTTTTCCCCTCGAATACACTCGAGCCAAAAGCGTTTGTTGACTTACGAATCTTCCGATTCGATGCTATCTCTTGATAAACAACGATATTCTAGTTCTATTGTTTTTCCGGGATATTTGCTGAACAGTATGAGGTGAATTAGTTGGAATTAAGGGGTATGAAAAAAAAAAGTGTTGAAACAATCTAGAACAATGCAGGTAATTCTTGGTGCATGAGATGTCAGAAGAATCGTCATCACTTTTGTACCATCGGCAAAAATACTTTTCGATTGCTTGAAAATAAAATTGAAGAGGAACAGAAATGAGAGTGTTTGCGTTATAATCACAAGATGGTGCCAAAAGTCAGGTACATTTCAGATTTGATATTTCGTTGTGGATGCGTTTAAATGAACTGACACCAGGGTACGATTTAGAGCAATTTATTTACAATTAAATTTAATGTTTACATTGTTAAATATATGAACAGAAACTACAGTTTTATGCATCATTTGGTGTATAAATTAGTAATTAAAAGTAAACTGTTCAAATCTGATTTCAATTCGTACATTAACTTTTATTCTAATTATTTAGAAGGAATACTCATGAAAGACGAAATATAAGAATGGTTCGGAAAGTACTTGTACTAGATGACAGATAGCTTCATTAAGGTAAATTTTTGTTACAGTTGGGTACCGCCATCTGTTAAACGGAGACGAAACAGATTTATGATTGATTCATAAGTTTGTTCTGATTTGGTAGTCATTTGCTGCCAAATCAAAATTTAATTGTTGCGGCATCTAATTGTCGACGTCATTTTACGTTGGGTTGTCACCATCAGTGAGACCTACATTCATCACTATGCACCGGAAATCAAGCAAAAATCAAAACATTAAATTTTGACTCATCGTGGTTACTAAAAATAAACAAGTTTTAAGCTACCAGCACAATCTCTCGGAATTTTTCAGGACTTACGAAATGACCCTGGGAAGAGATAAAGCGATTTTTGTGTTAACGGAATAACTTAATCTAATTTCTGCAAACGAAATAAAATCAAGTAAGTCTCAATTTGACATAAACGGAATAATGCAAAAAAAAAAAAAAAAAAAAAGATATTCAGTAGATAAAGTTGTAACATCCTCTAATTATCTTTTCATTCACCTTAAGTCTATAAACATGAAGCTGTAGTAGAATTATGGTCTTGGGCGCGGACTGCGTTGTTATTGTCCAGTCGTTGATTATAGCCTTAGTGCCATTAAAGACCCGCCATGTAGCAGGGCTGATGCACGTTAAATCTGGTCAAAATTCTAAATCCTCCCGTTACCGACCTTTTTGAAGTTTGGAGAGGGAGGTGTCATATCAGTTGTCGACCTCGTCACTTGACCGAGATTCAATATTACGAGATCCCTGGAAAATAGCCCTTTTTGCTGCATCTATGTTCCCAATAAACAATAAACAGTCACATTCACATCTCAAATCTGTTAAAATAGTCATTAAATTACACAATAAAAAATGAAGAGGAAGACGGATGAGAATAAAGTGTATGTATTAATATTCTTTAGTTTAAGGAATGAATAATTATTCTACCTCTCTCTTCGATTATTCTCTCAACACGTTTGTAATCTAGTCAATGATCAATATTAAAGATCCCTCTCACGAATGTACTTGGGTCCGAGAACGTAAAATCACGGTTATTAGGGACTTGAGCAGTTTGCATAGCTCATAATCACTCCAAGAGATTCGAGATCCTTATTTGAAAACAATCTATGTAGATTCACAAGCGTGAACTACGTCAACGCAAAATTAATAACTGTCTTCTGACCACTATAACCTCCGATATCTTACTTCTATTTTCCCATAGTCCCTTGAATTCAAATTGACTTTGTTTATATATACGTTTCTTCTATTCGATTCATTACATTTCTTTAGTTCAATAATTCGTATAGATCAGAATTCGATTGTTTGGATTGAGGTTATATTTTATGTTATTCACTTTATAACATAAAACATACACTTTACGTCATTCACTTTATAATAGATCTCAAGGTTAGTGAAGATAAATTCGTGGTTAGTCCAACGTTAGTACGTTTTTTCCAAAGTCCGAATCGTCATAATCCAAGTTTAACCCATATAATATGCCCGATGGGAATAGATAACTATTCTACTTTTGATAGTGGTACATTATGAAATATGAATATTTCCTCACGACTTTACCTAAGATCTCAATTACATGCGAAACTCAAAAACGCAATTCACTATAGCTCTTTGCAACTTTGCACAAACAGCACTGGAAAGTGAATGTACGTTTGGTGAAAGATTTAAAATTGATAGCGTATATGAAACAAAGTCCATTTCAAGTTGTAAATTTGAAAATAATGATGAATCTCACGCCCTGAATGCAGTGCGTTAAATATTAGAACATGACCATTTTAGTTAAAAATGAAATATAGGAGATCATTGTTTATTTCACATAAAAGTTTCGTCATGGAAACAATTTTTGTTGCCTCCCTTCCAAATAGTAAAAATCAGGATTTGTTACCAGTTCAGATAGGGTCTGCTACGAACAGTTAATATTCACAGCTAAAAATATTTAAAAATGTAATGTTCTGATTAATTTAATGTAAAATTATTCTGATATAATTATCATAAAATCTAATATATGAATGAAATTTTTCATATTACTACTAAACATTATTTATTATTTGAAATGTAATTGCACAGTAACGTAAAGCTTAAACATTAATGTAGAACGGGGGGTGATGAGATTGTACATCCCGAATCTACACTGGTTTGTTCTTACGCAAAGGATTGGTTTGTCTAGGGGAGTAATTCCACTACCGGATTCTATGATGATTTTGTAGGAATTCAATAATGAGGTTCAACTTGTTTTACTTCGTTTATTAAATGGATAGATGGAGAGTAAAAATATTTTCACATTAATCTATATACAGCTTATCTCTATTAGGAGTAAACAGTTCTTCTGAGATACATAGATAGATGGCTGCCTAATTAATCTTATCCCATATCAGCGATGGGCCTTGGAACGCGCTCTAGCGTTCGAAATTTACTTCCGACACGGGTAATGCGAAGGAGAAGAGAAGCGGAAAGTGGAGGAAAGAGAGCGAGAACGAAATGGCGCTCAGTTTTGTTCGGGAATAGGTGGCGCTGTACGAGCTATCACATGATGCTGATTCGTGGTACCATCGATCGAGTAACTAAAAAAACTGGTTTTACAGTACATTGGAAAACAAAATTAATTATTTGATAATTAGCTGGAAAATCCTACATTAACCCTTTCGCTACCGGAGGGAGAAAAATAAGTGCTTCTTTGCGACCGTGAAGTGTTACGCTGTGCCCAGACGATTTTAGATATTAAACCTAATTCATAAAAAAAATCCTTTAAAATCGGCTATTTATTAAAATATTTTGGTATTTACATATATTATTTAAAATGCATAAAAATTAATATATACAAAAGAAAAAAAGATTTAATGGAAAATTGAATGTTTCATGCATAAAAAATCCTACTTTTAAGAAAATACAAACTATATTTACATATGTTACATAAATTTCCTGGTGTAATGATGTACCATTATATGGAATATATAGATATAAAATATAAATCTTATTTTGCTGTATGGTATATTTATAAAAAAAAAATCAATGTATAGTACAACATCACTTGTCTTGCACATATATTTTGACGCTTCAAGCAAGATTTTGAGCAAAGGGCACATCTTAGTCCTTTTTTTTTTTTTTTACTTTAATGTCTATGTACAGATTTGGATTATTTTCGCTAACATTACTGTCAGATTAATTCATTAATTCAAATATCTCAGTATCAGATAAATACATTCTTTTCGTCATGACTGCCGCTATAAATAAAAACCGACCCAATGAAAGGAACAACTGAAAACATCTGCTACCAAAAGCCCTAACCCCCATAAAGGGTCATAAATTCTCCTTCTAACTTCTAAGAAGCAAGCAAGAAAGAAAAAAGCAAACCGAAAGCAAGTACACCCTTTAAATCATGTCATTACATTTAAAGAGCCGAGTCGCAGCACGTGCTTTTAACAATTACTCCCCCCCCCACTTCCTGATAGTCAGAAGTGAAATCCAAGCCCATATCATGAAGGTCAACACTCCAAATAACCTATCTATATAGTTTTCGCGGTATTGTAACGCCATATAGTAACATTAAAAAAATCAAATAAAGTGTTCTCATAGAGCGTATCTCTATTGATATCCTGGGCCGTAGAAGACACTCAAGGAGCGTATCGTCCATGATACGCTGGGCACAGGAGAGCCAACACGAACGTATCGCCTGTGATACGCTGGGAGCGAACGGGTCAATATAATAATCACATAACAGTTTAGAAGTTTTTTATCATAAATTTTACTATTATTTTCTCAAGTCCAGATTCCTGTATTTAATGGAATGCACAAACCAACAAAGTATTGAAAGAATAAAATATAAAGATACTTTTTTACCTTTTTAATTTAGTGCATGTTTTAGCGATTAATGGATATTAAAAATATTTAACAGGTCACTTCCCACAGCATATTCCCTATCTTTGTAACGTTAAAAATGAGTAAGTTTAAGAATTTTTTTAAAAAATTTAGTCACCATCTTTGTATGCGCATTTACTTTTAATTCATTATTTTTCATTGGGAGCATTTCTTAAGAAAAATTTAGTAAATCCTTTTTAGAAACAAATGCGGAGTATCATGCGTAAAGTTTCAAAACTATGGAAATGAATGTACTATTTAACCATTATTTCTTTTCGATAATTTTTTAATAAACCCTCTCCTGAAAAAAAAAAAAAAAACATCAATGCAATAAATACATATAAAAAAAATTAGAACTGAACGATCAGACATTTGTTTAAAAAATTTTCTTCACCTTGATCATTTTTACAAGAAAAATACAGAAAATGATGAGTGAACAAAATGCTGAGTGAGTAGGGCTATATTGTTATTTTCTCTTCTCTAACCTCGGAGACTGTTTGGCAATTTGAATTGCATAAAATTACAATTTCTTCCCAAATAAAATGAAGCAGCGTAGTTAGATAAAATATATAAATATAAGAAGTGTAGGGAATTAAATCAAAGATTGTTGTATAAGTGAAAGAGAATTAAAAGGAAAGAGAAGGGGGATAAGCTGATAGATAATTGTAAATTGGATTGAAATATCGTAATTAATCGTTTGGATTGGAACAACTTTTAGTTAAAGTATTAAGAGTCGAATCTTTAGTTATCGAGAACTGTTTGAATCAGAACGAGTGATTTGATAAGCTAAGACTTTATTATTACAATATAAACCAAGTTGACTGAGTTAAAAGAGATTCAAAAGAGAACGACATTATTTAGTCTTTGGTAGTAGATAAGGTGCTTTGTCTTATTCTTATGTATCTTTAATTGGAGCTTTGAATTTATCGACAATTTAATTAGGTTTTTAAGATAGTCGTAGATTTAAATAACGATGGAAATCACAAAGTGACTTTCTTGGAAAATACTCACTGAAATCGAGAAAAATTGAATTAAAGCCTCTTTTCACCACTTATTACTGTACTAAAATGGAAACCTTAATCAAATTGTGAGAAAATAAGCAGAAATTCCATAAGATCAATATTACGTTCAAAAATTCAAAATGGCTGATCTTAAAATATAAACAAGGTACCAAAAATCTTTCAAGGAGTATACCTGGAAGTTCAAAAATTATATTTGAAAGTCCCGAAAAACAACACAATAAATTTTAACGAGGCTGCTCTGTAGCCAGATACTCCATCGACTAATTAGGATTCTAAATTTACCACAAATTGAGAACACACGGAAACATTATTGAGATGGAACATTCAAATACATTGAGTAATGTCTCCGTCTACATTTATCTTCATTTAGTGGATTCCGGCATCTTCGAAATGAAGATGGATTGTTGTGCTTAGTTGCTATTACATGACTACTAATTCTTGGAGAAGTGATTTAAAGGATTAGTGTTTCAATATTATAATAAAAACGACAATGTGTATGAATATAATACGAAGTTACTGTCCTTCTCATGCGATTGAATCGAATAAGTGTTTTTGCTATATATATATATATATAACCATCGCACCTATTATCAAACTATATAATTTGCTACTTTATATATTATTCATGTTTCGACACATATATTTGTTTTACAAAA
>BMAW01083378.1:0-28826 GCA_019974015.1 Nephila pilipes
ACTCAGATGACTGCCGCTTCGACTCTGGAGTGTAGTGATGTATCCATGTTTCGTCCATGGTCACGTAACGACGCAAGAAATCTTTTTTGTTGCGAGTAAATAGCGATAAACAGCTTTCTGAATCATCGACTCGTTGCTGTTTTTGTTCCATCGAAAGCAATCGCGGCACCCACTTGGAAAAAACCTTTTTCACTTCACTTCAAAAAACCTTTTTCAGTAAATACACTTCCATATGATATCTGTGTCATCTCAGCAATCTCACGGAGCTTCACTTTACGATCTTTCATTATAATTTTTGTCACTTCACTCACATTTTCCGGTGTAACGGCTTTCACAAGTCTACCCGAGCGTTCCGCGTCATTTGTGTCGGTGCGACCACGTTTAAACTCGGCAAACCACCGACAAATCGTTGCTTTTGATGGACAAGAGTCCGGGTAACATTTTTCAATCCATTGTTTCGCTTGCACGGTGTTTTTACCCATTAAAAAACAATGTTTTATCAGAACACGAAACTCGGTTTTTTCCATTTTTTAAACAAACTACAAAACGACTTTACTCCAACCTCGATAACTCAGCTGTTTCTGGTCCGATCGACTTAAAATTTTGACACGTTTCAAGCTAAGGTTCGTACTCTAGAAAGACCTGGTTACTGGTTTACTACGAACGCCATCTCTGGATTAGTCTCGGGAGTTATTGATTGATGTGTTATATAACATTTTTACGATGTTTTCTTGAAGTTAGTTTTATTGAAGAAGTTACTTGAATTATTAATACTGAGATTTACTGAATGATTCTTTGCCTTTTATTAATTGATTCTGTCTCCCGGCGAAGATTGCTTGAATCATACATCACGTGGCAGCAGAGAAGCGAGGGCGTTCGATCGAGCCAAATACTTTTATACTTAAAAGAGAAAAAAGAAGTTCCACAGAAAAATTTTGTCAATTCAAAGGTTTTAAAATGGGGTTCGAGATATTACTAATAATCATAATACGCGCGATACCATAGAGTAATTCAATGCAATTAAAAATGAAAGAAAAGAAGACTTGGCGTTGAGAGTAATTAAGGGAAAAGAAAGAGAGGATAAATTTGATTATTGGTGGAACGACTTAATAAATATATTTTGATAAAAGTACTTGCAAATGCCACATCCCAAGTTCTAGACATTCTCTAGATGGTATATATATTTCCCCCCTCATTAAACCACCGACAGTTAGTTACGCAACATCTATAAAAGC
The DNA here is from genome assembly GCA_019974015.1 of Nephila pilipes. Lineage (NCBI taxonomy): Eukaryota > Metazoa > Arthropoda > Arachnida > Araneae > Nephilidae > Nephila > Nephila pilipes. The sequence goes on from BMAW01083378.1 coordinate 1,236, forward strand.
ATAACATCTATAAAAGCCGACTTATTTTCAATGACTTTTGAGAAATATTTTTTATTAGCTTCTCTTCATTTTCTATATATTTACAGAAATATTTTTAACTATTGTAAGCTACTAAGTATTTTAAAATGTAATGCATGTAATTAAAATTTCAAGAACTTGTAATACATGCAAGTGTAATGATGATTCAAATTTGTGTTTTATAAAAAAAATAAAACACGTCTATAAGCTAAATTATACAAGTTACACAAATTTATCAATAATTATAGGACACTAAATATGGAGTAATATATCACAGTATGATGGTATAGCAGCTTTCGTCATTACAAACGCCGTAACTATTAAAAAGTGTTTTGTCAGGAAAATAGAACCTTCTATCCGTTATATCTCCAAAAAAAAGTTTTTTTAATCAATCATCCAACAGATCTTTAGGCTACGAATAAATTTCTCTTTTTCTTTCTTTCAAAAGAATAAGTTAAAAGAACCAAGACGGTTGTAGTTCAGAGGTGTTCAAAATTATTCCAACTTATTTCCCACTTTTTCTCATTTACAGGCGTCTTATTATTCACATTTCCTTAATGATATTCTTGCCTTATTGTAGCTGATTTTTAAACTTCACTCATGAAGTTTTATTCATTAGACAGCATTTCACACGAAGATGAAAAATTTTCAAAATACTTTGGGCAATGACAGGTCTTATCTCTTTTCGAAAAAAAGGTTCGTAAAAACATTTTTTTCTGCTTCTGCTCTTTGTCTTTTTATGATATGAGACTTTTTTACAAATCGAACGAAATTGAAAGGAAGAATATAGCAATTATTCGAAACAGAAGAATTTCTGACAGAACTTTTGTTCTAAAAGGATTTTTCAAACGTCATAGAATTAACTTTTCCCATTTAAAAAACTTTGAGTTCAGTCATAAATAGTCGTGTCACATGTTTCAGGTTTAAAAATGATTCAAAAGGGTATCGAACCATATAATAATTCGAAAGTTAATCACTCAATTTAAAACTTACTATATAAGAAATATTATAGAGTTCTTTTTTTGGCCAGATATCATTGAAAAGAGAACTTACTCTTATAATATTGGCTCATGTAATTTTTTGTGTGATTTTAATAAATAATTCTATATAGTTGATGTGAACTGCATAATTATTTCCACATTACAATATGCACTACAGCCAATAAAATGATTTATTATATAAAAAATACAACTGAATCATTTAGGTTTCATGGTTCAAAGCGCATTTAGGAGATGTAGTTCTCTGAAAATGACCAAATCATCAAAAAATATGTATTCTCAAAATTTCACAGCTCTAGCTACATTATTTAGTAAATTTTTTATTTGTTTAATTTTCTTTAACTGCGGGCCAAATCCTTTTACTGACCATTAAAATTTAAAACTGATATTTCTAAATTTTTCCTTTTTCGGGACAGTCAAATATTTAAAAAAAAAAGTCCAATGCTTTTATTGTAATCAATAAAACATTTTCAAATTTGTTCTTGTTGTTTACTGAAATATATTTGATAGTTATGTGAATGGAATAAAGACTTAGAACAAAAGTTGTTTTGTATAAAAGACTCCATACATAAGTCTTTTTTGTAGTTGTTGTTGCTGTTTTATGCAATGTAAATAAGTATGCAATGTAATGGAATAAAGACTCAGATTGAAGGTAAATAATTTTTTTAACACTAAAAACAAATCCTTTACACTGAATCGTGTGAGAAATACTTCAATGAAATTCAGAAAAAAAAGTTGTTTAAAATACTAAAATTTATTGAATTGTTAGGAATTTTTTAAATATTGGAATATTTTGAAAAAAAAAAATAATAACTGTATACTTGAAAATGGATTATTTTTAAGAGGTATATTTTATGCATGTTCGAATGTTGTGAATATAAATTTTTTCTCATAAATATGAAATAAAAACTACTTACGATGGACCATGTCCTTTTAAGTAATAAAAGGAAAGGTGGGTGAGAGAAAAACTATTCATATTCTGATATTATTTGAATTTTTTTCCATGATTATTTTAGATTATATGACACTGTAAGTAGAACTGGCAGGTTATAATTTTCACGTTGGTTATTCAAGAATATGCTCTCAGAAATTCAGCAAATTTAAGGTAGCACAATACTCTTTTGCAATATTTGTAATTAGATATTTATAAGAAAAGTTTTTCATTTCATTCGAACTTGTATAAAATATAAATTTCAGAGATTATGCTTCATTTTCAAACAAAAAATTATTGAAAGCTTAAATGTTTTTCAAAATATTTCAATATTTTAAAATTCTTACAACTTCAATAAATATCAATATTTAAAAGGCAGTTTTTGTCTAAACTGCTTAGTAGAGTCTCTCGAAATTATGTGCATGGATTTAGCTCTACTAGTGTTATTTGTAGCTTTTACCAAAAAATGTTACGATCAAACGTTACGAAGAACTGCAATATCTAATTTTGTGGATTTTTGAAAGAAACTATATATCTAAGTCCTTATTCTTTGTTCAGAATTATCAAACATATTATATAAAACAACCAAAACATTTTTTTAAAATTTTACATTGATTACATAAATAGCCTTATAGTTTTAAATGTATGATCATCATGAAAAATAAAAAGCTGCGAAAAAGCAGTTTAACATTCTGAAGAGCAACGAAATGTTAAAGAAAATTAACATTGTTGAAGAAAATTTAACTTACATTGTTAAAGAAAATTTAAATCATTTACAAAATAATACAGCTAAAGCTATGAAATAGTGTATATATATATATATATATACACAATTTAAATGAGTCAATAAAATGTTTGTGTTTTCGTTATTTTCAGAGTAATGTATCTCCTAAATGTACCTTGATCTTTGAAACAAACGATACAATAATATTTTTACACAGTAAGTCCCGTAATAAACTGTTAGCATGTTGTAATGCGCATTTAATTATGTGATTCACGTAAACTATTAAAATCATTTTTTTATGAAATTATATCTAATTATTTAGTAAAATCAAGATTTTCAGACAAATATTGCTTCAGTGCATGAACTATGCTCGATAAGTATCCATGGAAAGCCCCATTTTGAAGAAAATAAGAACAAAGCTTCTAAAGGCATGATAAAAAAAAATTGAGGCTAGTGGAATAAATTACAAGCATTTATTAAAGCTCATTCCCGACTAAAACGTGATGACGAACAGAGCAATTAAGAATCTAAAAAACAATGTGATGCCCCACTTTTGGAAACTTTTTCAGAAATGCGAATGACAAATTTCTCAGAATAGTTTTCTTGTTCTGAAATCCGCCATTGAATTAAAATGAAGAATAATTCGATATAAAAACCAACGTTTTTAAAAACAACGTTTTTATATAGTGGCAAAGTTTATTAGAGAAAATTATTGAAATATTAGTTAAAACTGTTAGTTATTTTTAACTTTAAAATTCACTTAAAAAGAGACATTTGTGAGAGTATTAAAAAATTCATAATACTCATAAAATCAAAACATGCATTTGAAAGTTTGTAAGTCATTCTATTAAAAAAAGAATGGGAACCAGAATTCAGAAAAAATTATTGTGATAAGACATGACGCCAAATATTGGAAACTTTCTTTCTTGCGAATCATTACTGACTAAAAGTCAGCAACCCTTACTATCTCGGAAATTGTAAAGGGGAGATAGTATCTCCCCTTTGCGAGTACAAAAGGTTTACGATAACCTCATGCGGTGTGGGGAGTGCCCGGTACTCCCAGAGGGGGAAAGAAATTTTTCCCTCAATCCTAAAAGCGCCTAGAGGAAAGAATATTTTGACTTATTAAAATTATTGAAATATTAGTTAAAACTTGTCGCAAACGTGTAAATATTGCATTGTTAGGCGAATACGAACGATTCCCAAAATTTCAAAGCTCTAGCTTGATGGGAAGTTGGTTAAATTAACGATCGAAAATTTGATGACACACACACTCACACTCACACACACCAAGTGAAATTCAGAAAAACGTTGTAAAAAGAGTAAAAACACCAAAATCAGAATTTTCTAGTCTTCTTTAAAGTAATCCCCCCCCCCCCCCTTGTAACATCGACTATTCGTGAAACTTGCTTTAATTAATATATGGGGTTTCTTTCTGACTTTATATTTAAATTTCCAATTCCTTTCCTACCATATAAAGCTCTTTACACAAGTTAGATAAATTTTACTATTGGAGTGAACGGATAAATCAAGTCGTATAGAATTAAATTTGAGGGATAGAGAAAGGTTACAATAATAGCAAGATTGCTAGTGTGAAGATCTTGAATAGTGCAAGAGAATGACTTGTGTGTCTGTGTGATCAAAAGGGAATAGGATCCGACGCTGTCTAGTCGAATTACTTCTAGTTCGATTTACTTGCATCGTATTCCGGTAAGAGTAATATTTTATATTCCCTAGAAGCTGTTAACACTCGCGGTGAGGAGCCGTGAACTAGTAGAGAGCATTCCCCTTATTAGAGAAATAAAAGATTTTGAAAAGTAATTGACTAGATACCTGTACTATTGTTGTGTGACAATTTTAACTGCACACATGGACAAAAAATTAGCGCACCAAGAAATATTTGCGGGATCGTAACGAAACTTGGCATGAAGGTACATATCGGGGAGATATGCAAAATATTAGAAATGCAGCGTGATTGCGCATTACGTATAGCCGGTAGAGGTCGTTTAACGTTGTTCTCCATGTATAAAACAGGTAACCAAAGCTTGTTTGAGTGTGCTGAATCATTTACAAAGGAAGAGCTGAGGAAGATATGCCATTACGCCGTTTTCGAAGACATTATGAGCAGCTATCGCAGTTTGAGAGGGGGAGAATCATTGGCATGTTGGAAGCTGAGTGGTCACCTAGGCGAGTGGCTCATCAATTAGGCCTCTCTGATTGTGTTGTGAGGAGGTGCTGGGACCAGTGGATCCGAGAGATGTCCTTTACACGAAGACCAGGGTCAGGACGCCCTCGACAGAACAGTCGTCGAGAAGACCGCCACATCGTAAGAAATGCATGCGTACAGCCAACTGCTTCATCCAGGCACAGGTAGCACCTTCTCTACCCCTGTCTCTTCCTGCCCCTGTCCCCTGTGTCTTCTCGAACCATACAAAGGCGCCTAGCTGAAGGACATTTGGGATCGCGGCGCCCATTACGTGTGCTGCACTTGACGTCCCACCCATCGACGCCTCCGTTTGGAATGGTGCCGCACACGAAGAAACTGGACTGCAGCGGAATGGAACCAGGCCATCTTTAGCAACGATTCCATATTCAATCTCAGCAGTGATGACAATCGTATTCGTGTGTGAGACCCCGTGGTGAATGCCTCAATCCTGCCTTTGCTTTACAGCGACACACCGCTCCCACAGCTGATGTGATGGTATGGGGTGTCATTGCCTACAATACACGGTCTCCCCTAGTATTGATCTGTGGCACCATGACAGCCCAGCGGTATGTCCATGACATCCTGCAACCACATGTGTTGCCACTCATGCAACGACTCCCGGGAGCCATTTTTCAACAAGACAATGCTCGACCTCACACGGCAAGGGTGTCACAAGAGTGTCTCCGCACTGTTACTATCATTCCTTGGCTTGCCCGATCCCCAGATTTGTTTCCAATCGAGAATACCTGGTCGATGAGTTGGGCATCCCACGAGTTTGATCGAGCTAGAGGCAAGGTTACAGCAAATATGGAATGAAATGTCTCAAGACAACATACAGAACTTGTATGCCTCAATGCCCTATCGTATCGCATCGTGCATTCGCACTACAGGGGGTTCAAAAGGGTATTAAACCCTCCGTTCTTGTGCCCTTTTCTCTGAAATAAATGATCCTTTTTCTTTGATTTTATAATCATTTACTTATATCAAAGTAGTCATTACGTCTGTAAAATGTCGTTTCATTCTGACGACTCCTTCTTGGTGCGCTAATTTTTTTTTTTTTTTTTTTTTTTTTTGTTCATGAGTTTATTTGCTGACGCCGTGCAATGAGGTAGTAGCCATTGCTACTTTACAGAATGCGGGGCAGATTACCACGTGACCTTCAACAGACAACATATGTCTTTCTTGAGTAAACACATTGCATATATCTTATGATAAAACTAGATAAATCATATTTTAAATGAATCTTTTATTTTCTAGAGCTGAATATTTTTATTATAATGGCTTGTATGGATCTATTTGGAAGTGTGAATGATGGACAATATACATAACATTTGGTATTAATTCTCCTAACCTTACCCTGATGATATGCTGTTTAAATATGACTATATGTACCTGTAAGAATTAGACAGGTAAAGTGAATACTCTCTCTCTCTGTATATATAATTTACTGCAATTTGGGTAGTAACCTTAATTTTTGTTGCACAATTTTTGCTTAATTTTTAAAAAAGGAGTGACAAAAGAACGTTACATACCTTACAATAATTAGAACCTTTCTTAAAATTAACTCTAATAATTAAATAAGTTCCAAGTTACATAAAAAGAATACTTCACCCTTTGACTTAATGAAATTCATAAAAGCTTACCCTTTCGATACTTATGCGTATGGTTAAACTAACTTGAGTAACATGTGCACGAAAATATCACCTTACTTTCGGAAAATCAGCGAAGAAAACGATGCGTATATTAAAGAGTCTTAAATAATTTGAAAAATTGCTAAAATACTTTATTAAAATAACTAAAGAGAAATTGTATTAATTACCTACCTATTCTACGACAAAGAAATTTTAATAAAGCTTAAAGTGCTTCTCAACATTTTAGCCTTATTTTTAATACATCCACCAGAATATGCCCCGTAGTTTAAACAATACCACTGATTTTTATAACTTATTGAAAATTATTTTCATAATATTCTTCTAGAAGAGAAATATGAATGGAATTTTCATTTTTTTCATCCAATAATTCAAAATTATTCTCCTTATTTTAATATTATTTTTCATTTCCTCAATATTCAAAATATGAGCAGGGTTCTCTGCGCACATAAACTAAAGTGCTTAAATATTTTTAAGTAAAAGAACCCACTTTAATACGTAATAAATATTATCATATTTAGTCTACATATTTTATCGAAATTTCCGATTCATCATCGTTTTCTTTAAAAAGCATTTGATAGTGTAATGCATTATATATATTTGAATACATTCATTTAGTGGTTTATTATAACTGTTTCTGTTAATGTAATTTGAGAAGAAATATTGATGTAAAATTGTAATCCTGTAGTTCTATATTGCAGTAGAGTTATGATAGAAGTATAAGAGAAAACAAGCAAGTGCGTGATCGACCAGACCACTGATAAATAAAGTAGAAATCATTATAAAATCGGTAAAAACTAATAAAAACAACGAAATTTGTTATGTGAGACCTTTAATAGAACTACTTTATTAAATTTATAATAATGGAATAAAATTCTTTGGGGCATTGTGAGGGGTGAAAATATTGACCGACAAAAATCTCAAACGATCTTACGGACTACTCATAATAATTAAAAGTTGATCTATAAAGGAAACTCGCGCTTTTTTACTTCAAGCTATTAAAACTTTAAAATTAGCTTACTGTGATTAGTTGAAAATTAAACTAATTTTCAAGCCTTCTTATGCAGTAAAGTTGAATTTCTCCTTCAGCATCAATTTACTTCAAGTATTAATCTTATGATCCATCTACTCTATTATATAATTAATACCTGCAACGCGTGATTGCTGTTTACGGAATTTAGCATGGAGTCTAATTCTCCATCTGTATACGTAGTATTCCTTGTGCCTTTCATGTATTTTAAATCATAATTCTGCCTTAACAGACCCTAAATTATACCACTACATTTCATGTTCACTCAACTCTCTGCTTTGCAGTCCCCGAATCGGCCAATAAGCAATCAAATGTAGACACTCTCGGCCTAATACGCACGATTTTGAAGTTTAACAAATTTCGTACCATACTCTCCATTAGAGATTTGGGATTTTAGAATAGTTTTTATTTTATGAAGGTTAAATCTGTTGCACACATCAACAGTGACGAGATAAATTGTTAGTTATGATGTAGGATTTGTTGTAACTTATGACCAATCATAAGAGAGATTGAATGATTTTTAAAGCATTTAACTTACAAAGGTGTTGTTGTTGTTAGTTTCTGAACGGGGCTGATTGCATTGAATTTTAAATGATGGGCAAAGCTTCATTGTTCTACAATTCTTGAATTTCCTTTTACTCTATTGTTACGGTACCTTATTACTTGTCTCGTCTGCCATCTTAGATTTTATTCTCATTTTAAGATCTAAATTTCAAACACAGACCAAGCAAATAAAAGAGTCAATACTATACAGAATATATGTTTATTAACTCCTCTAACAAAGGAAAATGGGACTCTCAAACAGTTCACTTTCTTTATCCGCAAAATATAAAAAAGTTATATATTCTGTTGAAGAATACGCTTGCCGGAATATGATGCAAGTACCTTCTACAATACCACCGACAGCGTTGAGTCATAATTTCATCTAATCAGCGCGCACCAGAGGAATTCCTCGGGCATCATACTAACACTCTGCTTCATACCGTAACTTTAATTAATTTTCAGTTCAATTCTCTGTCGCTTTTATACGATATAATTATATTAATTAACTCCTCTTCCAAATTTAACTTAATTTTCATCATGTTCCAATTGATTAAGAAACAGCAGGGAACTTAAATATAAAATTAGAAAGAAACTTAAATGTAAGTTGAAAGGGAAAAAAAATTGCGAATAGCCCATATTACTATGGTATTAAAAAGTAGGTAAATAACAATTTTTCTTGCTCTTGATTACACTTTTCATATTCATTGCTAGTATTTTATTTATTTGGGCATTTAAAAATAAATATTTAAAAATTTAATTATTATTATCAATAATGAGAAATACTTAGTCTTATTTCTTAAATTGCGTTTTTAACTTATGAAATTGAATATATTGATATGAGGTATTCGAATGGAAAAAAATATAGATAGACACTTATGCCTTGCTTTCCAAATTTAACTCGTTCCAAGAATCTATTCACGAATTTTCACATTCAAATTAATAAAAATAAAATTAATCCGTTCAGGTCCCAGAATCAAGTTATTTTTACCTTGATTTTAAGAGTCTGGTTTAAATTTTACGCAGAAATAAATGAAAAAAAGAAACAAATTTTATTATAAAGAATTTAACCCAAAAATAACAACATGATAATTATTCAACATAGCATTTTAGTTTTGTAATGGATAAGTGATAGCAGAGATGGTCGTTGTTTTATTGCCGACTCATCTGTCATCGTAAAAAGTTGTCAAATCGCAATTCTCTAAAGTTCATCTTAATTCAAAGCAAGGATAAATCAATTAACCATTCAGCTACACTGAACCATATTCCAAGATTCTTTCTTAATGCATTTCGCAGAAATAAAGTTGTTGCTATGGGTCATATGATATTAGAGTCTAAAGAAATGTTATTAATAGGGGATAAGATTACATTCATTAAAATTATATATATATACATATAACTACTTTAATTTCTTCATTTCAACTTTCTTTTTCTTTATCACGAAACTGTTTAAGCACTCCACTCAAGTGCATCTGCCAACCAATTTCACGTGTTTTAACTGCAGCCGTTGCCTTGACCTCAGCTTCGTATGAAAGCTGATGGAATGTATTTCGCGCTCTCTTAGCATATAAAAGTACAAAATTCTTATAAAAGTTGAAAAGGGAAAAGAAATAGATCATAGATACGTACGTCTTATCACACAAAATAAACAAAAAAGCACAGAAACACTCCAACCACTTCAAAATTCCACACTACAATGGCTCACTCAGAACAGATTCAAGCGTCATTTGTAACCATTGAATGCACCATGGTTTGGTCATCTCTGCTCTAGACCATTCCATATTGTTTTTAATTACAGTACTCTCTAAATTTCTCTCAGATATTGGATCATAGCACAGCCGAATTACTAGAAATATCACTATTTATGAAGCAGTCTTCAGAGGCTTGCCTTCTTTAAGTAGAGATGTGATTAATGACCCCGAGGCAATCTAATGAACTCTTTCGTTCCTATGAAGTTTACTGTTTGCGGTAAACACAGGAGGCGCAGCTCGAGATACCATAGCTATCCTTCTCTAATTTCGACTTCTATTTCCGACCAACTCAGATGTCGCTCTCATTACTTGACTGAGATTCAAAAGGTTTTATCTCCAATTGCCCTCGTGTTTTCTTACAGTATGATGTTAATAAACAATCAATCACTTTGCATTGATAGCCACACTATTCCGTTGAAATGGAAAGCATAAAATAATTTTCTGTACAAAACTTTTTCCCGTATAAAAATACCGAATTTAAAGCAGAGTTCGAAAAAGATGAAGTACCGTAATGTAGAGTGACTACTGTATTAAACTTTAGCTCACACTTCGCTAAAATTTAAGCATATGACCGTGTTCATAGTTCCAATTTTAATTATTACATCGGCGAAGCTATCATGCAATTATAGTCGTATACGTAGCATAATGGGTTTACTAGAGGTCTTCATGGGACGTAGTTTTCAATGATATACTTATTCTAATAAGGGCCATTTGATAGAGCGTTGTTAATAATTTACTATACGTATAAAACGCGTGAATAGGATTGTGTCAAATGTAACACATCAATCAATAACTCCCGAGACTAACCCAGAGATGGCGCTCGTAGTAAACCAGTAACCAGGTCTTTCTAGAGTACTAACCTTTGCTTGAAACGTGTCAAAATTTTAAGTCGATCGGACCAGAAACAGCTGAGTTATCGAAGTTGGAGTAAAGTCGTTTTGTAGTTTGTTTAAAAAATGGAAAAAACCGAGTTTCGTGTTCTGATAAAACATTGTTTTTTAATGGGTAAAAACACCGTGCAAGCGAAACAATGGATTGAAAAATGTTACCCGGACTCTTGTCCATCAAAAGCAACGATTTGTCGGTGGTTTGCCGAGTTTAAACGTGGTCGTACCGATACAAATGACGCGGAACGCTCGGGTAGACCTGTGGAAGCCGTTACACCGGAAAATGTGAGTGAAGTGACAAAAATTATAATTAAAGATCGTAAAGTGAAGCTCCGTGAGATTGCTGAGATGACACAGATATCATATGGAAGTGTATTTACTGAAAAAGGTTTTTTGAAGTGAAGTGAAAAAGGTTTTTTCCAAGTGGGTGCCGCGATTGCTTTCGATGGAACAAAAACAGCAACGAGTCGATGATTCAGAAAGCTGTTTATCGCTATTTACTCGCAACAAAAAAGATTTCTTGCGGAAAAAAAAAATTGGGGGAAAAAAAAAAAAGATTTGGAAAAGCGTTGGAACGATTGTATCACCCTAAAAGGTGATTAACAAAAGGTGTTATATTGATGAATAAAAAAAAAATTTGCAAAAAAAATGTTGTTTTCAATGTTAGACTCGAGAGTTATTGATCGATGTGTTAAAATACATGTTCAGAGGCCCTTCAAATGAATGCAATTTCATCCTATTTTAACTAGAATATATAGCTACAAGGAAATCCAGACAAACTGTACAGCTTATTGGAATAATGGGAAATATATTTCTTAATTATTTGTGTCTCTCTCTTTTACTAAAAAGTAATATATATTATAAATACGGTCAGACGCTGTTAACTCGCAGATTTACAGAGACTTTCTTTTCTTTTAAGATTCAAATTAATCTTTTTTCAGGCGAATTCGGGAATCTCTGTAAAGCGTAGGCTTTAAATCCATTTTCTTTTCTATTGCATGTGGGCCACGGCAGCTTAGTGGTCGCGGACTCGCGGCCAGCCGTTTCTGTCGAGTTGTAGGCTCGAGCCTTGATGTCATTAAAGATCAGCCGTGAAGCCGGTGCTAATGCTTGTTGAATCCGTTGTAATTCATAGTCCTCCCGTTGGCATTCAGGGGAAGTTAGGAGAGAGAGGTTCCAGCCCAAGTGTCGTCCTCGTCACTTGATCGAGGCTCAAAATTACGAGGCCCATCGCCAATAATCCTACCCCACACAAATTCTTGCCTGGAGTCGTCTGTCGGCATGATCCATTGTATCATCGTATCAGCATCCGGTATTACCAAGAAATCATGGCGTCAAAGGAATATAGATTGATATGTATTCCAAAAAAAAGAAAAGAAAGAGGAAAAGTAAAAAAATTGGATGTGTTAGAACAGTGACATCAAAAATGAACGTCGATAAATCTATAATTTCTCGTTAAGCAAATTGCTTGATTTTTGTTTTCTTTTGATTTTCGGTGATATGTTTTATTCTTTTGTTCTTTGCTTCAGCATGTAGTGTTTTGCTTACTCTATTGTTGTAAAAAAATTGAGAAAAAAAATTCTTTTTGCCAATAAATGTTGAGTGGGGGGGTTGTCCTCTCGGGGGGGTGACAGTTTCTAGCTCTAAGCCCTTTGGTGAACTCGGTCTCCTTGGGCATTGAGCTAATAGTCCTCGTGTTGCTTCTAACGTACCAACAACAATCTTTTTATTTCATTCAATGCGGGATAAACATATAATAATTTTCAATAACAAATTTTTTACACCAAAAGGAATTAGGATGATGAGTTTTAGTTTATTTTTATTAACATCGCACTAGAAGCAACACGAGGGCTTTTGGCGACGGACCTCGTAATTTTGAACCACGGTCAAATGACGAGGACGACACCTGAGCTGGCAACCTCCCTCCTAACATCCACACCACGCCAACGGGAGGACTTTGGACCCCGAAAGATTTAGACTGCTTCAGCCCCGGTTACACGACGGGTCTTTAGTGGCCGAGGATCGAACCCAGTACTCAACGAAAACTGCCGGCCACGAATCCGAAGCCATGACTACTAGGCTACCGCGGCCACCATTAGGAAGATGAGAAACAAGTTATTCAAAGGGCTTTTGCACACTTAAAAACGAACGGTAATGAAGCAGAAGGATAGAATAAGAATCTTTTACGAAACCAGAACCAGCAAATCTCTTGATGGCAAAGTGGATGTCACGAAAGAGAAAAATTAAAAATCTGACTAATCAGAGATAAACAAAAGTTTATCCCTGAGACGACACATTTTAAAGTTTGGAGAAAAGAAAGGTTCACCATTTCAATCATTTTTATTTATCTTTTATTGGATTAAAATGTTTGGATCGGATGTGAATTGCATCATTTTCCGGAATGTGAAATATTCTAGTTTGGAGGGGTTTTCTTTTATAAGAAATTATATTTTCATGATTTTGAAATCAGTAAGATTAGCTGTACGTGCAGCCATTTTTATGGGTCAAATTTTGAGAATTTTAAAGGTTTTCTTTTGTGTTAGTGATTACTGTAATAATTAAAAATAAATTTCAACTGATGTAAATGTTACATAAAAAATTTCTTATCGGTGTTGGAATTTACATTAATATTTTAACTTGTGGTTTTGGTAACCATGGACTCCACCTGTCGAGAGTTAATGGGGTCCGAGGGTACTTCCCTTTATTCCTAAGTTGCTCCTGTGGTTACGGTTCACTATGTTTATTTATTAAAATTTGTTCCGGAAATGAAAATTTTCATCCAATCAAATCAAAACCAAATAATATGGAACAATGAACAAATTCTTCAAAACAGCAAAAGTTCTTTGCATTAATTTAAAAAATATTCAATCAAATAGGCAACAAAGTATTAAAAGTATCAAATGTCTAGATCAGTTTCATTTTGTTTGGCGCAGTGCAGACATATCTGGCTCTTGCTCCATTAAACATCATCATCACTTACATCTGATTCTAATGCGGAATGTTCTTCCCCTAACTATCGAAAACTATCCCACACCACCATATTTTCCTCAATCAATCAAATATCTTGTAGAACTTCTATTTTCGTTTTAATCAATTATAGCTTAGAGAGCTACACAATTAATTGCTTCTTTACAATCGATAAATATTTGTTGCTTAGCATAAGCATTTCGTACTAGCTTATGTCAAGCAACACATATTTTTTATTGCTCCTTGGTATAGGAACAGCAATTCATCACTTTTTAAAATGTTTTTCCCCGAATTTTCATTATCCATGCTAGTTCACTTTGTTTCAGTGTAGAAAAAAAAAAACTACTCCGTACTATATCATAAAAGATAGAGCACCATTAATTATTTTACGTTCCATTTCGAGGATTAAAATAGTTTCCCCTAAATTGTTTTAAAACTCTTCATTTGTAAGAAAGACGAATGATCGGGAACTGCACATTTATTCCACTTGGTCATAGTCAAAAGAGAGAAATAGCCATCCAGCCGTGATACATTGCTCTCTCGAAACTGAATAATATATCACAGAAGGAATTTTTTCTTAAACTCTGTGATATCTTTGACTTAAAAAGAAGAAAATTATTAAGTAGAATTGAAACCCCTTTTGACTTTGGGCAATACTAATGTAAGTGTGTGTGTGTGTTTGAGTCAAAAATTAATATAACGCTTTGCTTTCATACGTTTTTGCATGGGATACTCATGAATTTTCCCTTAACTAACATCTGGGTTTTCTTTCTGACTTTGTATTTAAGTTCTCAACTTCTTTGCAATCTAATGAAACATGGTCATGCAAATTGAGTAAACTTGAGAAGTGGAGTGAACATATTAATCAAGTTTATAAAAACGACTGAGAATTTACTGGACAGAGATAAGGTTATGGTAATTAGAAGCGTATGAAGTGGTGACTTTGGGCTTTTCATGATTTTCTCTTCACTAACCTCGTGGGCTTCTATCGAGATTAATTGCATTAAATTACAATTTCCTCCCTACTAGATAAAAACGTGATTAGGTAAATTAAATGCAGATAGAAGTGAAGTGAAATGATTTAGGTATAATGATATATAAATGATATGCAAACAAGAGTAAAACGAGAAGCGAGGTAGAAGATAAGGATTGGCAGCCCTAGTATTGTGACGATCTTAGAGTTATTCTGTTAATTTGAAGGATTGAACTGAATTACACTAACTCCATTATCTACGTGGTTACCATTAAAAATAGTTCTGAAATCAACAGCAAGTGGATTGGTAAGATATTTCATTTTTCAATAATAATTTAGGACTATGAGTTAGGGAGGAACTTTGGTGAGAGCGACCTTGGTTATTTTGCATTGATGATAAGTAATTTCTCATGTTAAGTCTTGCGTTTTCTCAAACTGCGTTTTGTCACTTAGGTTTAATCTATTAAATTGAAGTATGGCGCAAGAGCCGAATGGTATTGGACAAACGCCATAAAGTGCGCAGGAGTTTTCTTGCGTTTCGGTGTAACTTATTGGGACTCGAAACCGACGCTGTCTGGTAATTCGACTATTTGGAGGAATTATTGGGGGGATCATATTCTGATCAAAGTAATCTTTGATATATTATAGAAGTGTTAGAACTCGCGGCCTGGTTTACAGTATTTACCTTATTAAAAATTAATAAAACTCTATTTTGAAATATAATTGACTTAATCACTTTATCTATGCTTGATGTTTAGATTTGTGATTCGAGAAGCATTTAAGCTAACAGACATGTAAAAGGATTACAACGGGTTTTTTTTTTACTAAAAATGCATAGAAGAGAGTTGTATCCTCTCAAATCAAAATTTATTTGCTCGCACATTCATTGAGTTGTCGACGTCCTTTTACTTCGAGTTGTCACCATCCGTGAGATCTGGATGTATTATTATTCACAGGAAATCATGAGAAAATCAACGTTGGCTTACTTCCGGTGATCTTTTTCAAAAATGGCGAGGATGGTCTCATCGGCCATAAAAGTTATGACGAAGAATTTTTGAGGTGTGAAGGACGTCATGATCACGAATATCAGTTACTGAGATTTAGACAGCAATGAAGTGAGTCATGATGCTTACTAAAAACAAATCATTTCTATATTACTAGTACCATCTGTTGGAATTACTAAGAACTTATTGAACGACCCTATTAACAACGTATTTAACTCGTTCACGAATCGGGCACACGAGGCTGACACATAAACATCTCTTTCTGGGGGAGGATCTCTCCCCCCCCCATATGTAACCATCGTATTTGTCCTCTGACAGTGATACATATTTTAACTGAATATTATACTTTTAACTTTATTCTTTTCAATAATTTTGAATCTCTTAATATTTCTTTAATTGACAGTTGGGGGAAAACCCAACCAAATTTTTTTTTTAATTTTTTTACATGATATGGGTTTTATAACAATTAGTTATAAGAGAATGTATAGTTTTATTTAAGACTACTACTTTTACTTTACATTATTAGTCGTTATAATTTTAGTCTGTTTCATTTTATTTAATTGAAAGATTTTACCTAATATGTGGTGCACAATATATTCCGGGTAGACTCAATGCCAGAAATTGTATTCAACCAACCAACCAACCAGCCAGCCAATTTTGTATGTCAGAAGGTTACGTAAATATGTTATGAAGTTACAAATATAGTGTTTTCTCTTTTCTTTTTTTATATATCTCATTTTATTTGCCTTTATATTGTGATGTTGGGGTATTCGCGATTTCCTCTTCACTAACTTTTGAGACTTTTATTAATTTAAATTGCGCAAAATTACGATTTTTTCTTCACTAAAATGAAACGCGGCTAGGTAATTTGAATAATTACATATGTATAGTGATATATAATGATATATAAAGGAAATAGGAAAAAAAATTTAAGAAGTTCTATGCAAAGAATGGATTTAGCTACCCAAGGTGCGCTTTTTTTATAATTATTATTAAATTGCTCAGTTAAATATAAGGATTAAAGTAAACGAAATATCCAGAAAGGGACAATAGTAAACTTTTCTGATATTAAAATTAAAGAAAATGATAAATTATTAAATTGCAAATTATATCAGCTTCATGCAATTAAAATTAAAGCGAACGGTACATTATTAAATTGAATATATTTTAGCCAAATGTAATTAAATTTGAAGCAAATGATAAATTAATAAATAGAATATATTTAAGCCAAGTATAATTAAAATTAATGGAAACAATAAATTAATAAATAGAATATTATATCAGCTACATGTAATTAATACTAATGCAAACGATCAATTATTAAATTAAATATTTTTAAGTTAAATGTAATTAAGATAGAAGCAAACGATAAAAATTTGAAAAGTAATCTGGTACGCAAAAAGTGATCCACCTAAAACTATGCCCTTTGGGTGGCTAAAAAAAATTACTGCCTCACAGCTATCTTAAAATTCTAAATAATGTTATTTATTTTCAGTTAGATCTTAATTCCAGTTTACATACTATTTAAGGTAATACATAAAAAACGATAAGTAGGTGAAATACTTAATTTTTATATTTGTTTCTTTTCAATGCAATAAAAAGTTTGGGTAAATTTATTACGACATACTTTTGAAAATTGAGTTCATTAGTGGTTAAAACGGGTATCGGACATTTATTGCATACATTTTATTTCAATCCAGTAAAAAACTCAGGAGAAATTGATTATGACGTATCTTTGAAAATCGAATTCGTTACTGGTGAAAGCAGACATAAAAAAATATACGCAAAAACGAGACAATTTTTTGAAAAGGGGTCAGATACGACATTTTTGGGTGAACCAAAACAGTAGCCGCTTGGGTGGCTAATTAATAGAAAATAAAGAGAGCTAGATGATAACAACTTGCTGGCAAAGAAGTGTAGTTTGTGCAGAAACTCTTCTATTAGTCTCGTGACTTGAAGAGAGTTCTACTCAAAATATTAAGCTATGCAGCTTCTGTTGATGAGAGTTGTTAAATGAAGAACGAGTGAACTGGTTAGATAAGATTTCTGATTCAAATCGTAAATTAGAATTATGTGTTAGGCAGAGATCCTATAGAGAGCATTTTTAGATATTCTACAGTGATCATAAACAAAAAATATTATTTTGTTCTTGCGTGTCTTCAGTCGGAGTTTAGTAGTTTTTTGACTGATATATTAGATTGAGATATGATGGAAAACATCACAGTACTAATGCATTACTTTGCCAATTTAAATTTTGTGTTTAATATATCTTTCTCAATTTAAGGTAATTGAAAAATTTCGTTTCTTCTTATTTCTTTTATTCTGTCGTGTCTTTGGAATAGGCATCATTTATGACGTATTTTACAACGTTTTTCTGAATTTCACTTGGTGTGTGTGTGTGTGTGAGAGAGTGTATGTGTGTGTGTGTGTGTCATCAAATTTTCGATCGTTAATTTAACCAACTTCCCATCAAGCTAGAGCTTTGAAATTTTGGGAATCGTTCGTACTCGCCTAACAATGCAATATTTAGACGTTTGCGATAAGTTTTAACTAATATTTCAATAATTTTAATAAGTCAAAATATTCTTTCCTCTAAGCGCTTTTAGGATTGAGGAAAAAATTTCTTTCCCCTTCTGGGAGCACCGGGAACTCCCCACGCAGCCTGAAGTATCGTAAACCTTTTGTACTCACAAAGGGGAGATACTATCTCCCCTTTACTATCTCCGAGATAGTAAGGGTTGCTGACTTTTAGTCAGTAATCATTCGCCAGAAAGAAAGTTTCCAATATTTGGCACCGTGTCTTATCACAATAATTTCTTCTGAATTCTGGTTCCCATTCTTTTTTTAATAGAATGACTTACAAACTTTCAAATGCATGTTTTGATTTTATGAGTATTATGAATTTTTTAAAACTCTCACAAATGTCTCTTTTTAAGTGAATTTTAAAGTTAAAAATAACTAACAGTTTTAACTAATATTTCAATAATTTTCTCTAATAAACTTTGCCACCATATCAAAACGTTGTTTTTAAAAACGTTGGTTTTTATATCGAATTATTTATTATTAAAATGTTTTTCTGAATTCCGCTTCGTGTGTGTGTGTGCGTCATCAAATTTTCGATCGTTAATTTAACCAACTTCCCATTAAGCTAGAGCTCTGGAACTTTGGGAAACGTTTTTATTCGCCTAACATTGCAATATTTAGACATTTGCGGCAAGTTTTAACAAATATTTCAATAACTTTGTTTAGAAACATAATTTGTGTAGTAACTTGGAGCCATCTATGGGAGATATACTGAATTTCGCAGAGAGAGTGATCTTAAAGACGAGAGAGATATGAGGTTTTTTACAAAGTTTTAACTAATATTTAAATAATTTTTAATAAACTTTGCCACCATATAAAAGCGTTGTTTTTTTTTTTATCTTGAATTAATTTAAAAGAGATGAAGAAAGGGAAAGGAATATTAAAAATAAATCTTAAAAATAAAATCTTAGAATATAAAATCTTGAGCAATCAAACTAAAATCAAAATCAAAAACCAAATATTTAATACAGTACTAACATACAAACTCCAAGCATGTGTCCTTTAATAATTTCACAATTCATGTAAATTACTTATTGCTGAACTTAAAGTTATTCCGCAATCTATACCTCCAACGATAGAGTAGGAATCTACGTAACATGGAAGCCTACAAGCTATGCTAATAATACCGAGAAAATGTCGGTGAAGCACGTGATACCGAACAGCGTCATTCGTCAACCCTTTGATGACAATACCCTACTGAACAGGTAACGAGAACATGTTTGACAGTGCTAAACACGCGAGTGTGACTGCACATTACGCCAGAGGTCTTAAGCGAGAATGCAATATCAGACATTTAATGAGACTACACGACAGATTCGTAACGAGTCAGTTAATCGGTTCGATGCACTTATATAAGGTATGGAATCTCGAATGTAAAGTACGGGAATAAGCACGTAAACATAACTCTTACTCTCACAGGAATCTCTCCGAAATTAAAATGAATAACCAGGCTCTAACATATGTATTAAATTATCACAATGAAAAATTTGTGCAATAGTTTACAATGCGTCATTTTTTTTTCAAGAAAAGTAATTATTTAAAATACATTATTTATATTTTATATATAGATTTGTATTTATGGCTTATTTATACACATTTAAATCGAAAAATTTGAAATAATGAATATTATGCCGAACTTTTTTTTAGACAATTTATTGTTATAATATCCAAGGAACCAATGCTTTTTAGCTAGGACTCTCATTAATTTTAGGGTCCGGTCCACCTCGTAATTCTGAACAACGGTAGGATGATTAGGTCTTCACCTAAAATTTGAGTGTGGTGTGGTTTGGAAGTTAGGAGGCCGCGTCCGCTGCTACAGACAAGGTTTCGGATTCGTGGCCGACCCGTGTGGTGACCGGGGATGACAGAATAGTCTCACTGTAGCTCATGCATGTCGTAAAAGGCGACTAAAATGGGTACCCAGCGTCTGGGGGTATAGCCGGGCACCCTGCCCCTGGGGATTATATCAGGGGACCTCAGGGACTTGCCTTCTTCAGGTAAGTATGGGCTTCACGAATCCGAGGTACCCTAGTGATCTTTCTTTCCCATGGGGTTTACTGTCTTTGGTAAACACGGGTGACGCACTCCCGGGATACCCTAGCGATCCTTCTCTATTTTCGACCCTCCTTCTTGTCAACCACTCATCTATTTTTCAACTTCACGTCTAGACCACAGTTTAATCTTGTTTGGTGCAGCATAGCCATATCTGGCTCTTGCGCCAATAAACTTTACATTCACTCACTCGGATTCGTGGCCGGCGGTTTTCGTTCAGTCGCGGGTTCGATGCTTGGTCGCCAAAGTCCAACCGTGTAGTGGGGGCTTATTGTCGTTAAATCTGTCGGGGCCCAGAGTCCTCCCGTTGGAGAGGTGTGGATGTTAGGAGAGGGGGTGCCGACTCAGGTGTCGTCCTCGTCACTTGCCCGAGGTTCAAATTACGAGTCCGTTGCCAATAGCCCTAGTGTGCTTCTTAATGGGATGTTAATAAAACCATATGTCTCGAATACATATCTTGAATCCACCGGCAAAACAGGTCGTATTCTTTCCTTTAATGTTCTGTAGAGTTCTAACATGCCATTTTAATGCTAACTATTATGTTTCATTATAAAAGGTACTTTTTTTTTAAGTTTCTTTTAATAAAATACTGTATGTAACTTTTATTTTGATTGTGAATTTTATTAATTTTATTTTCAAAAGCTCCAGAGATCGTAGACAACAATACAATCAAAATATCAAGCGAGTGTAATTATTTTAAAATTCACATTCATTTTAAAATTCTATCATGCTTTTCTATGTTGTAGAGTACTTGAGAATATTTTTAAAACTCATTTTGATGAGACTTAATCAACAGATGGATTAATTTTACGGCAATATGTAGTTGTTATAATGGATGTATAATTAGATTTGTATCATAAGTGTACACACACACATATATGTATATAAACATTAAAATAGGTCTTACATCTTATTTTATTACTTTTGAAAGTGAATGTATCTAAATTCATGAAAATAAAGATTATGAAGTGCGTAAAACATCGGATCTAAAATGGTTAATAATATTTTTTTCATATTCTTTCATTCAGCGCTCGGTAGAGTCTCAGCATGCAATTTTAACCCTTTGACGTATCGGTACGCCATGTATTAGTTTGGGCAAAGACGCACATGACGTTCTGATACGTCATTGAAGCTGAGTCGAGATTTAACTAGTTTATTCTGGTTTATTTCAAAGTAATGCGTATATGCTGCTACAGAACAAATAATTTCAGTAATTTGGCGAATCTTGTTTGGGATACACGACCCCATAATGACAGAAATAGAGAATATATTTTATCAAAGTGATAACGACAGTTTTAATGAAATTATTGATCTTGAATAAACAGAAGAATTTTATAATGATCCTTTTAGCGATAAATGGGATTTCGAAATAAAAAATGGTGAAGAATATATCGAATTGGAAAGTGATAATAATAGTGAAATTATTTCAAGACGCATATCAAGCAATGATAGTGAATCTTCTCATGAAAAACTAGATGAATGGATTCGGGAAGAAAAAGAAAATATACCTGATGTAAAACGGTATTCTGAAGTACCTGGAATCGATACTCTGTGCTTACGAAGGTTAGGCGATAATCCTAAAGCTTTAGATGTTTTAAATGAAGTTCTAAAGGAAGATTTTTGGAATATCATAGTAGAAGAGACAAATAACAGAAAAAGATGGTTTTGGAAAAAAAAAATGAAAGGTTGTTTCCTGTAAATTCTGACGAAATAAAAACATATATTGTTTTGTGTATCGTGATGTCTCGAGTAAAGAAAACAAAGTTGGAAATGTATTCGACGAAAAGGCAAATTATAAGTACTCCATTTTTTGTAAAAACTGTGCCACATAATAGGTTTTTTGCTATTTCAAAGTTTTCTGCATTTTATGTATAATGAAAAACTAAGTAAAGATGATAAAATAAGGAAGGTATGTGTTCCAAGTGCAAAAATATTTTTCAAATAAATGTGTAGCCAAAGGGTTAAAGCAAGCTACTGCGTTTTATTATAAAGGTTTCTTTTTATTTAAGTTTCTCAATTTTTTTTAATAAACTACTAAATATATCTTTTTTAAAATGTTTCTTATGAGTTTTGCGAAATTTATTTTGAAAAGCTCTAGATGGAATTTTAAGAGATCTTAAAGAACTATACAATCAAGACATCAAGCTGGTGTAATTATTAAAGTTCATACTCATTCTAAAAAATACTGTCATTCTTTTAATACTAAAGAACATTTTAAAAATTCCTTTTGATGTGATTTGATCAACAATTAGATTAATTTTATGGTAATATGCTTATATTTTTATTCTCCGACTTTAGTGACTGAATCAATAGGGTAAGGATCAATACCTGTTCCGATCTTTTACGGGAGGGATGAAATGATTGTCAGCTCTCGTATCTTCTCCATATATTTCAAAATTTTCTAAAATATTAGAACTATTTATCTCATAAGTAGTCTTAGTTGTCACCAGTATTGGTTTTAATTGCTACAAATAATTTATGAAGATTTCAAGCACTAATTTTAAACACCTACCTTCGTCGAAAAACAAGAACTAATTTGTACCCTGAAAGTTTCTTTCGAAGAGAAATAGCACGTAATTTTTCAAGCATTTAATTTCTGGTTGCGTGGATCGATACCATTTCATTTCCTTGAGGTAAAAAAGTCAACTAGATTATTAATTATAAAAGTAAGCGCAACATAATTAGCTAACGCGTCATTTGGAGGATTGAAATATGTTTTAGTAAATGTTCTAAAATTCTTCACGTAAGAGAAAAATGAATGAGTGAGACATTTCATATTTTTGCCAACTATAAATTGTCAGCTGAACAAAATTACCATTTTATAGAGATACATTGTTGTCCAGAAACTAAATTATATTTCCTGGAAGAAAAAAAAGATTTTCCTTTAACTCTGTGATAGATTTGGTTCTGAAAGAAGGAAACAGTATATCTTTATACAGAATTGATTCTAATTTTCTCTTATGTTACTACATCTGCTTAAAATGGTGATCGTCTTTCCGAGGGGCCGCGGTAGCCTAGTGGTCAAGGTTGTGGACTCGCATCTGGCAGTTTTCGTTCAGTCGCGGGATCAATCCTTGGCCGCCAAAGACCCGCCGTGTAGATGGGTTAAACTGATGCACGTTAAATCTGTTCGGGGCCCAAAGTCTTCCCGTTGGTGTGATGGGGATGTTAGGAGAGGGGGTGCCAGCTCAGGTGTCGTCCTCGTCACTTGACCGTGGTTCAAAATTACGAGGTGCGTCGCCAATAGCCCTCGTGTTGCTTCTAAGGCAACATTAATAAAAAAAATTAAACTATCCTTTCCGAGAAGCATATTCATTCATCTCTAAATTTAAATCCCATTGTAACAGGAAGACTATTTAATAAAAGTAGGTCATGAGTTATTATATTGTATAAGTTTAGTTTAGTTTAGTTTTTATTAACTTCGAACTAGAAGCAACACGAGGGCTATTGGCGACGGACCTCGTAATTTTGAACCAACGGTCAAGTGACGAGGACGACACCTGAGCTGGCACCCCCTCTCCTAACATCCACACCACGCCAACGGGAGGACTTTGGACCCCGAACAGATTTAACGTGCATCAGCCCCAGCTACACGGCGGGTCTTTGCCGGCCAAGGATCGAACCCGCGACTGAACGAAAACCGCCGGCCGCTAGTCCACGACCTTGACCACTAGGCTACCACGGCCTTTAAATTGTATGAGGGCCACAAAACAAAATAATTACAATTACCTCTTACATTAAGTTATATTTCATAATCAACGACGGAAAAAGTTTGTGAAAAAGAGATTTGGTTAATATATTGATGGAAAAATTACATTTATTTAATTCAAGCATTAAGCTTATATCATGTAATAAAGATATCTTTTCAAGTTTTGAGTATATCTATTTGTCTAAATATATTTTTTACTTGCAGTTTGTGAGTGCAGTGTGTTTTTTTTTTTTTTTTTTTTTTTTTTTTTAATTTATAGAATTTTTATCTTGGTTTATAATATTTTTCGGTAGAGAGTATTTGGTACCTGTAAAATACTGCTTAACCTGCACATCTGTCAAAAGCCAAATTTAGAATTTAAAAATTTTGTATTCAATTTTCTTAATAGTTATTATTTTCATGATTTTCTCTGTTTTTCAAGCTTTAGTGTGTACTTTTCCATGAAATGATATTTATCTTCCTGGCCTTATGTTTTGAATTAAAAAAAATTCACGGTTATATTGATATCTTTCTTTAAAAAAAATTTTGCTGAATAATTTTTTTTATTTCTCTTAGGGTTTTGGCAAATAAAAAGGAAAGTATTAGATTTGTGACATTGGGCTGTTCTCGCTTCTTTCTTCATCAACATTAAGGGTTTTAGTTGAGATTGATTGTGTGAATAACAATTTCTTTTCAACCAAAATGAAACATGATAATGTTAATTAGATGCAGGTGAAAATAAAGTGAAGTGGAACAGATATAATGATATACAAGTAAAGCGAAATTTGAAGGATAGACGAAGAATGTGGTTGCCTCTGAGTGTATTTCTTTCAAGAGGTCGATAATATCAAGGGTTACAGTTACCGGTTATTGCTGCCTCAGAGAATTGGATGGATAAGAGCAATCTCAACTGGAAGGGCTTGGTAAGAGCATATTATTTTAATAATATTTGAATTGGTGTGCTAATCGTAGAGTTCCAAAAAGACCGATTAAATATTATATTATAGTATTTGATAAATAAATAGTTGAGTTGGAGCAGACTTACGTGTGTTTGAATCAGTTACTGACTTTCAGAATTAGTTATACTTATACAACGGCACAAGAATCGAATAGAAGTAATAGATCGCTACAGTTCTAAAAAGAGGCCGATAATATCAAGGGTTACAGTTACCGGTTATTGCTGCCGTAGAGGGCTAGTCCGAGGAAGCAATCTCTACTGGAAGTGTTTGATAAGAATATATAATTGCAGTGATATTTAAATTGGTTCGCTAACCGTACAGTCCAAACAGAGCCAGAGTATATTATACTGTAGTAATTGATAAATAAATAGTTAAGTTGGAGTAGACTTGTGTGTCTTAGGAGCACTTATTGACTTTTAGAGTTAGTTGCATTAAATTGAGCTATGGCACAAAAGTCGGATAGAAATAGTTATTCCTTACAGATTTTTTTCTGTTTCTTTTATAATCCAAAAAATTTATTTGCATGCTTCCTTTTTGATTATTAATATTTTTTTCTGTTCTAATTTAAGGTATCTGTACACTTTCGGAGAAATTTTTTTGAAATACATTGATATTTGATATCAAAATATTTTTAATGCTAACATATAACCTAAAACTATGAAAAACACATTCCATAATCTGCTTTTAATTCAAAAAAAAAATTTGGTGTAAAAAACATGGTAAAAATAGTACATAAATTGATTATCAGAATAAAGCTCATAACTCAAAAGTAAACAAAAATGTCCTTATTCTGTAAATTTTATCTCATTCTTCAGAACATTTTTTGTGGTTTGTACTACTTTCATGATGGAAATCATATAACTACAATTTTTATTATGTTTCGAGGCAAATAACAATGAAAAATCAAAAAAAAAGGATAACAATGCATGATTTACACCTTTGCTACTAAAAACATATCAATTTTACAACCATGAAAGAGTAATAGGTGCTCTTATACATTATATAAAGAAGATACTTACAAAATTTGAATAAATTTGGTTCATGATTTTTTCTGATAACTACATGGCCATCTGTAAATATGTCGAGAAAACTAATTATGAGAAAAATCAAAAACAAACTTTATAATGCAATTACAAAGTTTGTTTATGTAATGCAATTAAAAATTAGCTACCGAGTAAAATTCAAAACATGTAACTTAAGTTCTAAAAAAGTATAAGCAAAATTCAAACACTATTAGAAAAAACAGTTTATATTTTAAACTGACATTAAAATTAGAAAATCGAAAATTTTGACAAAAAATGACGTTAAAAATGTGTGCGGATACCGTAAATGTTTTAAATTTTTCTTTGTGACACTGAATTACAAATTTCACTATACACACACAGATACACAGGTGTGTGTGTGTGTTTTGAAATTTCTCCGATCTGGTGAGTAGATGTACTAGTGTAATAATCAAATCCAACTCGAAGGATATTGACAAAGGGCGCTTTATTCACAAATATTCGGGACGTCGAAGACGGGTAACAAAGCAAGGGCAGATTAACATCACTAAAAGGAAATAGAGTATTTATACAGATTAGAGAAGCAATAGGGACATACAAAACGAGAGAGAGCAATAGGAAGATTAAGAAGCAATTGGAGCATTTGTGCGGATTAGCAACTCGAACACGTACGAAATACCTTTTATAATAACAGTCACACCATTTTTTTTATTAAGGTTCAACTGATCAGCTTACTTGTTCGCTCTACGGAAAAATTTCCACAGTATGTCATTGGAGTCTGTCTTGTTCTTGCAAGACAGGCTCCTGTGACGTCACACTTGGCCGGAGTGTGACGTCATAGGGAAAATTCGGGGAAAGTCCACAGCTTTTGACCTAAACGAATTTTACTTAGATTATGGCGCTTTCGGGAACCTTCGTTTTGTCGCCAAAATCTCCAATTCCCCCCCCCCCAAGTCACAGAAGTGTTCACGAAATCTATCGCTAAGATTTAGAGATCATTGCTTCACCTTTCTTTCCTGTGTGATGAAATTCCGTAAATGTCTCCTTTCCCTTATAAGAGGAAAGTTGCAATATATATGTATATATATTTATGAGTAAATTAAAATGTTGATAGATAAAGACGGATAAAAAGGAACACAAAATTACGCTAGTCAAGATATATCTACAGAGGAGGGTTAAATAATTAAAAAATGACAATTTTCGATCATGTCATTTGAACTTCTTTAAAATATTACAGGAATTCAGACATTTAACTACAGGGCTATTCAAAATGAGTCATCTGATTTAAAAATACTATATTTTCATAAATAAGTAACGCAGAATGATAAGTAATACATGAATGCAAAAGGAAAATGTGGAAGTTTTTTTTTCTACAAATTTTCGATATAACTTCTTTTATTTACTCGTAAAATATCAGTTCGATATATGTTAATTCTTGTAAGGTGTCAGGGGTAATTGATTGCACAGAAGCACAGAAATCCATACAATTAAATTTATGGTAATTGTAGCGCATACACTTTATCTTTTACAGATCCCGAAAGGAATAAAATATTGTGACATAGGTGGCCAGCTATGTAGCATCACTTCATTTGGTCTTCTGCGAAGTAGTTCCGTGTGTGTGTGTGTGTGT
>BMAW01083378.1:33826-74463 GCA_019974015.1 Nephila pilipes
AAAAAAAAAAGATTTGGAAAAGCGTTGGAACGATTGTATCACCCTAAAAGGTGATTAACAAAAGGTGTTATGTTGATGAATAAAAAAAAATTTTGCAAAAAAATGCTGTTTTCAATGTTAGACTCGGGAGTTATTGATCGATGTGTTATAATAATTGTATGCAAAGTGAAAAATACATAATATATACTCTTGTAGAAGTCACCAATGAGAAGAGTCAGGTCATTGATCTATCAGGTGAATTCTTACGTTCTACCTGTACCATGTCAGAAGAGGTTCACAGATAAGTAAACCATCGTTTACTTTAATTCTTATATTTAATTGAATAATTTAATAATTATTATATATATAAAAAAAAGCGCACTGCTCACCTTGGGTGGCTAAATCTGGTCTTCGCAAAACTTTGTATTGAACTTTTTTTTTTTTTGGAATTTATATTTATTTTTCTTATATTAAAAAAGTATGTTACGGAAAATGTGAAGTTTTAAAAATAACCCATATTCAAGAAATTCGTTTTTTACTGGTATTATTTCAATGTTCATTTAGTCGCGAAATTAATATCACGGTGAATATCAAAACTGTTTTATTTGGGATATTTAGATACACTTTTAAGCTTCCTCACTGCCTAGTCGTCATTCTTACAGAAACTTTTGTCGCAGCGTAGTACCGACTTTCCAATACCCACGTCATTGAAGGGAGTCCTCTATGCATTTAGCCAATTCCTGAGACCGGTCAGCAGCGCATTGTCTGAGTCAAACTTCGGCCTGCGTTTATGTGAGACTGCGTTTTATGTGAGCAAAGGGATAGAAATCGGAGGGAGATAAGTCCAGGCTGTATGGATCAAACATATCCCTTTGAAAATACTGTGGGAGCATCTTTGTTGCCACTGAAGTGGGCGGCCGCGCATTGTCACTCGTGAAAGATTTTCTATACATTCTTCTGCGTTGAAGAATTTCGGTTGCATTGCACCCCTCAACATGCAGAAATCAAATGACATTTGGCACTTGGAGGGATACTGTGTTGTTCCAGGAATAATTACGTGTTCGCTGCACGCTCAGAACTGACAATTGCGAGCTGACGCAATCAACGGGGATTCTAGAGACACTACGCACATCGGCATCGGATGTTCAACGAAGTTTTCATTTCGCGACCGATCGGACCTTAGAAAATAAACCAGCCCTAGCGTTATTAAAACTTTACGTTACTCCTGGATAATAAGTAAATCTTTGCAATCCTGCCGGTTGTACGTCATCTTGAAACCAAACAAATCAACACAATAGCCGTAATTTACAATATTAGGTACATAAGGATCACACACACACAATATATATACACAAGATAAATGTTATCCATATGTCTGAGTTAATTCTTAGTAACCCTTTAATACGTATAATTATTACGCTTAATGTCAAAAATACGGAATATGTACACTAGTTTACGTACTTTAAATGAAAATACAATCTGAAATAATGAAATATAAACGTAGTAAGAAAATTCGGCATTCACATATATATATATATATATATCTGTTTCTGGGAAAAATACATTGAAATTTCTTAAATAATATTTAATGTTCTTTGGTAAAAGCAGATGTTTTGGGAGCAACATGGTGAGCTTTATTTCAAGTATAGTTTTTTCAACAGGTGCTAACATGTTGTTATTTTCTAAAAAGGGTGTCAACAAAAATGCGTGTCCTTTAAATGAAAGGATATATAATGTTAGACTCAAGAGATTGAGAGTATAATTCATTATGATTTTAATAATTACGTTTAGTGTCATTTTCTAAAGTAAATTCTCATCGCTAAGATATATTTAATCTGATACTTTAACGACCACTTTTATATTGATATCCGAACAGAATAATTCTTTTTAAAAGCTTATCATTTACATTCATTTTAATATTATTTTAATAATTGATTTTTATGGCAGAATCGTCTTGTTTTCAAACTTTTCCCCCTTTAACAATGGCAAATTTCTGCATTTTAGAACGTTTTGCTCGGGAAAATAAAAATGCATTAGGAATTTGAAGACAGTATTTTATTTTCTTGATAGTAATTACATCTGCGAAGCCTTCGTCTTGGAAGTACGCTTACCTTACACTAATTAATATTAATTTTGAATAATTCTACTTTTACGTGAACATACCAGAAGAAAAAGCCAAAAACTACTTTCGAAAACGAGAATCGATATGAAAGAGGAAACAAAAAGCAAAAACTAAAGAGAGGTATTGAGTATTAGATGAAAAGTCAAGTTAAGAAATGTTCTGAACATGAAGCTATACAACCAGAATCTAATAAAACGATTAGAGTGAAAAAGTACTTGAAAATGAAGAAATCAAATGAATGAATAAAGAAACAAATGTTTGTCAATGTTAAAAAAAAAATTAGCAAAGTCGGTTTCAAGTTTTTTTTATATACATACAGTGGTAGTAAGTTGAGGAGAAGGCGTATATAAATATAAATTTCTGGAGGGTTATAGTGTTATTTAAAGAGCCTCTTCCAGATCACAAATCATCACATTCATCCATCAAAATATCCTCACATTTTCTTACGGACGCCTTTTTAAAATAGAAAACGTTTCGGTCATCATTGTAAACGCATTTCACTCGTCACTGTAATCAATCACAACTCTGATCAAACTATTTGTCTTCGTTTCAATCATCACATCCGAGATCGGCAAGATTAAAGGCTTCGTATTAGTCCATTGAACATGTTTCTCACTAATTCTGCGAAACGACTCATTTCCTTAGGAAGTGGGGGCTGTTGGGAAAATTAAATCTTTTAAAAAGTTTTCTCTTTCTGTTTCAAGGATCGATTCTCTTTTACTCTTGTTTTAGTGAACATGGGAGAGAGGAGTGAACTATTTCGCATACTTCCACATAAAGGAGTACGCATCATTAATTATCGGTCACCCCTTTTGAGGGATTAAAGTAGTTCTCCAGAATTGTTTTAAAAATTCTTTGTTTGTGAACAAGATGAATGGCTGAGAATTTATCTCGCCTGGAATATTGTCATCAGTACAAAATGGCTTTCTCCACGTGATACATTGTTTTCAGAAAGCAGAATCATATTTCACGGAGTAAAGAAACATTTTTTTTCCCCAAAGTTTGTGATGGCATTATCTTTTAAAGAAAAGAACGATCGATTTTTAAAAATGATCCCTTAGATTAAATGTAATATATTTAAAATACCAATAGTGGCTGAAGTCTTATAAATTGTTCGCATGTTCAAAGATAACACGTAGATCTCATTCATAAGACTTTCGTAAGATTTTAAAGTTTTTGAATCTATTGAATAGACTTCCATACGCTAAATGTAGACCGCGGTAGTCTAGAGTTCATAGCCATGAATTAGCAACCGACGTAGTTTCCGTACAGTCGTAGGTTCGAGTCCTGACGCCACTAAAGACCTATATAGCGGGGCTGATGCACCTGAAATTTGTCGAAGCTCAAAGTCCTCTTGTTAATGGGTTGTGGAAGTTTAGGGAGGGAGATGCTAGCTCATAGGTAATCCTCGTCACTTAACCAAAGTTCAAAACTATGCAATTAAAAATAACTTAATCGTAATAATAATATAAATAAAATAAATAACGATCAATAAAAACGTCAAAACAGAGTAAAATTCTGCGTAAATATTTCTGAGTAATTGTGAGGGGTATGGAATAAAAAAAATACGTCTCTTAATGTCAAAAGACTGAACTCAACATAAAGATATAAAACTTCCCAATCATTTTTCCAGGATGTTGACTACTATTGGTCAACAAATATTTTCAATTCTAAAAATTTAAAACTAAAATTGAAAAGGTAATATTACAAAAACAAGTATGTGTAATAGGCTTTTCTCATAAGTGTCTGTTAAAATTAATGATGTGATTCATAACATTACTGCGTAAACTAAAACAGTTACCAAAAAAAAAATTGAATTTTAAATAAAGAGTTTCATACATGTGGAACAGTTTTGTTATTTCTCACGCGAATATTCGTTTCCATTCAAAAAGATTATTTGCTTTTTCGAAATAAATCTACAAATTTATTTATTGTACTATTGAGCTGTCTTTCAAGTCCAAATAACAAGAAATGTTTCATATTAAAAGAACTGAGAATAAAAAGGTACGTAAAAATAAGAATTCTTATTGATGTGGACATTCACTTAGTTTTAAACATCATATATCAAAAGTAAACACATATTTCGTACAAACAAAATATAAAAATATTTCACTGCTTAATATAATTCTTTCAGTCGGTTTCTCATATGTGAAGTTGGAAACTATTCTCCCCCTCCCCTTCATTTCTAGATAATTTTGATTACATAATGTGTTTGCTTAAAATATGTTTATCCTTCTAAATTTTCCAAAGGGCAAAGAAAATGTTCTCGGTTTCAAAAACTATTTAGAAATATATTCACCATGAACTGTTTACTTTTCATTTTTTTCATCTGAAAAAATAAATTACGTTTGATTATGAAACACTTTCTTATAAATTTCTATGTTATCTAGGCACAATTTTCTAGTGTATATTTTAACATTTAACATATATGCGCAAAACTTTTGATACCGATAAACATATATTGGATAAAAGAAATCTTTAACCGCTCTATTAGTAATCTTTTTTGATTAGAAAGAAAAAAGATATGTTCTTCAAAACTAATTTCTCTAATTTAAATCGCTTAACGTAGTATAGTAAAACCTCAATCTATTGTTTTTTATGTGCGGTGCGTGAAAAAAAAGATAAATGCGCATTAAATTCAAAACATGAAGAAAATCATGTTTATGCATTAATACACCCAAAGCATGCAATATGTTAATTTGTTACTTACAAAACTGTGAAAAGAAATTGAAGTTCTGTAAAATTTAGTGATATTTATTTTTAAAAAAAATCTGTAATTTTATGCTGGTTTTTTTATTTTTTAAATTAAATAGCAAATTTATAAAATTTACAACAATTTTCTAGTCCTTTTCTGTGCTTTCGTGGGCGTATATAAGTCTGTACTGTTTTAAATGCCGTAATTGCATTAGACAGACTTTGCACTGGAGTAGGCTCAGCCTCTTCGGAATGAACATTATCCTCTGCTTCTTCTCCATTACTTATATATTTCACTTTATCATACATTTCTTCTATGCCTAGGATGCTACATGTCGCAACGTCTTGATCAATGGAAATATAATCACTAAATTTGACATCAGACACAACCTCTGCTACACGCAAACACCCTTCATCTGCATAAACATCATCACGACAAATTTTAAAATGTGAATTCCAATCATTTGATTCAGAGAAAGTAACTATACTATTTGAGGTAGCTATTTCAAGCTTCTTCTTTCGCAGATTGTTCCCATCCACAGGAATATTTGAAGCACGCACCTGCTCGTACTTAGAGAAGAAAACTCTTTCTAACTCACTATAAGTAGACATTTTGCTAGTTTTCCTTCTTTTTCAGAAGTTCCTTATTTATCAGTCTCTAATTTCTAACTTTTTCGAAATTATCGAATTCAAGATTGAACGCTGTATACCTAAACATTTAGCGATGTTAATTTGTTTCTCAAATGGATTCTTTTCTACCTCATCTATAATATGAAGTCTTTCTTCCAATGTTCGGATTGGTTTTGCCATTTTCAAAATTCACCGAACGCATGAAATAAAGCGCAAAAAATTGAAAGCACACACTCTTGAAGGAGAAATTAAATGTATGCACATGACACAGTTACAGTTTAGCCAGGAATGAGGAAAAATATTGTAGGAGGCCGAAATGAGTGTATCTTTTTCCACTCATTCCACAGAGTAGAATAACCAACTTTCTAAAAAAGAACTTCTGTTCTACATTCAGTAATTCACAAGTGCATACATGCTATAATTCTTGCGGCCCAATCCGTTTCCTCTTAAAACAGCATACGTGAGTTATTTTAGGATAAAAGAAGTAATTCCAGTTTGTATGCTATATGGATCCGCTTGACCTTCAATTTCATTTTGCTGATGGGAAAAAAATTTCAACGATGAATGCGGGAAATTAACTTTTTGAAGAACGATGCATGTGGATTTCGTTTATGCAATTTGAATACGATTTGTGCAGGGACCATAGTAATGAAACGATCAAAGTGGGATAACGATGAATGTGGGAACAATATAGTTCGGGAAAAGAAGGTAAGTCAATGAGAGCTCTAATGAGAGAACAATATACACAGCTTTTTATAAGTTTGGTAGTGAATAAAATAAAATAGATAGATAAATGAAAAGGTTTTTTAAAAAATGTTGATATTCACAAATCTCAGAATTCGTAAATATTATGCATGCATAAAATATAATACCTTTTTCTGATTTTATACTAGTGTAAAAACAACAGAAATGAATTAAAGAAAATTAAAATGTTTTGATAAATGGAATTTTTATTCATAATAAAAAAAAATCCTACAGAAAGTTATCAAAATGATGCTAGCAGCGCTAAATTAAAAGATAACAAATGCGTGTTTTACACAATAAATAGAATCTTCAGGATAACAAAAAATATTTATTAATGCTAGTAAGAAATTCTTGTAACTGCTTAACTGTAAATCTTGTTTATGATCTACACATATTCCTACATTCTGCTTTATTTTCTTAGAATTTACTTTCTATTTTATCAAGACAAGAATAACATGCCAGCTGTATCTATTTAAAGACCAAAAATCGTAATTTTTTTTAAAAAAACTTTAATCCATATCATTATTTTGTGACGTTGGGCTATTAATGATTTTCTCTTTACTAACCTGGGAAACTCCATAATAAATTAAATTGCATAAAAATTACTATTTCTTCCCCACCAAAATGAAACTTGAGTTGGTAAATGGATGAAGATTGAAGTAAAGTGAACTGAATTAAAAAAAAAGGATATATAAATGAAATAGAATTGAAGGAAAATAAAAAAAGGATAAAGGATAGCGATTTGTTGAAAGATAATGATACTTTAGATTAAAGTATAATAATTAATTTTTGGATTGAAACAAATTCTAGTCAGAGTATTAAGATAAGAATCAGCTGTCTATGTGAAGTGATTTAAATGGAACGATTGCATTGGTAAGCTAAGAGTTTATAAGTTGATCCTAAATTAGAATTGATGAGTTAATTGGGACTCGAGAGAAAACGACTTTATTTATTCTCCGATTATCATTAGTAAAGCATTTCAGCTTGCTCTTTCGTGTATTCAATTGGAATTCAGTTGTAATTGACTAATATATTGGACTGCAAAAATAAACCTTTGTAAAATTATTGAATGAGCAAATGGTCATTTAATAATTTAGCAAAGATAATTAGAACTTATATTTTGTTTTTAAAAGAGTCTATTGACGTTAAACAAGGTATTTCTCGAAAACTCCAGAATATTTTTAAAAAATAATATTTATTTAACAACATAAACTCAATAGTATCTGAATAGATATTAATACATAGAATCGCTTAAATTTACAAATTACATAGAATTGCTTAAATTTACAAAATACATAGAATCGCTTAAATTTAGTTTTGAATGAAATATAGTCATTTATGTCAAAGAAAGAGAATTTGAACTGCTGAATGCTCAAATATTAAGTGATTAGTTAACGACGAAGGAAACTATTAAATTTTAACTAAAGCAACCAATTGGAAGTTAAAATTATATTAATCGCCATTATTTAAACAACTGTCTGAACTAAAATAAGAGAAGAATAAAATAACTGAACAACAATTTTTAAAAACGCTACAGAGTTTTCTCTAACTAAAAAAAAATTATCCCCTAAGAGAGATTCTTTTGCAGTACTATATCGCAAAGATTTCCCACTTTCCTCCCGACTGAAAACGAATCAAGAAAAAATAAACAAACAAAAAAACAGAAGAGGGTGCAATTTAAGTTCGTATAGTTTGTAGACAAACAAAAAGTTGTCTGTCTAGTCCCGCCTTTCGTTATTTTCTTTCCAGAATCAAAAGGAAAGCAAGCTTCTCCGTATTCTCAGGTTCCCTTAGCAATCTCAAGCAACAAGTTGAAGGCAAATATCTATGTGGGTCCTTGAAAAACCTCAATTCAATTTCATTCTTACAAGGAAGGGGTAGGACCTATAGGGGTGGTTCATTGTTCCTTCTGCTCTGAATTGAGTCAATAATCCTCCCTTACCCTACTCTCACTGAATCTTCGAAACGAATGTTGTTCAAGTAAACTCAACATGCTTTTTCGAACTTACTCCGATTAAAAAGAATAAAAAAAAATCTACTGTATTTGGGCTTTAGGTGTTAAAAATGAAATTTATTGAAGTTTCCAAAACATTTCATTCTTTTTTTTCCTTTGAATGTGGAATCTATTCACAGTACATTTCATTAAAATGATGGGCCGCGGTTGCCTAGTGGTCAAGGTCGTGGATTAGCGGCTGGCAGTTTTCGCTCAGTCGCGGGTTCGATCCTTGGCCGCCAAAGACCCGCCGTGTAGCCGGGGCTGATGCACGTTAAATCTGTTCGGGGTCCAAAGTCCTCCCGTTGGCGTGGTGTGGATGTTAGGAGAGGGGAGTGCCAGCTCAGGTGTCGTCCTCGTCACTTGACCGTGGTTCAAAATTACGAGGTCCGTCGCCAATAGCCCTCGTGTTGCTTCTAGTGCGACGTTAATAAAAAAAAAATACTAAACTAAACTTCATTAAAATGATTCGTGATTAACCTTAAAAGTTCTAAAATCTGCCGTATGAATTATTTCATTGAATATGTTTTTTCCTGGATTAGTAGAATCAAAAATAAAAAGCTCTGAAAAAACATTGAGTTAATAACATTTTCTATAGTCATGAGCTTCATAATAGAAGTATAAAATTATTAGCACACAATATTCTATAAAAATGCGAATAACCAAATTTGTCAATTAAAACAATGAATTTAACCAACATGAACCGTATGAAGAAAATCATATGCTCACACATGTAAAACTGAAAATTTTACCATAAAATGATACACTTATAAATAGAGTAGTGTTTTACCAATTTAATTATATATGAATATTTAAGTAAGATAATTCTAATTATCTTACATTTTTATTTCAATATAATTAATAAAAAAATATTTCAAAATATCAGATACATAAATTTTCGATTTTATTCGATTTTGTATCATACCATTTTTTAATATTTTTTACCATCAATTGTCTTACATTCACTCTGTAGATTAAAAACTCGATTAATCAAGAGGAGGAACAGTGGATTCTTACATACACTTGATTATAATAAATATTTTTATTAAAAAAGTAACGATTGGTTCAAAAAGTAAGAATACTTTTATTCTAAATTTGGCAATTCATTTTAACTTATTTTCGTAGGATATCATGAGGTGATATTTAAATTTTCATATAAAATTAGAGAACATATATCTTCGGTAATCATGAAACACAGAAGTAAGTGCTACAAGTAAATCCAAAGATATTCATTGTTTGTGTTTCTTACAACTTTCTTTGGTTGTATTGATTGTTAAACTCTACAGAATAAAATCTCTTCCCAATCATAATTCCTTCTATTTATTGCCCTTTATCTCTCAAATGTATAGTATGACTAATGATAAAATCTAAAATGTAGTACATTAATCCTTTATGATTGTAACAAGTAATATAAACTTGCAGTATAGTTTGGTATAATATGTATTAGAATTTTATAACAATTCATAAAACTTAAAATGTTTTTGTTTTGTAAGCATTCAAGTTTTTGGTAAAGGAAATTAGTTTAAAAGTCAACCTTTTAGTGTTCAGCTATTGTCTGACATAGATATTTCTAGTAAATTTAAATTAAATTTATAATTATAAGGGTTGAAAATCTAAAATTTTCAGCAAGAGGCAAAATGACTTTCCCCTTAACTCTGTGACGACATTGATTTCAATAGAAGAGAACGATCGAGTCTTAAAAAATGTTTCCTTTTTTT
This sequence comes from Nephila pilipes, assembly GCA_019974015.1. Classification (NCBI taxonomy): domain Eukaryota; kingdom Metazoa; phylum Arthropoda; class Arachnida; order Araneae; family Nephilidae; genus Nephila; species Nephila pilipes. Next base: position 43,707 of record BMAW01083378.1, read on the forward strand.
CACTCAGTCTGTTACCCTCAGTGATCGATGTTTGTAATATATCTCCAACTTGAAAACTAAAGTTATATTCCTTTCTTTATCGTAAAATTTATGGAATGCTATTGAAAAAGTTTGAAGGAAACGGACTATACTGCAGTAAATCATCTAACAGGGGTGGATAAAAAAAAAAAAAGAAGATATTTAAATCAGACTCACCTATTGTGTATCACAAACTGCTCTAAGAAAAAAAATTGAAAATAATAACATTACATTGATCTCAAATTCTGTTGAATTATAAGCTTAAATTAAGTAGAGAGAGCAAAAGAGTATCGTAAAATTTTAATTTATATGCTAAGAAATGACCGAGATACCTGGATAAAGTTTAGTCTGTATATTATTCGATCCTCCTTATAATTTGCATAATGGTGTAAATAACAACTTTTAATGTTGATTTTTTTTTAGCTTTCTAAAAGCCATAGATTGAAGTAACCCACATTATGAAATAAAGAGGCTCTTAGTATGATTTAGATTCTTCAGTTCAATGGTCACAGTTCCCGGCAAATCCAAGATAAAATGACGTTTGTTTATGGAAATAACACCTCATATGATACTGTTGTGAAGTGAAAAATAAATTTTCAAATGGATCACAGATCTATCACAAGTGGTCCAATAAATGGAAGATCATCACTCAAGGACAATGCTGCCATGGTGAACAAAGTGGAGGATTTTACTTTATTAGACCGAAGAGCAATCATTTAAATGATCGTGAATGAATGCGACTGGTTTTAGTTAAGGCAGTGTAAGGAAAATTATTCACGAAGTTCTAACTGCACAAGACAAGGCGTCAGTACGCTTGTGATGTTGGGCTATTCGCTATTTTCTCTTCACTAAACTTGGGAACTTTAAGTGAGATTGATTGTATGAATTAAGAAATTTCTTCTCAACAAAATAAAACGTTATTATGATAATTAGAGACAGGTAGAAATAAAGTAGATATGACGGTATATACGCAAAAAGAAGTTTAGTGGTTAGAGGCCGAGTGGGACTAGCCTTGAATGTATGTCTTACAAGGAGTAGATAATATCAAGGGTTGTTACGAGTGATAGTGGTCACAGAAGATTTGAGAAATCAAGACAACCTGTACAGGAGAGGTTTTGGGACGAGAGCATTCGTTCAATAACATTCGAATAGGTGAATTAATCCAAGGACTCACAAAGAGAGCAAATATTCCTCAGCCATTATATTACAAAGTTGACAAATAAATAGGTGTGTGAGATTTGGCTAGTATATCCTTGTGAAGGTTATTGACTTTTAGAGTTATTTGTATTTGGCTGAGCTATGGCACAAGAGTCGAGTAAAAGTACTGCGCCACATGCTGGTTTCCAAAATTACTGCTTCCTTTTTAAGAAACAAATACGATACAACTTGTTGAAGTAGATATTGAAACGTTTTGAGTAAGAAGAATAGGATTTACTTGATATTCTAGTAACTATAGAGTAGTCTGGATATATTAATGTATCTAGAGATCGAAAAGAGGAGCAGGGAATAGAATCACAGTGACTCACTTCCTTTCAAGAATGCTAAGTCTCAAGAGTCAGCAAGAAAGATCATGCTGTTTCGGCGTTGGTGAATTTCTACCGCGTGAAGGAGGAGAGAGTTGTTGGTTGACTTTGGTTGCCGGTAGCTGTTTCGAACCTTGGGCCAGTGGGTCCACAGAAAAGTTGACTGGCCACTTTTTACTTCCCTTTTACCAACCAGACTTAAAGAGACGTCTCCCTTGGACTGATTATTAAGCGTTTAAGTTCTAGAGTTGTTATTCAAGAGAGCCGCTGCATACTTCCCCTCCAGTATCATCGTGATGATATGAAGAGAAATTTTTGTAGAAAATGTTGCTCTTCAAGCCTTTACTGCAATTGAAATATATTCCCTCCCTGTTGAATTTGCTTGGAATGGTTTCCATTTGACGTAATCAACAGTCTCTAGCAAGAGGCGGTCACTTCGACACGTGCGACGTAGCCGGAATATCACTATTTGTGATATGAGTACGATTTTCTTTGTTAGACACACAGGAGTAAATGTTATTGCGTCGGGGGCATATGCAATTAGTAGCTCTAGGCTGTGCTACCTTCTAGTGTTCAAGTCCTGCGTCACCAATATGGTGGTAGATGGTTTTCGACTCGTAGAAGGGAAAAGAGTTGATGACCTTGAAGTACTAGAGGCTGTTTCGAAACCTGGATCATTCAGTCCGAATAAAAGCGATCGATCATTTCTTGCTGCGCCTTTACCAATCAGACAAAGAGACATGTCTGTTTCGAGATAGTTATTAAGGAGTTTTAAGTTCTGATGTTGTTGTTCAAGAGAGCCGCTGTTCTGTATTTGGGATTGTCGTGAAGTCATCTTCGCACACTACTTAGAGGAGGTTCAACCGCCACTATGGTGCTCACTACCGCACACTGCTAAATAAATTGCATGATGTTCTGATCAAGAAATGACGTGGTATTTTCCCCAATGGTGTCTGTCTTCTTAATTACAGTGCGCCTGATCAGTGATCACGAAGTGTAGTTGAGAAATCAAAGTGAAGTAGTATTGTAAAATTTTGGCTCTTCGTTTGTTTTTTTTTTCCGATATCACCCTAAGGGACCTTTTCTTCTCCCCAGAACTCAAAAGCTCATTACGCGATGGAAGATTTGATAACACAAATAGTATCATTCAAAAGTTGGTACAATGGATTTTGACATAATTTGCTTGATTCTACAATGTCGGCCTATTACAGGTAAAAAAAAAAAAACCTAGAAGACAATTATAACTTTAGATAGTGACTGATTAACTCTTTCGCTACCGGAGGGAGAAAAAAGAAGTGCTTCTCTGGGCCCGCGGCTTCTGACCGCGGAGTGTCACGCTGTGCCCAGACGATTTTAGATACTAGGCCTAATTCGCGAAAAAAATTCCTCTAAAATAGGCGATTCATTAAAATATTTTGATATTTACATATCTTATTTAAAATTCATTAAACTTAATATATACAAAAGAAAAAGAGATTTAATCGAAAATTGAATGTTTTATACATAATATTACATAAAAAACTATACTTTTAAGAAAATACAAAATGTATTTACAAATGTTGCATACATTTCATGGTGTAATGATGTACCATTATATGGAATATATTGATATAAAAAATAAATCTTATTTTACTGTATGGTATACTTACAAAAAAAAATTCAATGCATAGTACAACGTCACATGTCTTACACACGTATTTTGACACTTCACGGAAGATTTTGAGCAAAGGGTACATCTTAGTCCTTTTTTTTTTACTTTAATGTCTATGTACAGATTTGGATTATTTTCGCTAACATTACAGTCAGATTCATTTATTTGTTCCCAAATCTCAGTATCTGATACTTTCTTTTCGTCATGACTGTCGCTACAAATAAAAATCGACCGAATGAAACGAACAGCTGAGAGCATCTGCTACCAAATGCCCTACCCCCATAAAGAGCCATAATTTCTCCTTCGAACTTCTATGAAGCAAGCAAGAAAGAAAAAAGAAAACCGAAAGCAACTAAACCCTTTAAATCATGTCATTACATTTAAAGAGGTGTGTCGCAACACGTGCTTTTTGCAATTACCCCCCTCCTGGTTGCCAGAAGTTAAATCCAAGCCCATATGACCAAGGTCAACACTCTAAATAACCTATCTATATAGATTTTGAGGTATTGTAACGCCATATAGTAACATTAAAAAAATCAAATAAAATGTTCTCATAAAGCGTATCTCTATTGATACGTCGGTCCGTAGAAGACACTCACGGAGAGTATCGCCCGTGATACGCTGGGAATAAGAGAGCAAACACGAACGCATCACATGTGATACGCTGGGAGCGAATAGGTTAAAGAAGTATTAAGAATAACAAATAAAATTTAAGTTTTTTTAAAGTCAAGTTATTTTTAGTAATAACTAAAATTTTGACTCTACAACCCCTCATATTACCTTTCTTATATAATTTTCCTTAATTGTAATGATAGGGTATCATCTGTTGATATTCTATATAAGTTTTATTGATCAACTCATGTACCCTCTTTGAGAATAAGAATACCTATTTATCGATTAAAATCTGTTTTAGTTGAGCTTTTTCTATTGAACGACAGTTTGGGAAAATGTTTCATCAATACATTACAAATATATTGTTCGGGGATTAAATTAGGTGACCAATCCATTGTAGCGATATGCTAATTTTTCAATAATTCTTACAGAGCCACAATGTAAATAGATGATCTCCTATAGATTTCTTCTTTCAGCCATGTTACATTTATATCTCTTCTGACACTCAGTAAAATTTTTTGACCACTTAGCAATTTTCCCATTGACTCATACGGGCAAAGCTTTTTCGGCTCAGTTTGATTTATCAATTGGTATTCATTAATCTCTTATTAAAAGCAACGCAAAGGCTATTGGCGACTGGTCAAGTAATTTTCAACATCGGTCAAGTAACGAGGACGAAACCTTAGCTGGCATCTCCCTCTCCTAATTTCTACACACGCCGTGAGAGGACTTTGAACCTCTACCAGATTTAATGGGTATCAGCCCCGGCAACACGAAGGGTCCTTTGTGGCTTCGAGGCTCGAACCCACGACTGGACGAAAACTGCCTGTTGCAAGTCCACGACCATGACCACTAGGCTACCACGGCCACTTTACTCTATATCATTTACCCATCTATGGTGTTACCCATCTATGGAATATGTTGAAAATTCACTTTTACAATTATCGCCTATAATTTATTTTATTTGTTTTTTTAGTTCATAGATAGCCCTATTGATCTATAGAATATATGTTTTCGTTGTTGTTTTTTTGTTCTGAATTGTCATTCATTTGTTCATCATAGCCAAGATGTATCTGCTAATAGTCATTATTTAATAACTATTAGCAGATACATCTCGGTCACCTTTCCGACTTCTTGACCGCAATAACCGTGCTTCACTTTGCAACTGGAAGGAGCCTTCTTGGTTCACCGTGCTACGCTGCCTTATGAGGGATGAGTAAAAGTCCAAAAATATTACTGAATTCTGGTAGCCGATCTCTTCGTGGTAGGAAAATTTGTTGGAACGAGTGTTCGAGGAGAGGTCTTAGAAGCTTCGAAGATAATCTTCATCGCGCATCATAAATGGATTGAGTGCTCTACATGTATGGATTCTGAGAGAGTTTATTTAGGTAATATGGGTTCGACTTTAAGGTTCGTTAAATGACTCCCCCCTCCAGACAAAATAGGGAGCATTTACTAATTTTCTAAGATAAATGTTACTGGCAATAGCTACGACTTCCTATATTTCCTAAAGGTAGGTCCTGACAGGTCGGATGATGGACTGATAAAGCAGAACTTTGCGCCTTACGATAAACTTTTTTACAGCAATGAGCTAGTAAAGCTAAACTAATTTGTCGTCCAAAATAAAACCCAATATTTGTATTGGATTACCCATCAACTAGCTTACCAAAAATTGTGATAGATGGCAAATTTTCTGGAGTTTTAGACCTCTTCGTGAACATGAGGCTGGTGCTTTTGGATACGTCTGCTTTTATTTTACAGTCCGTGGACCAAGGATCGAGAGGAGATACATTGTGTTGTAAATAAGAAATCACAATGTAAAATCTCTTATTTTGGCCTTGACGGCAACGTCATTGGCAGTCAAGTGGTACACGAGTATCATTTACGCAGAGATTGAATAAGACGTGCCCTGATAAACTGTGTTGTGCAGTTTCGCTCCTGTTTAGTCAGTGGGGGAAATGTTTCCCTCTAGAGCTCGAAACTTTTGGTTCTACAGGCAGAAACTTAAAATTATTTAATGTGATTTTAGTTAATTTGGGCATAAAATCGATTCGCATGAATTCGGATGCACGAAAATTTGTCAAAAGCTTTAACTACGTCGAAAAAAGTACCCGTTGCATTATATTGTTCGAAGGCAGTATGAATCAAAGTGACTCTAAGTAACTAATAAGATGCTGAGCACTTCGGGACGAAACTATACTTGTGCAGAATAATAATTTTATTTGCAGTGCAGTGTTAATGAACGTGATGAAAAATAATAAATTCGTATACTTTGCTCAGGCTATGAGGTAATGAGTTGGGATGGTGATTTTGAGGGATTTTAGGATCCGATCTTTCAATCAAAATTGGAGTATTCATGGCTGATTTCCGAACATTAGGAAAATAAGCATTTCCTACCATACAGTTAACCAGAAATGTTAAAAAATGATAAAATTTAGAACGGATGTTTCTAAACTGGCGATTACTAATTTGATCCAACACGGGAACTTTTTTCATTTTAACTTTATTTACGTATACCTGAATTCCGTTGTTTTGGTTGATTCGACGCGGCAAAATATAGTGAGGGAAAGCGCGCGCTGATCAATCGTGACGTTTTCATGCTACAAAAACCAACCGTTTCTTGCCGTTTTTAAAGTCGTTTTTGTATCATTGCATCTCTCGGTAACCTATGGATATCCAAGTTGTTCTTTATTGTCAGTTTGGCATAGAGAAAGTAATTCGGGGTGAATCACTAGGTCTGAGACGGTATAGGATGGATGCCCACACCGAAAATCATTTTCAGCGCCAATGCGACCTTGATGAAAATGTTTAAGCCGCTTGTACACAGCCATTTCTTTTTATTGAATCCTTTTCTGTACGCTTTCTTTACAACCTTAAGAGTCCCAGAAGGTTATTTCTTGAGCAAATCGCAAGATTTTAAACTTGTATGCTGTTCTGAAAACAAGGTTTCAAAATCCGACAAATGAAAACACAGCTCTATCAGAAACAAGCTGTATATTTCACCGACTAAGGGAACTCAGCTCCTTTCTTAGGCGTTCTGCAAACTTCAGAAAGAGAAATGTTTCCCTCTGGGAATATCTACTGAACAGTAGGCAACGAATCCGAGAAATTTTTCTTCCGACTACGTATAAATACCAATGACATATTGAAGCCCAATTCAATTTCTGATATTTAGACTATATTTATAACATTAGCTATAGCATTGAAAAATGTCCTGGAGAGTTAGCGAAGAAAAACTCGATCGTATATTAGTTCAAAAAGTCTTAAACAATTAATGAGGACTCGCGTGAAGACAGATCCTTCTCTGTTTTGGACCCTCCTTCTTGTCAATCACTTTTATCTTTTTTTCAACTTCACGTCTAGACCACAGTTTAATCTTGTTTGGCGCATCATAGCCATATCTGGCTCTCTTGCGCCAATAAACTTTACATTCACTCACTCACGTAAAGGCAGATGAATGCCCCTCTTTTTAGAACTCGTTATTTATGCATTTATTTTGTTACACACATCGAATTATAGTATTATCTTTACATTTTTAATCCAGTATTTAGTGTTAGTTAAATTAGAGCTCAAATCCTTTTCATCGAGTACCTATTCGCTTTTTCCTCCTCCCCCCTTAAACTTCCGTTGCATTGAAATATAGTTTCACTGAAAACCTATCAATAGTCTATACAGGAAAAAATAACAATTTTTTCACAGTTTTGTTAAGAATGTAATTGATATATTACATCAAACTGGAATGAGAGTGAAAATTTTATTTCATTTCTATCCAAATGAAACAGTAATTTATCTCAAAAATAATAAATCCTGTGTCGAAAGATGTTTATGAGGAAGTAGGTGCTCTATCAATTACAATATGTTTTTACGAGAAATTAAAAAAATGTTTTATATTAATTGCTTAATTATATTAAAGTAATAAAAACATGAATTAAATATAAATGTCTCGTAGCCTTTAAATTTTAAAATAATACTGCAATTTTGTTGGATATAAATATAATTTTAAATACTATTCTTGCACGTAAGGTGTCTCTTGCACACGTTATTTCATGTACAATATTTTTGAGCCAATAAGAGAAATATTTCAGTTCCTTTCATTTATTTGGCTATTGTTTTTGCTAATTGTTTAGATATGCTTCACCAAAATTTGTTCTTCTGTCCATTCTTTACCCAAACCTAAATCGAGAAAATCAAAGAACGAAGATTGATTACTTGAGCGACTTGAGGATTTTGAGGAATTTTATTTCAATAGTAGAGAACTTTTTTTTTTCGCTATGCGCACAGTGTAATTAAAATTGAATCATAATATCCTCCTGGAGACATGAATAAAATTTCTAGTTATAAAATATTTTAAAAGAAGTAAATATTGAATTTATTAAATAGTTTAAAATGTATCTAAATACGTTTCTGATCGCTTTTTTTTAAAACAAATTTCCACTTAATTTCCAATAAAAATAGAGAAACGTTTGTTATAAAAGTTTTCATGTAAAGTTTTTAAAAACAGTTACATTTAAAAATATGTTGAATGATTAGAAATCTGCTTAAATAAGTTTAAGCCGCTTTTTCATTTATCTAAATATTTCAATTAGTTAAATTTTCAATTAGTTCAATTGTTAATTTAATGCAGAATAGTAATTAAAAGCAGAGACTGTATTCGAGCAACATATTAGTTTATAACAAATCTATATATAGCATTGTGCTTATTTTTCAAGATTAGATTATTAGGAACAGTATAAATCGCTGTATTTTTTTTAATAAAACGAAATATTATACATTTAATAAAACGAAATATTAAAAATTTAACTTACATAAATCTATGAGCCTTGTGAATCATGCATAGAAGGTGTGGCTATTAAATAAAGGGACTAACGCTGCTACAGAAGAAGTACGTATGCTCTCAACGCCATATACTAAGAGCTGCTTAGTGTGAAGTCTATTCTTTCAAATGCAATGCCTCTTGCGTCTATTAACAAATCCTTATATCCGTATCCTTCATGCGCATTACAGTTACTTTCTTTCGCCGAAAAAGGGAAAAGTGAATGAGAAACGAAATGTTGTGAAATTTCACATGGAACTTGGAAAAACCGCTATTGAAATTTATAATTTATTGAAAGAAATGTATGACATTGAATGCTTATAACGTGTCTGTGTGTTTTTGTGAGGTTTAAATGCAGCGACGCTCTTCTACTACAAAGTTAGAAGTTAAAAGGCCTTACTCAACCAGCCCGATGAGATATCTTTTCGGCCTGATTGGTATGCCCGTCCACTTCGAACCCCTCGGTCCAGGGTTCCTTCGAACCCCTCGGTCCAGGGTTCGAATCTGCGCTGCCGTTTCGCGACCGCCACAAGTGGTGACCCCGGACAAGAACACTAGATGGCAGCACGACTGCCTGTACCTACTGATTGCATATGCCCGACGATCGCCGTTAGTGGTGACTCAGGGCTTGAGCACTAGGTGGCAGCACGGCCTATACCAACTGTTTGCATATGTTCCGATGTAAAAACACTTGTCTCTGTGTGTCTAAGACAAGCGCATGCAACTCACTACTAGTGATATTTCGGTTCTGGCGCACGTTTCGGCGCCTTCTGACAAAAAAACTTTCTGAACAAAATGGCGCACGTTTCGGTGCCTTCTGACAAAAAAAACTTTCTGAACAAAATGGCGCACGTTTCGGCGACTTCTGAAAAAAAAAAAAAACTTTCTGAACAAAATGGCGGACGTTTCGGCGCCTTCTGACAAAAAAACTTTCTGAACAAAATACCAACGTTTATCTCCATTCCGTATCATCACGCTGCGTTGATACTGGAGGGGGAGTATTGCAGCGACGCTCTTCTACTACAACGTTAGAAGTTAAAAGGCCTTACTCAACCAGCCCGAAGGGATATCTTTTCGGCCTGATTGGTAGGCCCGTCAACTTCGGACCCCTTGGTCCAGGGTTCGAATCTGCGCTGCCGTTTCGCGACCGCCACATAAGCGCTTTCAGGATGGACGAGAAGACGCGGAAAACTGATTCACACCTGATTCGCACTTCCACGTGAATATTGGATGGCAATACCGAAAAAATAGATAATCTGGTTCAATTTAACTGTCGATTAAGCATTTCAGCGATTACAGAGACTATGGGAATTAACAAAGAATGCGTACGGCAAATGTTTTCACCAAGACAATGAGCCGGATCCTTCCACGTTGTCTGTCAAGAGGTTTCTAGCCAAGTGCAGCTTCCCTGTGTTCTACCATCCATCTTCCTAAGTTGAAATGTACATTTAAAAGATCGATGTTGAAGTTGTGAAAGAGAAAGTTACATGTGTCTTGGAGAAGCTTGTGGCCGCGGTAGTCTAATGGTCAGGTTTCGGATTCGTGGCTGGTGGTTTTCGCTCAGTCGCGGGTTCGATCCTTGGCCTCTAAAGACCCACCATGTAGCCAGGGCTGAAGCACGTTAAATCTGTCGGGGCCCAAAGTCCTCCCGTTGGTGTTGTGTGAATGTTAGGAGAGGGGGGGTTCCAGCTCAGGTGTCGTCCTCGTCACTTGAAAGTGGTTCAAAATTACGAGGTCCGTTGCCAATAACCCTCGTGTTGCTTCTAGTGCGACGTTAATACAAAATAAACTAAAATTAATACAAACTAAACTTGAAGAAGACTTCCAGCACTGTTTCGAATAATGGGTGATTCGCATGGAGCGTTGTAGGAACATATGAGATGTATATTGAAGGCTATTATAAGTAAATACGCATGAAAACAAAATAAAATGTTTTACAGCGTCAATCTCGTTATTTAATTGCCAAACCACGTATAATACAAATTCAAATATTATCTTCTTCGCTGTGCGATGATTCTATGTACATTGGAAATGCTCAAAAGTATAAATGCGTAAATGAGTTTTGTTTTAAATGTATGTTACTTAGATTAACCTCTAAAAGTTTTATTTCAGTTTTCATAATTAAATATATAAATTTCATATATTTTTATATTAGGACTACCGGAAAGTTCCGTCCGTTTTGTGACGTGAAAAAAAATAATATTTTTCTCATACATTTCCCAATATTCATTGCACAATATAGTTCCCGTCGTTACAAGAATTAGTCTATAAACATTCCAAATGGGTGCCTCGTGAGTTAAGTGAGAAAAATTTGCTTTTTCGAAACGTCATATGGCATCTCTGTTTGATCGGAACGAAAGTAAGGCTATTTTGGACCAGATGATAACTAGTGATGAAATATTTTTTTTTTCGAATACATCGTATGGAAAAGAGCATACTTGCAGCATAGACTATTTGTCCCCTCAACTTCTAAAACGAGATTGAGTCTGAATAAGAGAACATTGTACACAAGGCGGGAAGTCAAAGAACCAATACATTTCGAGTTTTTGAAACCTAACAAAAAGCTCAACTCAGAGAGGTACTGTCAACAAATGGATGATTTAAATAAAGAACTACAAAAAAAGACGTCGGTGATATTCAATATGAAGCGCATAAAATTGCATCATGACAATGCCAAACCGCAGGCTGCTTTGACAATTCTTCACAAAATCACAGAACTAATTTCTGTAGAATCCACCATACTCGTCATACCTGGTACCCTCTAATTATCACTTATTCATCTCCCTGAAATTTTTTGAAAGGAAAAAAATTCAAAACTGAAGCATATCACAACCTAGCATTACTTGAGTTCTTTGCTTCTAAAGACAAAATTTTTTTTCAAAAATGGTGCTTACAAATTACCATCATTCTGACAAAAGTTCATAAGTAACGCCGGAAATTATATTGTACAGAAAATATTATTATATGTATCAAAAATTTATTATTTTCTTTCACTTTACAAACAGACAGAACTTTTCCGGTAGACCTAATTTTTAGTTGAACTGATTGACTTCCTAAAGAATTATCTCCTTTCTAATATAAGAAATTCCAAATGCAGTGGATAAATGTGCTATATTACAAAATATTTCGATTTCTGTACAAAATTCTGAAATTAAGTGTATTTCTTAAAGAAACTAAAAATGTTTCTACTCAAAAGAGAATTTAAAAAGGTATTGGGTTCTATATATTTCCTAACACTTTAAAAGGTTTCCCGCCTCTAAAAAGCGAAAAGTGTAGAGCTTCGGATTCCAGAAAATATAAAAATGTTTACAAATAAATATTTACAAAATATTTCGTCAACTCGAAATAAATAACTGGATATTTTTCAGTAACTTCATTTCCTGTTACCTTGGAAACTTTCCGGGGTTTTTACAATACACGGATGTATCTCTTCTTTTCAAACCGAAGCATTTTCAACGTATTTTTTTCCTCGAAGAATTTAAGGAAAAGATAAATAGTTGAGAAAAAACACGTGGAAAAAAAAAAGCGGAAACTCGTTCATGTGGGTCTGGAAGAAATCGCTAGGGCATCCGCCCCATTTCTTTCATGTTCTATTTCAAAGCTTCCAAGAGTTCCTGCTGAAGTAGAAACATTTTCCGTTATTCCTGCCAATGTACCCAAAAGTTTCTATCGGAATTTTGTCTATTTTTCTCCTCTGAACTCTTACTTCTTTCTCAAATGCAAAAATAAACGTAGATAGTAAAAAAGAAAAAAGAAACACTGGTTTTCCTCGACTCTTAAGATTTTAGAATTCGAATTTTCGCAACCAGATTGTATTCTCTTAACAAGAAATTCTCGCTCTTTCAATAAGTTTTTAAAAGTTCAAAATTTATAGGAAAGAAAAGAAAGTTACTGAAAGCAATGTGTCAGGATGTTTACAAACACATCACTAAATCGCAGGCAAAGAAAAGATTTCTAAGACGTTGTTTGCTTTGCTTTTTATTTTTATGCTTTTAGCACTTTTCGTTACAGTTGAAATATTCTTATTTTTGTAAAAAGCAGGGAAAATTCCATTCCGTTAGATAAAGCTACTTTAAAGGAAAGATAGAGATTGAAAAATTGGAATTTTTAGTTAGTTTTCCACCCTCTTCAAACAATATATACTGTTACTATGATTAATTTACAATTTCAGAAGCAGTTGAAATTTGAATGTTTGAGCTTAGATTACGTAAAAGATGTCTTTTACTATTTAAGACGATGCATTTATTATTTAAATATTACTTTTTATTCTTTTTTTTTTTTTTTTTCATTTTCCGGAGGAGGAAACGAACTATCGTCTTAGAAATACATCATCATATATGAAGCAATTCTGATACTCAAAGAAAAAATAAAATTTCAAAAATCGGCATCAATTATAAATTGGTTCTGTAGCCAAAACATCTTTCTGAATTAAATTAATACTCATATAAATTGTTTTTATTTCAATTTTAAGTAAATATATAATATCAAATAAAGTTATATATGTATTTAAATTTCTAAAAATATGTAAGAAACTTTATCTGTAATTTCTTATAATAGTAATTAAACATTTTTGTTTATTTAAACTTGATGTAATTCTTTAAATTAAACTAAAATAATTCTATCATACTATAGTTACATGAAATGGCTTTAATTATGGAAAAATACACAGTTTGAAAAAATGCATTATACTTTCTTTATAAATGTTTTATGCTAGTTTTAGGAAAACGTACTTGTCATTCTAAAATTTTTTTGTAAAACTATTTGAAAATTTAATTTTTTTATTATTATTTATGCTTATTTAGTAACGAAAAATTATTGATGAGAACAATTAGAAGAATAAAATGAATTTTTATCAGGGGATAAAAATAATTTACAAGAGTCTTTTAATTTGGAATTCTTTTGAAATTATGTTGATCTACTGCTATACAAGATATAACTATAAACGATGTATCTCGCAATTTAAATTCTATCAAGCTAAGAGAATGCACCTAATATAAGGTACCTCATTTTTTAAATTTCCACTCCAAACCACATGAGAACTTGATGTCTAACTTAATTAAAAGTGCTATAGTCCCCATTACATAAAGATTGAATCTAATAAACCGAGCTACCCGCCGACACAAAGCTCATGACCTTAGTCATCAAATTTTCACGACCTCGTCATCTTTTGAAGAATAAATGTAACAATCGATCAATAACTCCCGAGACTAACCCAGAGATGGCACTCGTAGTAAACCAGTAACCAGGTCTTTCTAGAGTACTAACCTTTGCTTGAAACGTGTCAAAATTTTATGTCGATCGGACCAGGAAAAAGGTTTTTTGAAGTGAAGTGAAAAAAAAAATTTCCAAGTGGGTGCCGCGATTGCTTTCGATGGAACAAAAACAGCAACGAGTCGATGATTCAGAAAGCTGTTTATCGCTATTTACTCGCAACAAAAAAGATTTCTTGCGAAAAAAAAAAAAAAGGAAAAAAAAAAAAAAAAAAAAAAAGATTTGGAAAAGCGTTGGAACGATTGTATCACCCTAAAAGGTGATTAACAAAAGGTGTTATGTTGATGAATAAAAAAAAATGTTGTTTTCAATTTTAGACTCGGGAGTTATTGATCGATGTGTTATGTGTATGACTTAGAGAGGTAGAAAGAAAGAGAGATCACGAATATAGAGGTAACATAATCTGTATATTCTAAAAAAAATAATTAGCCAAGAAGAAATAATTATAATAGAATGAATAAGATTGCGATAGTGGTATGGTTATTATCGCCAATTCAAGATTGATGTTGTTTTCGTTTAATCGTAGGCACGAACGCTGATGCCACTGAAGCTTAATTGTGTAGCGGGGCTAATAAATGATAATTCTGTCGAGGTTCAAAGTCCTAATGGGGAATAATTGGGAAGTTTAGAGAGGGAGTCCTAACCAAGTTGTCGTATTTGTCATTTGATCAAGACTCAAATTTAAAAGCTTTATAACCATCACCTTGTTTCCAAGTGTGCCGATAGTAAATCACTATCTTTAATATAACGAACATCGGTAAATATTAAGTACACATATAAAAAAAGAAAGTAAGAAAAGACAGAAGTTTCATACATTTAATATTTTATTCGACAGAGAGATAACTATTTATAATTAAAACAATTAGTAAAGCGTTAACTCACTATTAGCCCTTATGATAGATATTATTCAACTTGGTATTGATATGAAGAGTTTTTAGATGTGTCCCTGTTAAATTTCAAATAAAATAGCTCCGATTGTCCCGTTAGATTGGCGTGATTCTGGGTCTGTAGGAGTTAGTTTAGTTTAGTTTTTATAAACGTCGCACTAGAAGCAACACGAGGGCTATTACAAACGGACCTCGTAATTTTGAACCACGGTCAATTGATGAGGACGACACCTGAGCTGGCACCCCTCTCCAACCGGAAATGGAAATGAATCAATGGGCCTGAGGCAGCCTTACCCTGAAAATTTAAAAGAGACGAAGGGGGGAAGGAGAGAGCAAGAGAAGGAGATCCTGTGACCAACGAGTAGGTGATCTCACGAGGAGAGAGCACAAGAGGTGAAGGCAAGACTCTGCTCTTGCTATTCATGCTGTTTTGGAGGATGCTTAGTTTTCTCTATCTCTTATTGACTGGACTCTTCTTGTACCATTTTTGTTCGTGATAGTAAAAGTTATCTGTAAGGTAAAAGTAATTAGGTAAAAACGCGTTGTAACTTACCAAGTCAATCGTAGATAAAAAAAAAAAAAAAGAAGTAATTTTAATTAAGCTGTGTGATCCTTCGCACTCGTCACTTGACTGAGGTTCAAAACTACGAGGCTCGTCACCAGTAGCATTTATGTTACTTCTAGTGAGATAGATGTTAATGAAACCAATCACCGAAGAGAGTTCGTAAGAATTATTTCACTGAGCATTCAGATAATATTTTATTGAAATGAAAGCTCGAAGTGCCATGAAAGGAAAAGCAGCTTAAGGAAGTGGAATATAGCAGAGGTATCGCCATGCTACAAGGGTATTACTTATTACAACGAAACAAATCCAGCTATAAAATGAATCCCCACATCAAGTGATTGTTTTCTTCGTTGGATTGCAGTGTCAGGCAACAGTAAGATTAATATTCTTTATCTGCACTGGGGGCTTCTAGGTCGTCTTAACAGCTCATCGTGGCTTATTGAAAGAGAGATTCCTTTCTAAAAACAATTCTTCTCTTTCACAAAGATTCCTGGTTGAACGAGTTCAACAACAGTGTAAACACGTTTGTCTGTGTACACAGACCACAGATGATGGCTATCGAAATAAAAATGCATGATTAAATTAAAAAGTGCACTATTTTTGGCTAGTCTATGGTAATGGACATTGGGTCTTAATCTAGTAAAATCATGTGTTACTGTTTAAATATACAACTTAATTTCCTTATTCACTCATCTAAAATTGTATATTAGCTATTTTTAATTCAAAAAAATATGTAAGAGTATAATAAAACTAAATTAAAACTGCTTACATACCTTCAAATATTGCTTTCTTCTTGTCCGTCGTTTTTAAATGATTGTGGAACAAGGATCCTGCCAAATAATTTCAAGTTTTACTAAACAGATGACAGTACTGGACTGTCCAATATAATGGAGTGCCTGATCTTAGGATAAAAAACAGCAAATTCTTTCTCTACATGTAAGAAAAACGTCCAATAGAAGGGACATTGGGTCTCAAGAGGTTACATGACAACAGTCACAGCTACTTAAAAATTGTTGATGAAGCCATGTAATTGTGTTGTGAAAACCGAGTCATCATACTTGAAGCTTCTGCCCAACGATGTTTCAGTCGAACAGAGAGTTTGTTTCTGATTGTACAAAAGACCAATCATGTAGGGGCTACTGATGAATGTAACTTAAGTTGGGGCTCAAAAATGTTAGCTGTATTGATTGTTATTTATTAGCATTGCAGTTATATATAAAAACAACTCGAGGACTATTAAAGGCGAACCTAGTAATTTTGGACCACTTTTTTGACAGACGGAACTCTCAAATCCAACAAACTCATAATTTCGATTAAATATTAAGTGGAAAAACAGATCCAAAAATTCGAAATAAAATATGTCAGTTCTGAATTTGCATTTTCTTAGATTCCTCCTCGAACATCTCTTGGAAATTTTGAACATGAAAAAATAACTCAAGTTTCATCAATGTCATGTCAATAGTTTCAGATTTCGAAGTCTGTCACGTACAATTCAATGAATATTTGTAACACTATGTATATCTATCTAAATTAACAAATTCACTAATTAGTTATTTGACAAAACCAAACGATCTTTATTAAAATATTTATTTATTTATTTTATAAAATTTCTGTAATTTTTACTGTTATGTAAATCTAAATGGTTTTAAAAGTTTAAGGTATTTTCGAATTCTTTTCTGTGTTGTATTGTGTACTTTAATATAAAACTAAAATAAAATATTTAGCCCATTTCATATACAAATCCATATTATACTTTCATACTAGTAGTTCTAACGAATAGACTGGAAAATAAGATAATCTAAGACACAGTCTGGAAAAGAATTTTTAGTTATTCGACAAAATCTAGTTGTTTTTATTATGATAATTATTTTTTAATGCAACTACAGTTATTTTATTGTTATAACTCTACTTATCTTTATAATTTAAAGAAATATTCGAGTTATTTTCTTGTATATTTTCCTTTAAAATAAAACTAAATATAATTCTTTAATTCATAATACATGTATTCTGCATTCGTTTAATTCTATTCTAAGATATCCTGATATAAATTGGTAATCTCACTTTATAACTGGAAATGCGTTGTTCATCAATGATGTTTATCTTACATCTTACTCTAAGCTCTCAAACAAATTTCTATAACCATTCTTATCTTTCAAATAATCACGAATAACCAGAAAAGATCTCGCACAAAAACAAAATTTTGACACGAAAAGAAATCATGAGATAACTGCTTTATGTCCCCAGATTGCGAATAATTTAATAAATCCACTTTTAGTATCACAAATCTAATTCACTAAAACATTTTTTTTTGTAAGACAATTTATTTGTGTTCTGAAGATATTTCATTTCAATCAAAAGCTGATTTCATCTCAGAAATTTCATTTCAGTTTTGAATCCTATTACGATGAACAATAGTACGGCAGAGAGAATTCGGAGAAAATATGGATACCACCGACGGTTTCATAAAAATGTTTACTTTCAAATGAAGATACCAATACAAATTGCTTTAGAAACTTTTTTCTGTGTGGCTTAAAAATAATTTCATCTTTGGAACAAACATCTAATTTAGAGATAAAAAAGAGGCATAAAAATAAGTTTATATCAAGTAACTCAAATATTTTATTAAAGGATTGATGCTATTTCAAAAAGTATTATTTTTTATTTAATACGGTTTCCTGCAGTAATATAAATGTGTATTATAACAAAATTTCTGACGATTTTATCTATGAGTTAAATTAACGACTTTTTATGTAATATATGATGTAACTTTATGTATTAAAATAACTCATTACCTCCCATTACAAAAACATAACACATAATCAAATTTTAAGAAGTCTAATTATTAAGACTTACATTGAATTTTTGCATATAAATAATTCCTTTTCACTTGAATATATTAATTCGTGCAAATCTTTTCAAGTAAATTAAGTAACGTGAATAAATTATTATATACAGCCAAATTAAGCACAGTTATTAAGATTATTTTTTAAAATTGAAATCTAACATTCCAAAAATAATTTGGTAGTTCCAATACTAGCAACAAAACGTGTGGCATTGGGCTATTCGCGGTTTCTCTTCACTAACCTTGGGGACTTTTAATTAAGATTGATTGCTTTTGCTAAGCAACCTTTGCCACCCAACCAAAAATGAAACGGGAATATGAAGATAGAAAGCAGGTAGAAATGAAGTGAAGCGGGAGAGTTAGGAAATATATAAACTCCGACTGAAAGTCACGATAGAGAAGTTGAAAGAGGTGGAAAGAGAGGTTGAAATAGGCGATTGGATTAAAAGTGAAGTAATTCAAAAGATTTAGTTACTTCAGAGTGCAACATTTGTTCCAGAGTCTGAGTTGTAGTCGAGGAAGGATTAGTGGTAAGAGTCTGTTAGATTATTATTGGTAGGTTGATTTATGGTAGTAAAATATTTTCCGGGGGAGCATTAATAATTGTTATATTGACTAGAAGTTAGTGAATTCTATAATTATTGTTCTAGTGTCTCTTTGATTGACTAATTGAGTCTTAGTGTTAAATAATTGAATTTAGCTATGGCACAGGAGGCAGCCCGGAACGGACAGGCGTCACAAACGTTTAAAATGTAAGAAATGCAGCCAGCTCTTCTCTTATGGGATAATTTGCGAATCTAAATTAAATTCTTCTGAATGGTCAACTCACTACAAAATGGGAGATTTAATAAAACAGCGTTTGAACTCGTTGATAATGAAGATATAGAGCAACAAGAACACATATAGGCTTATTGGAGGGAAATGTGAAAAATTTAAGTTACCATTTTCTATGTGTGAGAAAAACATTGTAAGGAGCTTTTCTGCTACTTTAGAATCATTTGTTTTCCCGAGTGATACATTTTCAAGCCCTTTTCCTCAATAATTGCTTCATTGAACTCTTCCTTAACTGCTTCGTAAACTTTGATTAATATAAAAACTAATATCTTGTATGATTCTTTGGTAGGAAAATAATTTTAAAAAATATTTTTCACTATTAAGTATTACTTATTAACTCATTGACTTTCAATACTTCGTCAAGATTTCTGAGTCAATACCTCGAGTATTTTCAGAAAGAAAAGAAGCAAAATTACTTAGTTTAGTTATATAGGGAATATATTGTGTTAGCTTATACTGAAATATTTCTTTATAGATGATTTCATAATTTTCAATATCGTAATCTTCAAATTTAAGGAAAATCATTTTATGAGACAAAAGTGTTCTAAAAATTAAATATTCATCGAATTATTTGTCTAAAAAGTTATTATTAGATTTTTTATTTCATTTATTATTTAATTATATATCTTAGAGACAAATCATTATGGCCCCCCCCCCCACTCCATCGTTTTCGACTGACACACCTGGCTGACGTTGAGGGTAAATGATCAGGTGGGAATATTATTTAACTGTTATTGGGGATATTAAGGCATTGTTACATGTTTTAAGTGTGCATGTGAGGAAGGAAACTTCTGATTTAAATGACAGAGAGAGCAGATTCTAAAAGATGGCCCAGAAAACATCGAGTTCCCGGGTGTTCGAGAGCTTTTGTTAGAGTGCCTTTGCAAAATGGATAAATGACAACGCAACCAATTACAAACGCCATAGTTGGAAGCATCCAAGCCTCATAACCTCTTGAGACCCAAGGCCATGTTCTTAGAGCAGCTTTTCCTAATTTGTAATAAATCATCTAGAACGTAATACAAAGCAGTATATACAGCCGGAATTTCTTAATTAAGAAAAATACAATTTTTGGTCAGTCCATTATAATGCACATTGAGTTTTAGTTGTGTAAAAACCTGTGTTGTTGATTTACTGTGAACGATATAAATACAAATAATTATAATTAATAAAAATGCCAAATTATACTTATTTTATGTTTTTACATGTATTCAAAGAGAACACAAAAGTATTTTTTTATCAAATTTAAAGTATACAAAGATTTTTATAAATAGATAGTTTAAAGGAGAATTCTAGGCAAATTAAATTTTGAAAAAGGAGAAAAGCAAAAGTTAATGGAAAATTCAATAATTGAATGTAGAATAGTGATAAATAAACAAAGCTGAATAGACATTTATAAATGTGCTTCAGCAAAACAATCATTTTGAACTGTTAAGCAGAAGTACATATTCTTGTGGTGTGGAGGTTTCTTTTATTTCACAGAGAGTTTGCTCATCATCATTTAACTCTTATCACCGGAACTGTCAATCTGTGTTTCCCTAGATTTTTTATATTTTTTTGCAATTTATCACTTTTAGATACTTTATCATGTTCAGGTTCATATAATCATCATCTTCATCACTAATATCAATGTCTGGTACATCACCGTTCATTAAGACTTCCAAGAGTTTTTGAGCATCTTCACAGATATCTAAATAATGTCGGTTTCCAAATATGTATGCAAAACAAATTGGACCAAAATTAGATTATAATTTCAAAATTCAACACAAGCAACTATTTTTTTATTTCTTTTTTTCCCCTTTCTATATTATTTAATTTTTTTTTACATTTGTTCGAAATTTATAGTTACAGAAATAAATAATTCTTTGTCCAAATACACAATTAAAATTCCTTGTTCAAAAAAAATGCCTAATATGCAATTTTGAGAGCATAATTAAGTGATCAAGTCCAAATTTCCACTGTAGAACTTAGACAAGTTATTATGCATTTACATATGCAGCATAATTCCATTCTTCACACATTTAAGATCGTATATTAGCTATTTTTGTTTCAAAAAAATATGTAAAAATATAATAAAACTAAATTCAAATTGCTGACACACCTTCAATTGTTGCTTTTTTTTTGTCCACTATCTTCAAATGCTTGTGGAACAAGGATTCCGCCAAATAATTTCACGTGTTGCAGAATAAATGACAGCAATGGACTATCCAATATAATGAAGCGCTTAATTTTATAATATAAAATGTAAATTATTTTTCTGTATGTCAAATAAAAATCTCCAATTGAATGAGTGTTGGATTTGAAGTAATTAAACAAAAAAACCACGTCGGAAGCTATCCCGCTTGATGTAACACTCTCAGCACCAACAAGAGGATCAGTTGTCAACCGAATACAGTGCAGCTATAAGTAGAAGTATTTCATAATACAAAGTTATTACTTTCATTATAACTTTATTGGAAATGGGACTACGCAGCAAACGGCAGTCTCGTGTATCAATGTTAACGAAGAATCATAACCATTTAAGCCTATACTGGTTCTGGGAACATCATGAGTGGAACATGACATAATGGAAGAAATTATCCTTGAATTAATTACATTTACGTGCCATCTTTTCCATTGCTGTGTCTGGGTATGCTGTCTTCCAGATAGATAGTTATTCGACAAATAAACAGGTTGATGGAATGGTATTATAGTTTGGGAACGTCTCTGGGACCATCAGTTGATGTGGGACACACCACGAAAGAAGCGGATTACTTGCATCTGAAAATTATTGCACACCCATTTCACCTTTACGTGACTTCTTTCTTCCAATCGGGACTGGAGCCTTTCGACAGGACAACACTCCTTGTCACAAGCCTGAAATTATGCTGCAGTCATTCGAGGTGCATGCTAATGAGTTCCAGTTGTGTCTTGGAATATTTTTTGTATTTAAACAATATGACATGGAGATAAAAGGATTAAATTTGCAAGCAGTTTGGTGGTTTACAGGGTTACCAAATTAGTAAAAACAGATGTCATCCCTGTCACATAAAATGGCCCTTACCCGTCTAGGCATGTAGTCAAACTAGGCTTGGATGACAGAAACAATATACTCATTCTATACTACTTCAAGTTCATGTCACACTTATTAAACCGTCTTTGCTGGAGAGGGGTGGCGGGTCAGTTTCTCAGCAACCCATAACCAGAGGTTTTCAATGGGTAACAGATCTGGTGATCGTGTAAGCCAAGGGCAACAATCGAATATCCTGTATATGGAGGAATGTCAGAACACTACGTGTGGTTTTGCATTACCTTGTTGAAAAATGGGGTTTCGCAGACCTGGAAGGTAAGGCACAAGCACTGGATGTAAGATGTCAGAAATGCACCAATCTGCATTCACATCACCTTCGATCCGAACTACAGATGCGTGTGTCGTGTACCCAAGGGCTGCCCAAAGCCACCACACCAGCTGTAGGGCTCCTATACCAATATAGAATGCAAGCAGGTGATGAGTGGTCTCCTCGAAAGCTCTAGACACGCATATGATCATCAGAATGATTCACTAAGAACCAGGATTCGTCCGAAAAGAGGACATTGTGCTACTATTGTATCAAGCTTTGACATTCGGAGCAATAGAGTCACCGTCTCACTCTATGTTGCATTGTCAAGGGAAGCCGAAGTAATGGTTGCAGTGCTGATAATCCAAGCTGCTGCAAATGCCATCGCAACGTCCTAGCGGATACTAGGCGTGGTGCAAATATGCTCATTTCCTGACTACTTGTCTGAGATGTGGTTGTGATTTGCAAGGCCGACCACATAATATGTCTGTCTTCTCGAGCTTTAGTCGTGTAAAAGTGGGGAGACCTTACATGTCTTTCAGTATGGTCCTCAACAACCCATTGATTACCTTTTTGCATGATAGTAGTTGGATTCCGACCATTGCGATGGGCTATATCACGGAACGATAATGAACACTCTCGGTAGGCAACAATCTTGCCTTTATCGAATTCCGACACTTGCTGGTAAGCCTTTCTTCTCATTTGATGCATAACAAGATATTCTGAGCAAACTCCGACCTTACAAAGAGCTTTCCGAATGAGAAATCCGCTGTTCAACTTTTCTTTGACGCAGTGCTTCAGATGTTTCTACCTCCTGCGTCACCCAAACGCACTGAAATTTTAATCATTTGCATTCCTAATATCTTATTCCTTTCATATGATTTTGAAATTAATCGTATCATTCATTCCAGGTGTCGCAGTTTTGTTGAATAGAAGTGTATATCTATGTAGATATATATTCATCGTATATATAACATCAATATTCCTCAACAATAATTTTATTAAGGGGGTCACTTCACGCAGCCTTTTCCCTATCTCCGTAATGTTAAAAATGACCAATTTTAAGGAACATTTTTAAAAAATTGACTGGTTGTAGAGTTACCAATTTTTTGTGTTCATTTATTGAATAGTTAATATTATTATATTAATGAGAGCTTTTTTTGAAATTTTGATTAGTTTTTTTTAAAAAAAATTATGTGTTTTTACACGTGAAAAGTTAAAAACAAAGAAAATTTGTGTACATTTCAACCTCTAAAATTTTTTGAAAACTTTTTTTGACAAAAGCTCTCATTAAAATATTTCTTTATGTACTAGTAATACATGCACCAAATTTCAAAGCTATAAGATGCGTAGGTTTTTTAAAAATATTCCTTTTGTGTTGAAATTTACAGTTATGAGATAATGCAATTTAAAGTACAAACTTACCATTAACTAATAGATATCAATACAAAAGCTTGAATTGCTTAGGTCATCTGCTAGATCATCTTCTTGTCTACATTTTAATAGTCTGTTTTTATTTCTAGCTTTATTGGTTCTTTGTAAAACTGCCGTTTTTGCTTTCTTTATGTGAACACGATCTGCTTCTTGTAATGCTTGACATGTATAAAATCCAGGTTGAACATTTAATAAACTTAAAACTTTTAATTTTGTAATGAATCCTTGATTAAATAGAGATATTGTTTCATACTTTCCAGCTTTTAAAGTTCCTAATTCAATATATACATTTATTGGGATTATGTACCAGATGATGCTATTTAAATTTTGAATTTTGCCACATAGGCATCTAGAAAGTGGTTCAGGACTTGAAAAATCTCTAACTATTGTTTAATACAATTTATAATAACATCAGGTATGTTATGTTTGTATTGTTTTCCTTTAATTATGGACCTATTATATGCACACCACTTGTCGTCACCAGTGGGGCAAAGACTGAAATACTGAGTATATCGCAGCTTGTGCAATGACTCTGAGTGATTGAAGATCCAGAGTGCCTCTTCACCTTCCAGTTCTCCACTATTTCCAAAGTAATTTGCGAAATATTTCTCTCTGTGTGCAATTCCATTCCTCAAATTGCACGAATATCTGGAAACTACTTCGGCATCAACAATCTTTCCAGTTTCGACACTAACTGTTGTCACGACACCATTTAGTGAAACAAGCCCTCCTTTTGCCAGGTGCCATCAATAGCCCCAGGTACATTTGGACTTCCATCATTTTTAAATATTTTGTTAGAAGCTATTGCCATAGAAGCTTTTGCGACTTCCTCTGTCGCATCATTTAATGTGTGGGATAACTCATAAAAGCGTTTAGTAATGGGAGGTAAATTCATCACTCCGCAAAACCATTTCGCAGCAGCATACCCTTTGCCAATTGATCTCATAGCATATGACAGTCTTGTATTAACTTCATGCACATTAGTATATCCTTTATTAGTTTAACTCTGAGTGATTCTAGTATTAAGAACTGGTTGTTTGAAATCACAACTGTCACAACATATAAATAGTTCTGTAGCCAAACCTTGGATTTGACGACCAAGATTAATATGAATACCATGTTTTTTACATTTTATGCATAACACACATACTTTTAAGCCATAAGAAAACAGAGAAATGTCAATTATTTCCTTAAATTTATCAGAGGAATTTAAAAAAAGCTTCATACTCTCCAGCATACTTACATAAAGTTGATACTTACCATACCAGCATACTTACCATATTTATTAACATTTGTTTTTATAAAGTTTATATAACTTCAAAAGAACTTTTATTTAAGAAAAAAACATCTCTCTCAAACTTCTATTTCTTAAATGTTTGAGCATTAAACTAAGACAATGAAAAATATAAATGAAAAAAGTTTTCGAAAAGAACAGATTGTCTACATTAGGCGAGTCTAAAATAGCACGTTGCATTCGATAACAAACGTTGAAATGTAAACAAACTGCTATTACTATTCACTTCAATTCTTTCCGCAACAAGTTGCTGATCGATGAAAATTGTTTTCATGAATTTAAAATAATTTGATAAGGCTGGAAAGAAGCATGTATAATATGTTTTGGTTTAAAAGTGGGCGTGGCAATCAGCTGTTTTTGGTCTTGACATATGTAAACAACTTTTTAAAAAAATATTTAAAATACTTCTAATTTACCTAGAACAAAAATTTAAATTGCATTTGACGCAGAAAGATTTGTAGTTTCTTTTTCAAAAAAAAATTGAAAAATCGATTTTTTGACCGATTTGCGTGAAGTGACCCCCTTAAACTTTTCTCTGAATAATATTAATTCTTATTGTTTAACGATGATTTATGTTATACATAATTTTGATAACTACCTTAATTTCTCATTCATGAGTCGAAGAAGATATCAATACATATCCCATCTTGATATTTATTCAGGACAAGCTCCAAACATTGTTACGTGTGTTGATTATTCCGTATTCATAATTTAGAATTAAATAAATTCAACTTGGTTGTTCCTACAAACATCTTACTGATTATAGAATTAAGAACTCTTATGTCTCATGGAGCTCCAAATATGGTTCAAACAAAGCGGAAAACAAATATTTTCCCGCTCATCTTCTTCTTTCACTAGCTTCACTTCAGTTCTGAAAACAACTCTTCGCTTCAGTTCGCAGATGAATAAGTGAAGTAGACTCAAGGGCAGGTGGCATGACAATTTCATTTTATATTTTGGCGATGTTTAAATTATTCATTTATTTTTAGAAACTTGAACTATACATAATTTTTTCTCTCTTTCCTAAAAGAGAAGAAATACTCGTACGATATTAAGCCGAATCAATCTTTCATGTCTGATTTCAGCTATAATGTAAATAGAAAAAAAGAAGATTTTAAATAGTACTTACACAAAGTTTTACTTCCATATATTTTATAGGTACTAAAAAAAAAATTTAAGCAAACCGAAGGAAATTTGAAACATAAAATCATCAACAATCAATGAATTATGAATCTATAATCAATATAAATTATATTTACATAGAGAAGGGTTAATTATATATGCAAGTATACACCCCATTTTAACAGACTCAGGTCAATAATTGTAAGTGATCAAGTTATTATTTTTCATCACAAAATTTATTTGTCATTTTATTTAATATTGTGTATAGGTTTTTACTCATCCAAATAGAGCAAAAATAAAGTTATTTCAATTTTTTACAAAATTAATAGTTATTAGATGAAAGAAAAGGTACATCTCGTATCATAAAGTTATCAAGCTTGTATGAAATATAAGAACAACTGTCGATTAGCTTCGTAAAAACAAACGTGAGCAAGAATATTCAAAAACGGTCACAGAGAATTCTGATTAGTTGCATAGCGAAAACTATAAATTTAATGAGATGATATGTCTTTTCTTACTAAAATATGAACTCAGTAGGTCCTGCCATCTATAGAGAAAAGGGGAGAAAATCCGGGCAGGTCTAGGAAGAAAATCGAGTTGTATATTTGGAGGAGGACAGGAGACGGATCACCAAGGCAAATACTCTTTGTACTCTTCTACTATAATATTTTGATAGCTGCACAGGTATATATACTAATACCGTATGTGCACACACAAAACTTTCAATTTACATAATCTGCGCATGTAGAAATGAGTTTTTCTAATGTGCCGCCTCGTGTTAAGGTGAAGAAGTGGAAGTGGAACGTGCCTCATAGTTAGAAGATGACAAGTGGTGCAAGAAAGGTCACCAAAGTTAAAAAAGAAATTAAAACAAAATTTTCGTTCAATTTAATAATTGCTAAAATATTTAAATTTTATAACTCCATAGATAGTATACAGATGCATTTTCTCGCTTACTTTTCAAACATGAAGTTTCCATTTCAATAGATTAGACAATAATTTTCTGCTTTTCGATAAGAATTACTGGCTCCCTACAGATATCAAGAAATTCATTTTATATCTTTATCAGAAACAACTTGTATCAAATGATGATTTAAATCCAGGAGAATTTAAAATCCTATTTTGAAACAATACGGTAAACACATGTAAGTTCCTCAACTCGTTCTGCCGTAATAATGTTTCGTAAATATACTGCAAATACTTAGCGTTTGCAAATGTTACATTTGAATTTTTTAAAAATGATAAAAAAAATATTTAATAATAATTAAAAATGTTTAAAAACAATTAAAAATGTTTATTTTTTGCGTATGCTGTGTGTTCAATTTTTCTTCATTTTGGACTATGTTATACTATTGCTAAATGAAATTATTTTATATGAACAAAAGAAAAGTATATTTAAATGCGAAATTGAAAGGAAAATGAAAGTTCTCTATTTAGCCTCAAGCTAATGTTAAACGCCGATTGTGCTTAATAAAAGTAAAAATTTATCCTTCACTATCAGTTTGTTTTCCATTCTAATCTAAAGCATTTGAAGAAATCTCTTAAGGGGACTTAGTACCTTACGAAATCAAAAGTAGAACATTTTGACAAACTTTTTTCGATTCTTCATAAAACAACAATTTTTGCTCCTTTCAGTATGAAACTTTGCCAGTTTGTGTAATAAAATGCATAGTTTAAGATATTGGGTCAAGTTTTACTATTAAATTAATATACTTTCTTATACAACATGAAATATGCGTACAAAAATTTGAAAAATAAATTAGCTTACCTTACGTTACCCACAAGATAACTTTTGAAAGATGTACAGTAGAACCATAATTCTTATACCAAATTAAAGCTAAATAATGTCCTTATTCTGTAAACCTCAAATTTTAAATTTACCTTACATTAAAAAAAATTGAAAAATTGAAAAGGTTATCAAGTTTGTATTTAGTAACTTTTTTTTTCATGTATCATGTTATGAAATAAAATCTAATCATCCTATTAACAAAATGGAGGTTCACAGAATAAAGATTATTAGTACAACACATGTAAAATTTGAAAGCTCTGCATGCAAAAGATTTTTTTTTAATCCTGTGGGAAAGTGTGAAAATAGCAAACTGAGAAAAAGAGGTTTGCTTACATTGCATTACATAGAACAAGCCACTTTACACATTTACATTTTTTGTTGCACAGGGCGTAATAATTGTTGGATTTTGACGCGGTTTGTTTTAAAATGCTCCTAACATTTAGTACTATATTTTAAAACCAAATTTGAAAAATCGAATTTTTGAAGGTGCAAAGGTACTAAGTCCCCTTAAATATTTATTTCAATTTCTTCCCACACTTTGTTTTGAAATCTTCTTCTTCCACTTCTTTCTTGAAATGTTATCTTCATGTTTTAATATTGTGTGCGGGAATTATATATAATGTATGTTATTAATTTTTTTCATTTATTATTTCATTGTCTAATAAGCAGATAATTCCATGTAAGCCAAAATTAATTTTAAAATGCATTAATTCAATAAAACTTCTTTCAATGCATTCGTTATTAAATTTTATGTTTTCAATAAGTTTTCTTAAAACTTTACTATAATATAAGAAATTTATCGTTCACAATCAAGGAACGTTTCGTGTAAAGCCTCTGAGCTGCTCGTCTCTAGTCATTAATAAACCTATGCATCAAATGGATATCTAAAAACTTTGAATTCGTGTAACGTTACGTACATGTTGTTAGAATTCCCAAAAAGAAGGGGTGTCGTCTTGTACCACTTCAAGAGCTTATCTAATAAATGAAGTTTATCCTAGATTACCTGATAGAAATGTCGATATTTATTACATTCACAAATAAATGTTTATGGATATTTAATTATTTTATTCAATTTAGATGCATATGTGAAATAAAAATTTCGATTCTACATTTCTCTTATTTAGATGACGCATCAAAACTTTAAAAAAATTCTCTTTGTTGTTTGTCTAGTTAAATTTACAACAAAGCGCATATGGAACGCCTATTTGTAAAATTCTTTGATAATAACTTAAACGCAAAGTTTAAAGCCTCTTGTTATTACCTCACTACATACTTGAAACTTACTGTAAAACTTCTTTCATACACATGCGCAAAGCTTTATTCCTTCAAGAAAAGCTATTATTTAATTTATAATGAAAAATACATTAGAGGCCATCTGTTCATAGTGAATAACAAACTAAATTCAAGAAGGATCTTCAAACAAAAACACGGAGAGATACAATCTAATTTTCTCAAAACCCGTAACACAAACAAAGAATGCCCCAACTGTTTTGCTTTTTTGTGTTTTTCGTTTTCGGATAAAAAAAAAACAAAAGACACTTCTCTGAGGTAACCTCAATTTCTTTCAACATTCTCACGCAACAAGCTTTAGGTAAATATTCATACGGGTCCTTATAAAATCTCCAACTCTTTTTCCATGTCTCAAAATACGCAATACAGGTTACGCTCATAGGGGCTATTTATAGTAACAGCCTCTTTTAGATGAGCCAATAAGCCTCCTTCTCCGACAAGTGAATTAATGAAGTGCATGAAAGAATTGAAATGTTTCATAGGGACTGTTTTGAATAAATTGACGTTTAGAAGGCTGACTATGGTGCCTGGTTCTGTATAGAGTTGTATTTGTGAAAATTTTTGAATAATACAAACCGTGTAAGTAATTATTTTTGAATATTACACAGTTCTTTATAACTGTGGATGTAAAAGAGTTCCATGTTAACTAGTACTAGAACAGATCATTTTTTTTACATCCTATATAACACAAAAATAAACGTTACATAAAAATTTACCTTCGGTACCAGAAATGTTTGAATTATTTCCATACATTCAATACCATAGATAAAAAAATATATATAAACAAAAATTAAATAAAGCTAAAAGTATTTTTTTAATTTAAGTATATATTATATATAAATTTAATATTACTTGTAATATTTTATCTAGGCTCTGTATCAATTACTCATTCGTTTTAGAATATAAATCTGAATTATACAAACTTTTCATAATAAGTGTAACATTAACATTTTGGAGTTCAATCAACTTATTTGATCAATATTCAGAGAGTTTACACCGATATCAATTCATTAAAATAGTTATAATGGAACTCACTGCTTGCTCTATTATTCTATATTCATGATAAATGCACACATATTATTACATGTGGGATAACTGCATTATTATTTCGTTGTCGAAGACTTATTGTGCAAAGTACTCAGCTAATGAACAAATTTTTCACTTTATTTTCTTAAGAAATTTATTATTTAAGAAATCTACTTTTCGAAAACAAAATAATTAAACTCTTTTTACATATATAGAGATCTATTTCTTGTTATTTTAAACTACTTTTGATTGTTTGAATCACTTATATCTATTAAAACATTCAGAGGTTCTTTAACAATTGTTTTTAACTTAATTACAAATAGTTTACATAATACTATGAAGTAGTTACGCATACGTGTTATTAATAATTTATAATGAAACAAAATTAAAAATTTATTATAATTAATAATTTATAAAGAAAAAAAATTAAAAATTTATTATAATTAATAATTTATAAAGAAACAAAATT
>BMAW01083378.1:74473-99661 GCA_019974015.1 Nephila pilipes
GAAACAAAATTAAAAATTTATTATAATTAATAATTTATAAAGAAACAGAATTAAAAATTTATTATAATTAATAATTCATAATGAAACAAATGCTCCTCATTAAATTATTAGCGATTCCTATGAGGAATTTTAAATTCCTAGTAACAGCATGTAAATTTAACTATATTTTGATGAACGTTAAATACTGGATACTAGATGCAATAGTTTCAAATTATTATGAAATTCAATTCACATAATGTATTTCTGGAGTCTTTAAAGAAATCTCAGGAACATTTACTATTATCCAAGAAAAAGAAAACATCGTTTTTCAAACCAATATAACTTAATAATAAAACAAAGTAGAGAAAGAATTTTGATACTTTTATCATATAATATTCATATATAAGATATTTCGAAACTCAAAGGAGAGAATTTAAGATGTGATGGAAAACATCTAAGCAAACAATTTTCACGCTGCAATGAATAGGCAGAGAACAAGTGTTGACCTGCTAGACGGTGCTGTAATGGAAAGTTTCCTTACACATTATCATTTATACCATCATTTTCAGGAACTATGGGGATGTACAGTAATAAGGAAAAGGCAATAGCCTAAAGAATTCTTGAAGTCTGCCCAAGGTTTTATTACTCGTAGGTGTTTCAAAACACATGGATAAAAATTTAAGGTTAGATAGAAAACATATAAACGAGCAATTTGCACAGCGCAATGCAAAATCAGAGAGTAAACAATGAATTGTTAACCACAGAGCTGTAATTGAAAGCATAAATTGCGAGTTTTCTTATACAACGTCATTTCTAAAGTAGATTTTAGGAGGCACGGCGACGTGCAATATTCAGGAAAATCCATGCTTCCTGAAATCTGTGGTAGAAATGGCGATGTGTAAAAAAATTCGCAGTTTAGCTATATACTTACATTAATTCTCCGATTTTTATGTATTTTTTAAAAAAAGGCTTAAAAAGTCGAACTAAATATAAATTTGATCTTTTTTTAGAATAACAAAAATCAATGTTTTACTGGGCGCCGGATTCTAAAGTATAACATTAATCAATATTTACATCAGTAATGTCACTTTTAAAAATGTTCAATTTTTTAAAGTTACATATATAATTACAAAACTTAGAAAAGATATAAAAAAAAATTTTAACACATTTGTGAAATTCTTAAAAGAAAATCTAATGAAAATCCATATTAAAGTTTTTTATACATAATTTATCTCAAACCTGATAAACAAATCACTAAGAATCTAATTTTTAACAAGTGTACGAAGTTTAAACTCTCATATGATAAATAGTTTTCCAAGAAATCCTGTGCGAAAGCTAAAAGTTTTGTTTCGAAAAAAGTGAAGTTACTGGAAAATTCAAAAATAAATTACCCGAACAAGATTTCCTTTTTCCTTGATAGTTTCACAAATAAACCTTTAACACCAAAATGTTCGGAAAAAATGTGGCTCTAACAAATGCATTTTTCAAAAAAATATCAGAAATTATTTAAAGAATCTTAAAACCCCTTAGTTATAATTTTTTTCAAAGCATAAACAAAAGTATTTTTCAATGATTGTAGTCCAAGTACAGAGTACGTAATTACAAAGTACACTACATAACAAAATGGACTTATTTACTCTGATTTTCGTCATACAACAGGATAAAAATGTTTACGCTATTTCATTTCAAAAACTAGTGAATTGGACCTACATTAAGAATATTTTCTTGTTAAAAGTCAATCGTATTGCACAACAATCTGATACTTTTAATTTTTTTTATAACCAATTGAAAATTGCTTCTTAACTTTTTAATATTTACTGAATTACATTTTACACTGCCTCTATCTAACAGCAACTTATTTCGATTCTAAAAGATCTCTGAGTAAACGAGAAATTGATTTCAAAAACTTTCTCTCCTGGATCGATGCAAGTTCATTTTAATTCCTGTTTTAAAAAAATATACCAAATTCATAAACTTACTCATTAAGGACCATTAATTACTTTAGAGTCCTAGTTTGAGAAATTAAAATAGTTCCCAAAATTGTTTTAAAACTCATCATTAGTGAGCAAGATAAATGTTCGAAAATGTGCATTTAAAATTGGTGAAAATGTTCGACTGCAGGAAATGACCTCCTTCCCGTTTGATACATTATTCTCAAGAAGTTGAATCCAATATTGCAGAGAAAAGAAGACATTTTTTTCCAAACTTGTGACAGCTTTCCAAAGGAGCCGGTGACTTTTAAAATGAGGCATCATTTGATTCAATATGTTATTCTTGATGATGGATATCGATAATATATCTTCAATTTTCGAATAAAGGATAAATCCCTTATTTTATTCTAAAACGAATGAAAAGCTATTATAAATGTTCGAAAAGATGAATTGTTCAGAATGAAGTATAAAAAAGTGCATGTAGAAACTGTCAACGTTCGTAATTCGTAACATAAAGTGAAATTCTCACAGATAAGTCTTAGGTGGAAAACCTGAAAAGGGGTGAATTTATCTCATTGTATTAGAATTATTTTTAGTTAAATATTTTCCATAGAGAAAAAACATGAATCTTGTTATAAGAATTAGTGTTTGTTTGTTATAGTATATTTTTATTTAAATCTGTTTTGCCAAAAATATTAGAGATTCGCATTTTTATAATGAAGTAGTTAAGTTTTTGTCTCTCTGTCTCCTCTCAACTTCTTTATGTATATGTATGCTAACTTAATATTAATATGTATATGTATATATATATATATACTTATATGTATATATATATGTCATATATATATTAATATATATATATATATATAATAATTATCTTTTCTTATATGTATTGTAATTTTACCCATATATATATATA
This sequence comes from Nephila pilipes, assembly GCA_019974015.1. Lineage (NCBI taxonomy): Eukaryota > Metazoa > Arthropoda > Arachnida > Araneae > Nephilidae > Nephila > Nephila pilipes. Next base: position 77,303 of record BMAW01083378.1, read on the forward strand.
TATATAACATATATATATATAGCTTATGTATATATATATATATAACATATATCATATATATTTGTATATATGTATATATATGCTCATTTGTTGATGATGACGATGATATTATTGATGATGATGATGATGTGTGTGTGTGTGTGTGTGTGTGTGTGTATATGTTTTATAATTTTTAAAATATAGGAATGCAAATTGACAACGTGTAAATAAAAATAGGTAGGCTTAGTATTTTGGGGGGAAAGGTAATTTTTAAAAAGACAGAGAACGAGTATATCATTTCAATTTTCAAGATAATTTGGCAGAAAGTTTTAAGTATTCTTTTTCAGATGTATCAATAATTAGCACATTTTTCCGAAGATACACTAGGATATTTTCTGACTTTTTAGTTTTCATTTGTTCTCCTTTTTAGCAACACAATTGGTTTAATTCAAATAATTCTAATATTACCTTCATTGAATCTGTATTCTTTATTCTAAAGTTATCTTTCATGTATAGCTAATTTACGCAGACTTTAACTTAAGCAGTTACTCTTAATTTAAACACGTTTTACTTCTTAATATCACATTGGTTGAATAACGATTTAAGTTAACTTTGTTTCTTATTTAATTTGTCCTGTATTCTACATTGTTTTGTAATAATTTCCTTCAATAAATTATAACAACCGCATTTAAATAAAATAAAAAAATTAAAAATACGTAATTAAAATTTTATATCTCTAACTCTCATTAATTTATTGTCAATTAAAGGTGACTAAATTTAGCAATAACTCATTAATAAATAGATATAAGTAATAAAAAAATATTTATTCAAAATTCAAAAAGCTAATTTTAAAAGTTGACTGAAGAAATTAAAGTTTGCATATTAGATTTATGAGCATAGATATGCAAAATAAGTTTATTCTATTACGATTATTTTCAACACTGCGATCTTTCTTGCCTTTAAAGAATTTACTTGGAAAAGTTAATAAATATATTTTGCATGAAAGAAATGAATATAAGATAAAATTACATTTTTATTAGAATAAAATTAAAATTTTGCTATTAAATTCATAATTAAAAACATTTCATCACTACATTTTCCTGCAATCCATTGTTTAACAATTATATTTTAGATTCTTTAAAATCAAAAGGAAACTTCGCCAAGTATTATCTCTTTCCCAAAAAAAATGATTTATTATGCCTATTGTAGAGCAAAGTAGAAAAAATCAATAAAATTGTAATGTGTTTAAAATCATAATTGATCACTTTTTATTTTATTCCTAGCTGGTTTTATTCTTGTTTAGTACTTAAAATACATATTTTTCATTCACCACCTGATAATCAATGCGATTTAAGATCCAAGGAAATTAAAATTTTCTTTCATATTTAAAAATTAAACCTGCCAAACACAACCCCGGTTCTTAATGGAACGAAACTTAAAACAGCTTTTTTTCTAATGAAATTAAAACCAAAATTCAAAAAAACGATGTAAAAATATTTCAAGACATATTAACTAAATTGTATTGCGACAGCAAATTACGAGCATTTGAGATTAGAGTTAATATCTTGCTGTAAAAGCGGTAAAATTTATTTAATTATTATTTTATAAAATTAAGATTATAAACATTTTCTTTAATTTCTGTTTAATGAGAATATTCATGACCAATCCTGATTAAAAGTTACAATAATTCATGTTAAATAGAAATATATTGCTTAAAGAAATGAAAAGCAATATACATAAAAATGAATGATCCGATATTAAAAATCTTTTAGAAATTTTACTGTAATCCAGATGGAATAAAAGATCTGTAAAAAAAGTTTTTTCCGAATAAGAAACATTTCGTATTACATTCTGAAGCTTTCAATATGCTTAAAAACGTTTATATGTCTCTTAAACAGAAGAAAATGGATTTCAGTGTGCAATAAATATCTGCAAAATATTTCAATAAAACTATGCAAATAGGTGGATTGTTTTCTACACAATTTCATTTCCAACTGCAATGGAATTTTACCATGCAAGCATTGTAAAACATAGCACCCATCTCTACCCTTAATTTGAAAAAAAAAAATCAAAAGTAGAATCATTTTTTGTTGAAGAATAAAGAAAAGGTTGAAATAAATAAATTTGCTTCGAGCCTTGCGATACGCAATTGAAAGGTATCCAACGAAATTCTTTCATATTCCAATCCAGAACTTCGAAGAGTCTCCTGCTGAAATCCCAAAAAATCTCTATTTATTTCAATGCATCCAGAGGCTTCTATCGGAATTTTGACAATTTTTCCATATCAAACCCTTCTATCGGAATTTCGACAATTTTTCCATATCAAATTCTTCTATCCTACTTCTTTGTAAGAAAATGTAAAAAAGTAACAACATAAAAAGAATTCTGTTTTTTCCAACTTTTATAAGGTCTCTGTCCCCAAGGTTCTCAACGGAACTGTATTACTCGTATTTTGTCAATAAATCCTTGCTTTTCAACAAGCCTTTTGAACAGAGATAAATTTAGAAGAGGAATAAAAAATTCATTAACAGTGATGCGTCGAGATATTCACAATCCATGGATATAAATCTGAAATTAAAACCTAAACATTTAGTTTGACTCAGATTTCTATGTTTGAGACTCTTGTAGGAAATTCCAATCGATTTCATGTGTGTGCGTTTGACAAGTTTGAAATGTCGAAGCAAAAAAATTAATTTTCGCTTCTTATTTCTTTTTCCCCTTTCCCACTCTTTTGCACGCATGCACACACACACACTCATATATATATATATATATATATATATATATATATATATACAAATACACACACATGTGTGTGTCTGTGTGAATTAAAAACACAAAAACACAAACAAATAAACATTAATACATTATACAATAAAAAGAGTAATAAAAATCAATTTAAAATTATTTGTTTTTTAAATTATTTTTTAGAATACAGGTAAAACCTAAAAAATGCTAATTATCGAGTCTTAAAAAATAAACTTCTTTAAAAGAATAAAGAAAAGAAATTAAAAAAAACTAATAATAAGAAGAATATACATAGATTATAGAAAAATTAATATCCTTTTTAATTTTACAAAATGGAAATAAAGTTCTGTAGTAATTTCTCTAGATTAGTTAAGAAGTACTCTGCTTAAATATGTTTTAATTATATATACATATGGAGAACTTTCTTTATTTAATCTCTTTATCATTAATCAATACTTAAATAAACTTTAATTAAGGTGTACAATCAAATGATGAATTTAATCGAATATTAGAATTATGACTATATAAAATGCTTATTAATAAAATGCTTTAAATATGCGTATATGATTTTATCCATATACGAATTTAAAAACTAATATTGCATAAGGACACTTAAATAACACTAAAAAATTTCAGATCCGAGTCAGTAGAAGTACTCGTAATTGAATTCAACCTCCTATCCGTATACAGTTCTCACTGCTTACTAACTGAATCCTACATCTCCTTACTTTCATCACTAAAGGCACAACACTATCTTCTTTGTAAACTTTCTATCACTCTCTTTATCACTAACTCATACTATTAAACTCGCCAGTGTTCAAAATGTATCACCTATTCTCTGCACTTCAATCTATCTCACCCAATTTGCTTAAGTCAAGATTCATTTACAAAAAGAGGCTCTAATATTAATTACATTGGCTTACTAATATGTTCTTAGTTAATAGCCGACCCTATATTTGTATTTTAGTTTTAAGATAATTACAAAAAAATCTAAATTCCTTCTTATAGAAGTATTTCTTACGGTACGCCCTTCAATTCCAATTGCTTGCAACTCCCGATCTGTTGAGATAAATCAAATGTGTTAAACAACATTCAATAGAACAATTTCTCAGATTTTCATTGGTCTATATCATGTCCTCATCGATTAAAGGAAGGAAGGAAACACTAAGAAGACCTCTTTAAATCGTCTCACAGGCGGCAATGTAATAATCTACTTGAAATGTGATGCGGGTTGCCAGTCTACTGCGTAAGTTAATTTGATGACGTCATAGGAAAGCCCAAAGTGTTAGTTTAAAGAAAATGTGAACGATAATTCCGTTATAAAGTAAGGACATTTAACAATAACCAGGTTGTTAATTTTAATGTAACTTTAAACATTTTTCGATAATTCACTGATTATAAAAGGGGAAGAGCATAATTTGGGCAGATTTGACTTTAAAAATTAGAAAATGTATTGGAATTTTACGTCAGTCTTAGTGAAAATTATATGTAATTGAAGCATCTTTTAGAAAGCCTTGTAAAAGTCTAATTTAAAAATTTAAAAAATTTAAAAATAATTTTATACGAATGAAATAAAGGAATATAATGAACGTTCCTAAATAATTGGAATTGTAAATATTAGAAACAGTCAATATTTCTTTTTACTTCTTTTAAAACTTTTCGAACCACTTAGTATAAGGTTAACATGGTCTATACGTAATTTTAGAAAAAAGAACTTAACGTTTAGTAAATATTTCTTGAAAAGAAAGCACCAAACGAAAATGAGATGTAGATAAATTTATTTCTTTTACGTCTATTTATCTCAGCTGACTTATGAAAATAAAATTTGTATTTTCGAAATATAACTATACGAATATTTATAATATAGGTATTTAATGATTCTAAAGAGATAAATAAATTTTCGCGCTGATCAGAATTACTCGAAACAAAAAACTGCAAACTAAAGTAAACCAAATTGAATGAATGGCAGGTATTCACTATATATATTTGAGAGAATGTAGTCATATATATATAACTAAACAGCTTTTACTTCTTTTTAACTTAAAACTAAAAGTATTCACTGTTTTTATTTATTTTTGGAAAGCCTTAATGACTCAAGCTCTGTGCTGATGTTATTTATTCTTGTGGCTTTTTGAAAATGTGCAAAAAACAAGAAGAGAATTTATTTTTGTTCCTTGGTTTAAACGAAACTTATTTATTTCCAATAGACAATTTATTTCTTCAGCAGGTTTTTTTTTTTTTTTTTTTTTTTAAAAAAAATTTTTTTTTTTTAATATAAAATTTTTTTTTTTTTTTTTTTTTTTTTTTTTTTTTTTTTTTTCACTAGAAAATGTCTGATTTTGAAGAAATTTTAACACCATTGTTTACTCATAATACAAGGACTGGTAATTAATTTTACTTTTATGGCTAACTTTGCATAAAGTCAATGTATATAACCTTAATTAAAAATGCTTTGAGTTCTATTCTACTACAGTTGTTAATACAACCATAAATTCTTTAATATTAAGAAACAGCTAAAAATGAATTTACACTCATAGTCAAAAAATTCTGCACCAAGAAGAATAGTCAGATTGAAATCATTTTTGAAAGCAAGTTTTAGTACTCTCAAGCAAAAATAAATCTAAACTGAGCATGATCGTGGCTAAAATTATTGGTCAATATACAAAATCATTACAACTCTCAATAGGATTTTGAGTCCCCATTATTTCTAAAGCATTCTGCCACACGTCGTGGCATGGAGTAGAAGACGCACTTAATGGTGTCTTGAATCAACTCATTCCATTCAAATTGAAATCTGTCATGTAGGCATTTGAGATTTAGTGATAGCGGTGGAGTTTTAATAGAACAGCCTATAGCATCCCATAAATAAATTTTCTATCGGCGACAGGTCTTGTTGGCCTCGGCTTTGTATATATGTAGGTTAGGCAAGTTCTTGAAATTGCAGTTGTATGTACACGAGCGTTGTCTCGTTGAAATAGAGGCAGGAATGGCCGTTCACAAAAGAAATGGCTGCCATTCGAAGTACCTCACTTTGACCGTTAAACTGGTTTTGATTAAACTCAAAAGTTATTGCTCATTTTACGAAATCATACCTTAAGCATTGGAGGGGTGACAAATAACTATAAATCGTCTATTTAGAGCTGACCGCTTTGTCTCCACACACGGGTGCAGTTATCATCTTCATCAAGACAAAACCGAAACATCACTAAATATGATCCGTTGCCATTCCGCATATCACAAAGCTGCTCTTTCGTGTGGCAATATTAGTGTGGTGTCATGGGAAACCTCAGTAATAGTCTCCATGCAAGCAATAATAGTCGTGAAACACGGTTAATTAACTTCAGCAGAATATTTCAGTTATGGAATGTTTCTTTAGCAGAATCAAATTTGAATGATTGATCATCAATTCGCCGTCAAAGGCAACACGAGAGCTATTGGTGACGGATCTTACAGTTTTGAGCCTTGGACACGTGATGAGGACGACATTTGAGCTGGTGCCTCTCTCTTAAAACTTCTTCTCCACGCCATAGTAGAATGTGGGACCTCGAACAGATTTCATATGCAGCAGTCCCCCTAAACAGTGGGTCTTAAGTGGCATCAGAGCTCCACGAAAATAATACCATCCGCGATTCCGCAGCCATGACCACTAGGCTACCACGACCACTAACAGGATTAGAGAGAGAACAGTGCAAGAAGTATATATTTCGAATTTCCTTTAAATTCAATCAAAAATTACAAAAATATTTTTTTAAATTTACACGCTAGGACATATATTAGATTTCTTGTCTCAAGCGTATATTATTATTATTATTATTATGTTATTTTTAACTTTGGGCGAAAAGTGAATTGATATAATTTGTATCAATATAATATCTTATTTTACAAGCTAATGTAAAATCAATTAGCACTAGCCGCTTTTCTGATCTGTCGGTGGACCTTTCACGATTTTCTCTTCCCTAACTACGGAAAATTTATAATTTGTATTGCGGAAAATTACAATTTATTTCCTTGCAAACGGAAACGTGATTAATAACTTTGGAAGGAGATAAAAATGAAGTTAATCAGAGATAATGCTGTATAAATGAAGTGAAAATAAGGGGAGGTAGAGGATAACGTCTTGCTGTAGAGATTCATAATTTTAATCTAAGTACCTTAGTTTTGTGGATTGAAAAGACTCCCCGGAACGACAGAAAAAGAATATCAATTTTTTATATTCTTAATGAATAGAAACAACGACTTTATCTATTCTTCAGTGATTATTAATAAATTATTTTAGTTTGTTTTTACTTGCATTCAGTCGGAGCTCAGTGGTAATTGATAAATATATTATATTAAGATAAGGCGCACGAGAATAGTAATGAAGGACAATCGTTACAAGATTTGCCCTTGAATAAATCAATAAATGACCGTCCTCCAACCGAATTCCAGAGAGTGATGAGATAGAAAAATACAGTTGCAAGGGACAAAGAAGTATGCAATATACATATGAGGAAGAATTTAAAAGTTTCGAGTGCAACTTATTTGTTGAAATTTTATTCTAAATTTGTAGAAGTATTTTATTCACCTCGGCTTCATAATCTCTAGCAGTTACTTCAGATCTGATTCTACCTGCAGTGTTTGTTCAATTCTTTTGAAATTCGGCTCACGTTTCTTATAAAATACCTGAAAGAAATTGACAAATGCTTTTCTTTATTTGATCTGTTCTAAAATATTGAATTAAATTATGTTAAAGTGTGTTCCTTCGAAGAATTTTTTAAATTTTGCAATTAAACCCTCCCAATAATTTTAAATTAAAGACCAAGATAAGTTATCAGCGGGGTCGGTACTTCTTACCTGTGGGTATTATGCAAATTTAGGAGAAGGTTTCAGTTCAAGCCAATTTAGAGGGCGATGAGAGCCAACTGCTGTCCTCCGTGGCAATACCTGAAAGATGGAGATGAAAACTTTGATGAATACTAAAAATCCTCTTAAAAAATCAAAAAATAATTCTAAAATCCTTTTAAGCAAAATTTATTCGTATTAAAAGTAGATTTACCATTACAATACAACTTTAGTCCCAATATCTTTTTGACTTCTACATGAACCAGTTGAAGTATGTGTAGGGTCTCACATGGAGTACAGCAGCATGTGTACGGTGTTCTGGCATGATCAACAAAACTCCCATCAACATACCACCACGAATAAGGACATTTAGACAATTTACGATTTTCTCTTCACTAACCTCAGTGGCTATTCTGTTTAAATTCCAAGTTGCAAAATATAAAGATTTGTGATATATTTTTAGGAGTGACATTAAAAGTACTACATTTTGAGCAATATTTTCAAGATTTTTTTAAAATTTCAAGAAATGCCTTTTCAAAAACATTTTTCTGGTATTTCGTGACTGAATTAATAGAAAAAAATTTATAAAAATATACAATGTCATTTAAGTTTTAAAAGAAAATCTTCCTAGATGATTGTATATCTTATATTCTCCTAATTTTTTTTAAAAAAAAAGATTTAATCTGGGTAAATTTCATCGGAATAACTTTCCAGGTTCAATATAAATTAGTGTGATTACTTGAAAATATATCTGATTTACATTAAAGAATTTTTAAGGCTTAAGGACATTGAGCAAATACGTAGTTTTAACTGTTAATGAAAAATGGACTTTTGATTTTATATGTCAAAATGTAATAAATGAAACATGAGGAAAAAGTAGTAGCTTCAAATAGACATAAGTCCTCTAAATTAAGTTATGTAAGAAGTTAATAAAGTCTCAGTACATTATAAATGATTATTAGAATATTTCCCCCCATCTGAAAAAAAAGTGCTCCCAAAGTGGATCATATTGTGTAATACACGTCGAAGACAGTTCGATGATACTGAAAACTTATTACATAGAAGGTAATAATATTGACAGTAATTACGTATCACGACACTTAATAATAGAAGAAAACAATGTTTGATTATTATTGTTCTTCAGAACATTGTTGATAATATTGCTATCTAACAATGTATATACAATAGAAGAAAATCTCTACAAATATAACAATGAATTCATTTATTGCTCAAAAGTGCTGATTTCTTGTGACTTTTTGAGTGCTCTTATTCTTTGCTATTTTCTTAAAGAGAATATTTGAAGATGACTGACGTCATTGCTTTGGTCCTTGAGACTTGTGTGTACCTGCTTTACTGGTTCACGTTTGGGAGTGGTTCGCCCTCTTTTGTTGAGATACTGTGTTATTCGATCGTCGATGAATTGGTTAAGATGGGCAGTTTGTTGCGATTTCCCGTTAGAGGCACTTTAGGTGGTGGTAGCTCCAGTAGTGTTTCAGGGGAATTCCATTGAGGATAAAGCGTCTGTTGAAAGCTCTCCTACTGTAAAAGACTGTCTGGTTCCAGTTTTGAAAGTGGGTTTAGCTCCAGAGACACAGGATGCTATTTTACAACCCTCAAAAAGAGAAATAGTTCCTGTTGTCCATTCGGAGGTCGTTTACAGTTTCTGTAAGGCTTTGGATTTGAGAGCTACACTAGCTCCAGTGGAAACCCGAGTAGTTTTCGATCCTCCAAAATGTTCGAAAAAGCAAAAGGTAGTCCCTGTTGTCCACTCAAAAATAGTGTATAGCATTTGCCTTGCTTTAAACTTAGAGGCTGAACTTGCTAACTAAAGAAAAGTAACAAAAGTATAGTTATTTATGGATAGTTAACAGTTATAAAGTGAATTCAAATTAAATTGAGGTAATTGTGCTGTTTGTTCATTAACAATTTAGAAATTCTTCACCAGAAATAAAACTGCTATTGATTTCTTCGCAATATCGCTATTGTATAATGGATTTATAAATGCTATCAAAAATTATTTAACCAGCTTTTTGAAATTACTTATTCTCACGTGCAATTGAAACTGAGGAAGATTGAAAATTCCCCCTCTTTTACAATAAATAACATTTCAAAAGGGCACATTTAGAGAACTCACTATATGTTTTAATATTTTTCAAGTACATGGAAATTGATTTGATAGTTAAATAAAACTCTTTTTGGCAATTTAAGCATCAATCAAAGCTGAAAAACCAGGGGAATAAAAGAAATAATGCAAATGGCTTTCATCTAGAATATCTAATCAAGGATTTCAGTCACAGGTACTTCTAACACCTTAGAAAATAGATGAAGACTATTACCAATAGAATTTCATTAAATTATTTTAAATCGCACTTTTCATCGAAGAAAGATTCCCAAGAATAGAGACGTTACAGAAATTGGAAGCAAGAAAAGACATTAGTATTTACCAACTAAAAATTTAAAAGAGAATATCAAGTCAACTACTTCTTTGAGGAAACTTGAAGTTGAAGAATGAAGTGAATACTTACTTAAAAAGAAAAAGACCTTACTGCACACCATCTGAAGTTTTCGAAACAAATGTGAAGCCATCCACTTCTTTGAAGAATCCTGAAAGATAAAGTGTGAAAGGGAAAATTACTTGAAAAAAAAGAAGACCTAACTTCACGTCATCTGAAGTGTTCGCAAAAAATGTCAAGTCATCCAGCTCTTTGGGGAACAATTTAAGATCAAGAGTGAAGAGGAATAATAAGAAGAAAAGGAAAAGACCTTACTTTACGCCATCTGAAGAGTTAGAAACAAATGTCCACCTCTCTGAAGAGACAAGTCTCCTCAAGCCATCCACCTCTTTGAAGAATACTTGACGATCAAAAGTGAAGAGAAATAATAATTACAAAAGGAAAAGACCTTACTTCACACCATCTGAATTGTTCGAAAAAAATGTCTTCCCTTTGAGGAATACTTAATATTTGAAAATGAAAAACCATCTCTTTGAAGAACACTTGATGATCAAGAGTGAAGAGAAATCATAAAAGGAAAAGACCATACTTATTGCCATTGGAAGTGTTCGAAACAAATAGCAAGTCATCCATCTCTTTAGGGAACACTTGAAGATAAAGAGTGAAGATAAATAATAATATTAGAAAAGGAAAAGACCTTACTTAACACGATCTAAAGTGTTTAAAACAAATATGAAGCCATCCACCTCTTTGAAGAACACTTAAAGATAAAGAGAGAAGGAAATAATAACTTAAAAAGGAAAAAACTTCACTACACACATCATCTGAAGAGTATGTAAAAAATTTTATCCACCTCTTTTGGAACACTTGGAGATGAAAAGTGATATGAAATCTTTTCATATTTTGCATTTCTTTCATGATATGGGAAGCTGTCGATGCAGTCTAGAAAAGAAAGGAGAAAAGTAAATTGCTTCTGAATGCCCAAACTTTGTTTAGAATGAACAATATCTGAACATTTATCTGATTGATGAACATTTAAATCTCATAGAATTCTACAAAATTCGCAGGAAGATAAAAAGAAAAATTCCAATAGAACTCTATTGCAATGTTTTACTTTTAATATAAATAACTCTTGTAAACACATTACTTTTAATAATATGAAATAAATAAAAATTTTGACCATATTTTTCTTTTTTCTATTTGATTAGATAGCCTTATGCTCGATCTGAATATTCATAACTATATTAGTGATTTAAAGAATGGGAGTTGGTATCTTTTTTTTTCTGGAAAAGATGTGTCGAATAATTTTCTTTTCGCGAATAGGGGTGATTGACCAAAAAAGGTTCGGAATCTATGCCCTAGCAGTACACAAGGTTTATTGACAACCGATCTCATAATTTAGAGCCTGTCTAAGATGACGAACACGATACATAATGTGGTATCTCTCTCCTGACTTCTATGACTCTCCACTGGATGACTAAGAGAAAAAGTTCCACTTAAAACGCGGCATCCTCCGTGATCTCACATGTGATTTCTGAAGGGACCAAATTCTGAATCCACAACTCGACTAGATTATCACTTCCGTTTTCGATTGTGCTCATAAAGATGTGGTCGTAGATCTGAAGTAGCCATTGGACTAACTACCATATTGTTAAGTGGTCAATCATCTTTCTAATGCAAGAAAAGTTTCTTTTTCCAGTAAATATGATTTTTTTTTCTGATAATCTCTAGCAAGTACACTACATTTCTTTTCAACAGGAATCAATTAACACGCACATTAAAATACACGATAGTAAAAATTCAATGTTCGTCCAACCACTGAACACAGGAATTCAAATCCTAATATAGCATTTGCACAAATCGTCAACATACATTAACATGCATACTCTCACAGTACACAATGGTTCTTATATATTCCATTTAGAGAATGCCTCTAGAAAGTTTCAGATCGGTTAAGGACCACCTAATTTAATCACCAAATTTGGTAACTTGGCGACCACATCTAACGCCAAGGTAATTTCTACCTATAAAAAGTTATTTATATTGACATTGTCTGTAAAACGATTTTTCCAGTTGTTACAGTGCTTCCACTGGGAAGACAACAAAATCCAAACTTTTGCGTAACACTATCTATGGTTAAAATATAACTATACATATTTCAGGATTAATTTTTCTTTTACCTTTATTTTATTCAAAATTTGGGTTAAGTAATTGGATGAAAAATTAAACTTCATTCATTTCTTTGAGCAAAATTTATATTTTAGAAAATGTAAGGAAATAATTAAAATATTCACTCCAGTAAAATAATTTTTTTACTCGAATTTCAATTTATATTGTAATTCAAGTAAAAATTTATTTGCGTTGAATGTTCTCATTTGTTTCTTTGAGTGTGATCATATCTCTATAAGAGTGACATTTTCTTTAATAAGCAAAAGATAACACAGAATTGAATAAGTCTATTCTTTAAAAATGGAATAAAATATTTTTGTATTAATCATTACTGGAATAAGATATGTAGATTAAAAACAATTTCAACTACAACTTTAACAAGAGAAATAGAAAATAATGACGAAAAAATAAAATTTTAAAGTCCCATAAAGTTTTCTAATAATAAATTTTGACTCACAATTGAATAAACATTTTCTTTTCATAAAATTCATTAGATGTATAAAATATTCGCCTTTGAAAGACGGTATCAAAACAATAAAACAAAAAGGATGACATGGAACTCATTCAATAAATTTTTTCCAATGTTATTTAAAACAAACGTCAAATGTTATTCACAATTTCATAAGAAAATTTATATTTTCTGGAAATTATAATGAAAGCGAAATAAAATCTAAAGTTGTGAATATTCAAAGAATCAATTACACTTAAAAATAATCACTTCAACAAATAATAATAATAATAATCTTTCAAAGTCAGATAACCCTAGACATGCATCACATGAATTTTAATATAAAAACAAATTTATTTAATGAGTTTTTTAAACTAAATTCATAAAGACAAGCTCCAGAGAAAGTTACGCCGACATCGTAGGAAAGCATTGCCATCTATGGGACAATTGTGTCATAACCAAATTGAAGTCTCGGAGAGAGAAGAGCTTAAAAATTCAATATTAATTTTAAGAAACTCAGCCAGATTTCCAATCAAAACCAAACAAAATAAAATGATAAAAAATGTAAGCAAATGAAGTACTGTTAATATAATTTACATTATAATATAATATGATCTACTAAGTACAAAGTATTGACATGTGTGTTGTCATGAGTTGAACATAATTGTGCATTATTGAAAAAAAATGCTTGTTTAAGATTACAGCATGTTTAAATAGAGAGAAAATTGTTTCTAATTGCAAGATGATGAAAATCATTCAATTCTCTGAAGGGAATCTAGATTTACTAGAAATTTTTCTAAGAAAAACAGTTTTTAATACTAATTTTACAAAAAGCATATTGTGGCTGTAATAATTCAGTGGTCATGGTCGTGTACTTGTGGTCGGCGGTTTTCGTCGAGTCGTGAGTTCGTGTCCTGATGCCACTAAAGACCTGACGTGTAGCCGGGGCTGATACACGATAAATCTGTTGTGGCTAATGAAATCTACCAGTTGGAATGGTATGGAAGTTAAGAGCAGGAGGTGCCAGCTCAGATGTCGTCTTAGCCACTTGAACGAGATTCAAAATTACGAGGTCCGACACCAATATCTTTTCTCTCATACCAAAGGTTTTCATTTAAACTGTTCTATTGTTCAAGTGAAACCTGTTTGGCTGAAATCTGTGTATGAAAATCTTAGTTTGTATTTCAAACTTAAATCCTGCAAAGTGACGATTCGTAAAACAACGGTACAATCCGGGAAAAAAATCACCCCAGCACTCAGCATTTATTGGTAAAAAGAAATTTTTACAATAATAAAGAGTAAGATATAGCAGTACATGTTGGAATAAGGAACACAAGATTTTTCACAATTTCGAAATTTAGAAATCAATAAAACTTAAGAGTTTGTTTACAGAGTGTGACGTCATAGTTCATATAAATCCCATTTTTCAATTTTTTTAAAATGTATATCGATCTCAGTCCCAATGATATCACGACTTCCTGCTAACAATGGATGCTGACAATAAGATTCTCGCCACAGACAATCTGCCCGGCGCCGGCCGGCCATAATGTTGGTATAAGTTTGAGCACAAAAATAAAAACATGAAATATTCAGAAATGAAATCAAAAATTGAAACAATTATGAGATTTGTTTGAAACTTTTGTGATTGGTAAGAATACAGGATTTCAGATTGAAATAGAAATTAATTTTGTCACGCACGGAAAAATAAGTTTTACTTCAATCACACGGCTATTTAAATGAAAACTTTTGAGAAAATATCTAACAGAAAACATAGCGAACACAGGATCATAAATTTGTATTTATCAAATATTAAAACGATTTAAATAGGATACGAAGGGATCATTACTAGTTAAGAAGCGAGTAATAAAACCAGAATTAGAATAAAAATTCAAATTTGGTCTTGGAATATAGGAGTGAACCTGAACATCACCAATAATTATTAGCTAACTGCTAGGTCTCCCAGTAAGATAGAAGTTTTTTGGGCTGGCAATGGGCAATGAGGGTTGTTGGTGATGAACCTCGTAATTTTGAATCTCGCTCAAGTGACGAGAACAACACCTAAGCTGGCACCTGCGTATCCAAACTTCCGTACCATACCAACAGGAGGACTTGGGATTTCGACCAAATTTAACACACATCCACCCCGCTACGTGGCGGATCTTATGGGCTTAAGCCCACGATTCGACAGAAATTACGCCAGTCCGTGACCATGACCACTAAGCAATCGCGGCCTTTCATTTAGTCGCACCCTTAAAGCTTGCAATATTTTAAGAGCAATACGGTAAATTTAACTAAAAAGGACATCTTATTTCTTGTAAATTATTTTTGATTTGAAATTCTTCTAATTCATTTCGGAATGCCAGCCAACTAAGTATGGAAAGCTCATTATTTTTGTACATCTAATGACTTATATAATTAATAGTTATAATCAGAGACGATATACTTTTTACTTGAAACTTATATATGGTAGAAATTCATTTAAACTTTCAGAGTAAGTGAAACCACAGTTCAAAGTACAACCTTAATGAACCCTTCTTAAACCAGTTTCGAAGTATAACCCATAATTTTCGCAAAACATTGAAAAACGTTTAGTTTTTCTAGCGAAAATTAAGGGTCGCTTAAAAATTTAGTTACAGGAAATTTATATATATATATATATATATATATATATATATATATATATATATATTCTTTTTTTTACAAGCAATACAACAAAAACTTTAATTACCTTTTAACAGTAAATTTAATATAAGTATTATTTAAACGGTGTATCTTTAAAAATCCACCTTTTTATTTTAATATATAATAGAAAACTTTTAATTTTACAAATATGTGTATAATATATTAACTAAAAATATATAAGGCGAGATGAATAAGTTAAGTCTTTTGAATTTCTCACAGAAAACTTTTATCAATACATATTCAAATTATCTCTCCATTGATAAAAAGAAACGTTTTAGATAAATTTTACAACAAATAAACCTAAATGCACACACACAATATAAGTAGTAATTTCTCTTAAGACACAACTCTTTAAAATTCTAAACATACAGTTATTACCATCGATTTTTGAGATTTCAAACAAGAGAAAGAAAATAAATAAATAAAAAAAAAAAACGTTACCTGAAATTAAATGAAACAAATATTAGTTTCTGAATTCCTAAGATTCTTGTTAAAGAGATATTGCTAACTTTATTCTAAGAAAAGTATTATTGGAATTTCGAAAACTGTTAAATTTTATTTAATTAATTCGGTGAATCTGAAAGTTAAAGGAGACACAGAATTTCCCCAGTAAATATCAAAAGATTTTCTTTTTGTTAAATGAAATATTTCTAATATACTCTTCATATTCGAAAATTGTATTGGAAAGTTTCATTTATATTATTTAACAAATGCTATTTCTAAAATTGTTGTTGATTTTATGTGGATAAGAATTACCTTCTTATGGAAAGAAATTAGAGGGAAAATATTTCCGTATTCTTTTTTTTTTAACTCTACAGACATGATAATGCTTAATTAAATGTTAAATAAGATCACAAATCCAATCGAAGTGTCGTCAGAAAAAAGCAACACCATTTTATTAACTACCTTCACCAAATATCAACTATCGTTCTCTCACAAATAACTCTTCATGCGCCTAAATCCTAGCTTAGAATCAAACTATATAATCTAAACTTACCAATTCATTCGCAAAGAGTTAGACACTTCTGGAAATAATCAGGTTAGGCTCTTTTTACTCTAACCAAAAGGCATCAATTTTCATAATAAATTTGTTACTATAAAGAATAATTCAACCTCTACAATAATGCACTCCAATTAATTTACAAACATCTTTTGTCTTCTCTTTATCACTTATTCATCTTCTTTTCCTTTCAGTTCTATTTCATTTAAAAATCACAATCCCTATTTCAATTCATTGCTCTTTTTAGCTTCATCTAATTTGTCTAACAACGTTTCATTTGGTTGGCTAGGCGTTGGAATTTTATGCAATTCAAATTACAAAATGTCCCCAAGGTTAGGAAAGAAAAAACAGAGATTAGCCCAATACTACAAATGTATTGAATATTAATAAATAGATTTTATCATAAATGTAATATTATATCAGTAGTTACAGAAGGCTATGTCGACAAAGAAATTTCATCTTAAGAAAGTTGTGTATGTAACGTTACAAAAGAAAACAAATTATTAAACCTAAAAATACAAAAATGCTATTCGGCGATATGTTTCACTAAAATCAGAGAAAGGAGAATGTACTAATACAAATATTCTAAATTTTATTTTTAGTTTATTCGAAATCATAATAATTGAAGCAAAGGTTTTTCGATCACTTAAAAAAACTGTTTTTGTAAATGACGCGAGGAATTTTATAATTGTAAAAAGTTTTCTGCTGAAGTCCTTTATTAAAATTCCTTCAGTAAAAATTATACAAACATGTAATCATTAGAGATATTGATAACGCTACTTTAATAACAAAACAATGCATTAAATAGAATTAATAAAATAAACATTTCTATACCTGGAAATTCTCAACTGAAAGTGAAATTGTTAATGTCAAATACATAATTTTAGAATTTCAGCAAAATTCACATAACAGGAAAATCATTTGGTTTTTTTAAAATTAAGTTTTAATACAGTTACGCTAGGCAACAAAGTTTTAAATTCCCTTTTCGACACAAGAGTTATTTTGGCGTTTCTTATTAAACCGACAATGCATAATACAAAAACCGTCGTTAAAAATGAGTAATACTTAACCCTATTTTGTGACAGTGACCAATCATGAATTAGCGATATTACCATTTTTCCAAAAATAGATATTAAAGAAATGGAATGAAATATATTCTTATATGAGATTTTGTTTTAAAATATAGTGATATGTAAACCAATGAAAACTCTCATAACGCTATTTATTTGTGACTAATAAAAACATAATAATAGAATGAGAAGAAATTTTAATACGATTGTAAAAGAAATTTCGACTCAACTGTAAAAACTACTCTAAACAAAAATTTATCACAGCGTATACAATTTTGTAGTTTGGTCGTGATAGCCTAGTTTTCATGGCGCGAACTCGTAGCTGACATTGATTCTATCGAGTCATGATTCCATCAAATCCATGGAATGAATGTCAGCCATGAGAGCAAAGGAAAACCCGCCATGTAGAGAAATTGATCCACTTTAAAACTGCACAGGTCCCAAATCTGCCTGTTGGAGTTATGTTGAAATTTGGGTAGGTAAGAGCTGGCTCAGGTGTCCTCCTCGTCACTTGATCGATGTTCAAAATCTCAAGGTCTGTCGCTATTGGCCCTCATGTCACTTTTAAGGGAGACAATAGTAAAACAATCGATTAATAAATTTGCAGTTCGGGATTATAGCGTATCAGACTCATACATGAATCAAATTTACTAATATTTTCAGGAGTGACAATAATTAAATATAAATTAATCTTTACCTTCTTCTAATATAATAAATACCATCTCATCATATAAGAAATATGAAGCAAATTTTGAATACCATTCTCTCTTATGTTGCTGTCACTTTCTAAAGCAGATATATTAAACTGAATCAAGTTTCTTTTTTAAATAAATAAACACATAAATAAGGCTTAATATCTAACCAAATTTTTGAACAATTTAATTGATGCTAGAAAAATATTTAAACCCATGTCATTAGACTAATTTTTATTCCAAATTTAAAAATCTTTCATATCCATGTATGAGAGCAAGAATATCTTACTAAAATACCCAGTTGTTCTTATTTTTTTTCTTTTAATGCTTTTTACATTTTCGGCGAAAATAAAAAGAGAACGTTTGACATCGAAAAACAAATTTCGCATTCCGATATAAGCCTTTGAATACATTGGAATGTATTACAAGGAATTTTCCAACTTTCAGAAAGAACTCCATTTTTTTTTTCGAGCTAAGGAATAAGACATAAAAGAAATAACTCGAATACCCTTTGTCTCTCTTTCAGACACACTTTGCAAGTTTATATTGCTTTTCATTCTCCATTTTGCAAGTTTTTCTTTTTCCTCTATTTTCTCGGCGAAAGAAATCGTTGGAATGCTACATTTTTTAAAAGAAACATAGAGATATAGGGGCGATTATGCTGCGAGAGGTCTCAAAGTAAGTTTCCAGGTATAGAGGAAGACAACTAGAGGATAAAAAGATCTGGTTATTGTATTCTACATTGAAGAAATAATTTCGAGATATTTATTGTATGTAAAACTCAGAATTATACGAATATAGAGAGACAGAAGATTAATCTTTAATTAAAATTGCTTTACAGATTCGATAATCTAAAGCATAATTTTTTATAAAAATATGTTTTTCTCAGACGATAAGATTTAATAATCATATTACAAAAAATTCTACAGTATTTGGAATATTTTCCTTTAAATTTATTCAGTGAAATTTAATTATATCTGTGCTGTTGCTTGTTTTATACTGTTGAATATATTATTATTACATTATAGATATTGCCAGATATTATTTATCAATCAGAAGTTTTTCTTTTCAATTCTAATGCCAAACACGAACAACATGATAGGTGATTTTTTTCAATAGCCGTATATCGTTATATTTTAAAGTTGTAGAGGAATGCCGTCTTTGTATGTTAGTTTCATTTGTTAATATTTATTTATTTAAAGAAGAAATGAGGAAATTACTATCAAAAGTTTTCAGCGTGATTTCTTACGATTTTCTAAAAATTATATACAAATTCATTCTAAAGAAAAATACAAAAGAAAGTTTAAACTCTTTAGTGATAGCCTCATATTTTTATTTCTGTTTATTTTATTTATTAATTTGTATTTTATTTTATTTATTTATTTAATTTATTTTATTATTTAAATATTATTTTATTTATTTATGTAATATTTTATTGTTCACTTATTTATTTATTTTATTTATGTATTATTTTATTTATTTACTTATTTATTTATTTCATATAAGCATTATTTTATTAATTTACTTACATATTTGTATTTATGTATTTATTTGCTTATGTGTTTATTTATTTATTTTATTTCATTTATGTAATTACTTTATTTATTTTACTGTTATTGTCATTTTGTAATATTTCTTTCAGAAAGAAAATTTCATTATACTTTTTCCCGAAATTGTTCTTGCAAATATGCTTGAGAACTTAACTCCGACATTTCTGAAAGAGAATGAAAACATATTCTAATATTTAATTTAATTTGGGGAATTTATTTTTTTTATAGAACTTTGGAATTATGTAATGTATTTAGAATAAGACAAGATAGATAAATTAAAATATTATATTTTTATTGCTATTATGACTTGTTATTTAATAGAATTTTAAGTGCTTTATTAAAGAACAATTGTATTTTTCCTATACTTTTAAAAACATTTAAAAGTTATTAAGAAAAGGTAAAAAAAAAAAAAGATCTACTGAAAATATTGAACATTGTGAATACATTAATAAATATAGATGTATTTTCTGTGTTATATAGCTAAAAATAGCAATTTAAGAGGAACATCGTGTGAAAACAAATTAAAGAATGTTTCGTAATAGAATTTTTCGTTAATATAATAAGTAGATTAAATCATTAAATAAATCAGAAAAATTACTAAAAACGTTCTTAAATAACCTTTTTAGTTACGCATTAGAAATAAACGACATAAGTAAAAATTTTCTAACCATTTTGACCTGATGAACTTAGTGATAATTTTTCAGTCAATATAAGGTATGAGTAAGTAGACAGTCAATTGGACGATTTAAAAGAGAGTTTACAAAATAACGAACTTTTTCAATATTCGAAAGTAATTGCAACGATTGCAAATATGAAATATTCTTTAGAAAATTTAAAATCAGCGATTATATGCATATTTTTTGGTATGCGTATCAGAAACAGAATCTAAAAAGATAATGAAAAAAATAGAAATTAAAGACACGTCTCGTAATACATTTGAATAAAGCAAAGTATATTTAGATAATTATAAAATTTTAGTTAGCAGTTGATAAGTTTCAAAGTAAATTTTAAGGGGTCTGAGAGATGTTAAACTTCAAGAGTTTTGATTTTTTGAACATAATATTTGTCATTTTATGCTAAACACTTTGATACCAACCATTTGACGATACTCAAAAAACTTCGAAAATTATTAAGGGTACCTTTGCACCTTCAAAAATTCAATTTTTCAAATTTGTTTTTAAAAAATAGTACTGAATGTTAGGAGCATTTTAAAGCAAACCGCGTCAAAATCCTGTGCGACCTGTGCAACAAAAAATGTAAATGTCTAAAGTGGCTTGTTCTATGTAATGCAATGTAAACAAACCTCTTTTTCTCAGTTTGTTATTTTCACACTTTCCCACAGGATTAAAAAAAATTTTTTGCATGCAGAGCTTTAAAATTTTACATGAGTGTTGTACTTGTAGATCTTTATTCTGTGAACCTCAATTTTGTTGATAGGATGATTTTATTTTATTTTATAACATAATACATGAAAAAAAGTAACTAAATACAAATTTGATAACTTTTTTAATTTTTCAATTTTTTTAATGTAAGATAAATTTAAAATTTGAGGTTTACAGAATAAGGTCATTATTTAGCTTTAATTTGGTATAAGAATTATAGCTCTACTGTACATCTTTCAAATGTTTTCTTGTGGGTAACGTAAGGCAAGCTAATTTATTTTTCAAATCTTTGTACGCATATTTCATGTTGTATAAGAAAATATATTAGTTTAATAGCAAAACTTGACCCAATATTTTAAACTATGCACTTTATTACACAAAGTGGCAACGTTTCATATTGAAATGAGCAAAAATTAATGTTTTATGAAGAATCGAAAAAAGTTTGTCAAAGTGTTCTACTTTTGATTTCGTAAGGTACTAAGTCCCCTTAAAAGGATTATACAGTATGTTTTCATAAAATCAACATTTAAATGGACATGGTACGTTTAAGTATTTACGAATTCAAGCTACAATTCTGTTTTTTAGCTTAAAAGCCACAATAAATTTTATAAACATTAGGATAAATTAGAATAAAGCTTGGCAAGATGAACGCACAAAATAAAAAGTCTCTATTTGTTAATCTCGAAATTTTGCCGTTTCGATTGGTTCTGACCTTCAATTTTTAGGGAGACTATTTCAAATATGACCACTAACATTTAAGATAAGGAAAGTCAAACATTTTCTATTATTTCAGAGAAATCTGGCATAAAAATATTTTGAAATGTACGCTTATCACTGGCAGGGGATGGTAAATTTCAAATCCAAGTATTAAAAAAATGAAAGCGGATTCATTTTTTAGGCTCTCGGTGCAAAACAAATGATAAAAAAAAAAGTTATCGGAGAAGACAGCAGAACAGAAGGAAAATTATATCATCCTGAAGCATTTTAATACGTAAGTTTCGTAGTTAATTTCATAATTGAAATGTTAAAACTTTTAATGCATTTTTCTCAACTTTTTCAGTGTCTTCACTTGAGCTCAAGATATTGTAAAAACTATTTTACTGAGACACTTACAATTTTGTAGGTATAATAAATATAACTCAATATTTAAAAAGCATCTAAATTTAGTGCCATGTATATACTTATTAATTAAAAATGTAAGAAAATACTTAATGTCTTAAAAAATTTTAACACTTTGAAATATTTTGTTTCTTACAAATATTTTTAAAGTTCTATTTAAATTTTGAGAGGTTCATATTAAAGAATATATATATATATATATATATATATATATATATATATATATATATATATATATATATATAT
>BMAW01083378.1:99671-111387 GCA_019974015.1 Nephila pilipes
TATATATATATATATATATATATATATATATATATATATATATATATTAGAATCATTTGTGCATAAAATATTTTGTGCGCAGTGAAACCTACTCAAATTTCCTAAAAGAAAATTTTATTTTATTCATGGGTTCATAACATAAGTAATTAAGAATATGTTTTAATTATTTTACATGTTTTATAAAATTCATTCCTTTACAAAGCATGTATAAAAATATCAAAGTAATTAATTTTAATTTTAATGAATTATAGCTAGTCGAAAACTATATACATTTTCATCAGTTGAGAGAAATCTAACACTCCTGAAACGCCTTAAGGCATCTAAATTTGGAATCCCTCAATTATTTTCAGGGTAGTTCTTAATTACTTTTATTTATGTATCTATCTCCTTCTACTTTTTTAAGATATTTTAATCTTAGAAATATGCCACACTTTCATGGTGAAATGTTTGAAAATCGTTTTTAAAAATTATTTGTACACACGCCTGTCTTATTGTTTTGTTCCCTAACGGAACTCACTTTCAGAATTCCCACCATATCCTCCTTATTCTTCATTTTCAAAATAATTTCTAATAAAAATATGCCAAAATTTCACAGGTATGAAAAAATTCTCAAATTTATAGAAATCTCATTTGAAATGCTAGCAAGCACCACAGATTAAGTTTTTAGTACAGAGATTACTGATGTCTTAGCAAAACACAGTACTTATTTAAAAATACTGAAGAATACTTTCTAATATAAAAGTACAAAGGCAATTCAAAAAATTAAGAATGCGAAGCGGGGCAGTTGGAATAAAAAGTGTAATGGAAAAACTTACTGAGTATTGTGTGACCACTGCTCTTTTTCCCTCTTTCAAAGAAATTCATGATTATAATGTCCTATTCATCCCAAAAACCCGTCACCATTATGTTTGCTGTCAATGAAACCAATTTCTTTGTAGTAGATTCGCCGAAAGCAGCCCAGCTTTCATTGTTGATTGATTTCCGGAGTATTTTGATGCATCCAAGTCTCATTTAAGGTCACAACTGTACACTAAATGACGACGACAACTCGAAGAGGTATCAATCAAATTTTGACTAGGAAGGAAATAACTGTCAAATCCAAAACAATCAATGTGATTGAGATATGCTTGTACATTAACTTCGCATTGAGAAGCAACACGAGAGCTATTGGTGGCAGACCTCGCAATTTTGAGTCTCGGTCTGAGCTGGCATCCCCCTCTCTAAGCTTCTACACCATGCATTTGGCATGACTTGGATCTTCGATCAGATTTAACGCTCATCAGGCCACGATTGGACGAAAATAATGTCAGCAACAAGGGCGCGACCATAACCTCCATAATACTGCGGCCACTAACCAATTAATCAGTGTAGGTACTTTTCTCACCATTTAATAGATGGCAGTGTGGAAAGGTAACACCAATTTATCTTATCAGCGCCATCTGTAGTTTAAAACTTATACATTTTGAAACCCTCTCGTATGAAACTTTTCGTTAGAATGTAATCCTTCAATGTCAATTTGATCTCAGTATTGATGAAATAAATCTTTTTTAATTCATAGCGGACGTATTAGTTACGACCGAATACGTACTCCATCACTCAAATTAATCCCTTGTGTCATCAGACCAGTGGAGTATAAAATTCAGGCGTAATTCAGACTTCAACGATACAAATCATTCTGAAGTTCAGTTTTGATAGATTACGCCAATAATCTCCCAGTTAAGAGTGCAAACCGATAAGTAGTTTGTCAAGTTCTTATCTTCTACCTAAAATTTAGCAGATGTTTAACCAAAACGAATTTAAGTAAGACGAAAACATGAATTTAAAATATTGCTCCGAGCAGAAATAAGTGAGAATCTGCAATAAAAAGATCGGTTTTGGAAGGCGTTTAATGAAAATGTGTTTCAATCTCCGACTCAATTTACTTTAACCCTCATTTTGAGGAAGAATGGAAAATGTATTGGATATTTCTAACTAGAATTCAGGAGATAACGTGTAAATGGAAGGGGTTGACAAATATTTATTTTAAACTCAATATCGAAGTATTGATTTTTACTTTAATCCTCTGTGTTCTAATATACTATCCATGCTTTAACTCTGCTTCAGAAAAAAGATCGAAAGAAATAAGTTTCAAATAATTCTTTGTGAGTATAACAAAACAGAGAACAATAATAATTTTTTGTTGTAGTTAAAAGGAATTTACTTCATCATAATATATGGGTTCTGGATGCTATGGTCATCCTTGATTATTTAACCCAATGAACATCTTAAAGTTTAATTAAATAGTCAATAAGTTCAGCACTCAAACTGAAGATGTGCGTAAGAGAAAGAAAACGAAGTTTAATCCTAGTTTATATTCTAATAATATAGTATTAGCTTATCTACTCACTCATTTTCGATTCTGACCATTCTTGTTTATAACATACTCTTTTTTTAACTTCACGTTTCAACTAAAAAGTCGAGATACAAGTATTTGCCCAATTAGTTTGAGAATTTTTTCTATTCTGGATTTAAAGCGGAAATTACTTCCGCAATATTTCCTTTTATGAACTGTCCTTGATTGCTTAAGTCGTTTGGTCCTAGCAATATCGAAGACAATGAAAAAAACTGGCCTCCGTTGTTACTATTGTATCTTTCATATACATTGACATAACCTTAGTTGGCTATCTTAATTTTAATTTTAATGATAATATTTTTTTAATCATAACTTGCAACCAATAGGAAAGAGCAATGATTCGATTCATTGTGTTACTAAAGATTACTAGCCTTGGAGTGTGACAATGTAACTTAATATGAAGGCACATTTGTTTTCCGCTTTTCTCCTCAAAAACATATTCTTTTTCCCATTTCACTTTGGATCTCCTACATTTTTTCTCATCATTTTTGATAGCATGAAGATCCAAATAGTATGATTACTTCCTCAGTAGGAATTTATAAGAAAAAAACCTATTGTTTGATTTTTCGCACAATTCGAGGAATTTTAAAAAGTATTACTAAATCACATGCGTAGAAATCTACACAATAGGTTGTGGATAAACTGGAATGAGGATAAAGCGGAATGAAATTTTTATCAAAAATAAAGATTGGAATACGGCTTAGGCCACAAATTTGATGATGGAATTTTTTGTTGATGATAAATCGCCAAATATGGCAGCCCTCGATTTTTCTAGTTGAATACATGGCACGTAAAAATTTCAAAATTAAAACTCTCCAATTCCCCGATTTTTAAAATTGATCCTTGGGTGTGGCTATCCATCTGACAAAAATCTGAATAAATGGCTAATTCAAATATTCCTTACCGAAAAGTGACTCCCAAGGCAATGCAGCTGGTCACCCCCTACTATATAATGATATATTTCATGTAAAAAAGAACATAATAGTTTATTCGAAATATTCAGACGGATTATGAATACATTTCTATATCAGCTGTAAAATGATGAACTAAAAGAGAAAATATTTTTTTTAAAGTTAATGTCACTTTTCTCGCATTTAAAGCTGTTCAAGAGTTTCAAAGCCTTGATCAGTGAAGCAAAATTAATGTTGGGAAAGTAATACAATAATCTTAGTAGGCAATTTCGAGTTTCTAGTTATATTTAGGGCTATATAAACACATAATCCAGGCATTTGTTTTCCTTGCAAATGAACAGTTTTAAAATAATTTAGAAAAAACCCTTTAATTTCCTAAATGGGATGTGAAATAATTAATGGTGCGTACCAGAAGGGATTTTTTTTCCTCAGTAAAACAGAAATAAACTGGCCTCGAATGAGACAATTGAAAGAGAAAGCTTGTAATGCAGTCCTTTTTCCGACAAAGGCTTACCTTCGGAGATAAAATGGCTGGTAAGTTGTTTGATGTATTTAGTGCGTGAAATGTATTTAATCAAGTGTTGGGAAGTAATTAATTATGCTGCTCCCGATTGTGATGATTAATAGCTCGTTAAGATATATAATCGATTTTATAGAGAATTGAAAAGTTTTGACTGTAATTATCCCAATATTTGAAAATTATAAAAGATGCTTTGGGGAAAGGAGTTTCAAGAATTTGTTTAGCAAGATGGTAATTAAATGCAATGTCTATTTACTGAAGATCCTTTTTTCAAAGTTTTCGGGTAATACAGACCTCCGACTTGTTTTAAGACATATATTTTTTTAATAACTTAGTTTATTATCTCAAATAAATTTTACTAGTAAAGAAGGAGAGTTTATCTGGTGTGGTTAGTTAAGCTATGCAACGCTCTTCAAGAAAACACGCCATATTGTTTATGTAGAAAATGATTTAGTGACATCATTTACCTCAATATTGCGGCCACCAAATAACGACTGAGATTTCCTAGGAAAGCATAACTTTAGATTCTGTTGTTTTTAGCTCTACGGTGGTGTCAAGGTCAACTACAATAGACAGAAAGGTACGTGGTGCTTGCTCCACTGTTTTCGCTTTAGATTTTAAGGTTTTAAAGGAGTTTTTCGGACCTCGCTCATAGTTCATGGGCTTCACACATCATGAGTTGGACCGGTGAACATTGGGACTTCGTTACTCAAACTTATTTTGAGAGCAACCAATATAATGTAACGAAACATTTCTTCCTCTCTGGATGTGGGGAGTAAAAAACCAATACCAACTCGGAGGATAACGACAAATGACGATTTATTCGTAAATCTTCAAGACAACATACAGGCAGAAAAGCTTGAACAATGGCAGTGCACAAATACATAGTAACGCAGAAACAGGAATAAAGCACACTTTTAAGTACAGTCAAAATTATTTTAGCGACGTTAAACTCACCAGTTTATCACTTCTCACTCCGGACAGCCACCGCAGTAATATTCTGCACTTCCAAGGAAGACTTCGAAGATTCCCAGCAGATGCAAGCTGCTTCTCCTCAAATTCACCTGGCACTCTCTGTTCGAAATACAGACACCTTTCCTCGATTTTCCAATCAAACTCCGCAACAGAGTCTCCAAAGATAGACTCATTCAGTTCCATTAGATTCAGGCCAAACCTTTAGCAGATTCACTCGGCCACTATTCTCCGATAGGTCTACAAAGCCGACTCCACAGACAAACTGATTATGTACACAAACCGATTCCTCCGACAGACTCCTCCATCAGACTCTTATGGACTGTAGTTCTGGTGTATTTATACCTTTTTTTGGTCAGACGTGACGTCACATGGGAAAATTCACAAAAAGTCTGCAACTTTCTTCTCCTTATCGATTTTTCGTCTCAGTTCCAGCGCCTTCAAGTATTTTCCAGTTGTTGACAAATGCTCCAAGTTTCTCGCCAAGTCTCCAAATAGTAGACAAATCCGTCGCCAAAGCGAAGGGGTCATTGCTTTAACTCTCTTTGGTTAACTGGTTACATCTCTGTAGATCCATTTTTGTCCTCTATTAGAGAAGCGTTGCAGGGAAGCATCAACTCATGTACGGAGCAATATGATAACGATGCAGAGAGCTTTCCATCACTTAGCGCTTAATCGAAACGTATCTGTACCAGATCGAACAACAATTTTACTACAGATTTCTTATCTAAGGGCAATTAGATTCATACTGAAAATAAAGTCACATCAAAGACCTGGGATCGTTAGGATGCCATAAAATGTGGAAACAGCACAAGGATCTAATCAGCAATTGTGGATTCCATTCGTAAGTAGGGCATGTATCAAGACAAAAAGTCAACGCTATTGCGCCTCATCTAACCTCGAGTGTGATGAAGTTTCAAGAAGGCCTTCTGGAATGTGTTGACTTCGACGACCACCATCTATGTGATACAATTATTAATGGATTTTCTTCTATTCACATTGTAACTATGTCTGGTTCAAAACTTTCAAAGCTTTTATCTCATATTTTAAAGCGCTCAATTGAGCTGAAATTTTCTATGTATAATTGTTTTTGAATGACAATACGATAATTTAATTATAATTAATAAAAATAATTGATTGAAACGAATTATTTAAAGAATTAAATTTTACTCATAATTCGAATTGTTGAATAAATTCAATATTACTCAACGTTCCTTTTGCTTTTAAAATTTAAGGCATAAAAATTATGTTACTCAAAGTGTGTGAAAGAAAGAGTTATTCTTAAAGTCCATAAATAAATCTGTGTATTATATACTTTTTAGAAATATATTCCGTTCCCCCACCCCAGATAAAATTGTTCTTCTCTTTTATTTATATCTCTTCCAAATGCGGGAAATCTTTATGTTCCACCAAGTATTAATTCGTTTATTAAACATATTCAAATTTAAAAACAAAAGAAACTAAAATTCTATTAAATACCTTCTGGAATTCGATCTTTCAAAACTAAAATTTGAAGTATTCATTTCATGATTATAGTCAAGGGATATAACTTTCGGTATTCAAGAATAAACAAGAATGCGTGAAAAATAAAGTAATAGAATCGTTCCAATTCTTAATAATAATACTTTCAAATGCATTCAAAGCAATAATTTTATGCTTATATCATCAAAGAATACTTTGCTGCAATTTTTACAAATGATGATTAAGTATAAAAATAAGATACCTTCCAGAATCAAACGACCACACACAATTTCACATTCTCGTTTATTCGCTTGCATGGACTTGACTTAAAATATTAAATTTTTCCATGATTCTTGAATTTAAAAAGCTAAGCTCCGAACCTTCCTGGTTCACAGAGCATAACAATTTGATTTAAGAAAAGGAACAAATAAATTTTCTGAAGAGCTCACATATTTCCCTTCTTCGACATCTGAATCTGGGATTCATTAATTTTCAAAATAAAATTCTGTCTTAAATCAAAGAAAAAGAGAATCGAAGGTTTCTGGCAGATAAAGCGGAGAGAAAGGGCTTATGGACTCGATTCTCAAAAGGAGATGAACGATCATACTACCCCATCTGTACCACATAATTCATGTGATACTTGGACAAAAAATTGAACTGGAAGCTTTTTGAAGCACCCGTTCTAGTAATTGATCACGCTTGTTGCTCAAAATTACTGGGGAATACAAAGACATTGCTTTTATGTTTTCAAATTCGAAAATAAAACATCAGAAATGTACACTGAACACAAAAGGTAGCTTCTATCTTCTTTTTTCTGAATATATTTCTGTCTCTGGCTACTTGTGCTGAATGTGATCTCTCCTTTATTTGATACGGCTACCATAAGTTGAAAATCAGGATAAATTCAACCATAAAAGAATTGAATAACAAAGAAAAAGCTTTCTTATTGTTCTAAGAAGCAGATTAGTGAGCATTTAAATTTTACATTATCCCATTTGTTATGTTGCAGTCATGTAATGATTGAAAAAATATTCAACTGAAAAAAACAACGTATAAAACAGGAAACAACAATGTATTTCGATACAAGTCACTCAACTGAAATAGGCTTTCTGTGTGCTGCTTTGGTTTACTGAATTTCGACTACTGAATGAAGTTATGAAATCCCTCAAAGTTGCATACCATAAAAAAGTAACAGTTCAATCCTGAAATAAAATTGATAATATTTTACGTCCTTCTTGTTGCCAACTACTTTAATTCTTGTTAATTACACCGAATACATTTTTCCCACTCGCCATCAAGCAATTAATGTGATAAGAGAGATTTTAGTATCAAACTCAATATCATTACATATTCCAAAATAAAACTTTTCCTTTTCGGCATCTGCATTCGACAATTTTAAAATCTTTGTTATGAAGAGCTTCCCTTGTGACTGTGTGTGTGTGTGTGGATATCATTCCTGAGTGGCAATGAAAAGTAATAACTGGACAATAATCGAAAGGTAATTGTTTGATAAGTTTAATGGGACGAATTCAAAATTAAAATCAAATTTGAATGCAATTTGTTTTGTTACAGACTGATTTCGTATTAAAATAGCCCTTCGAAGTAACACACAAGCAGTTTGCGGTATAACATGGTGACCCCATATTTTGTGGAATGTCTCGGTAGCGTGAAGAATCACACAGCTTAAGCAAAATTACTTCTTTTATTTACAATTGTTAAAAGTTATACTCAAATTACAAGGTTACAAGGCATTTTCGCCTTAGTACTTTTTGCAAAATATCAAGAACAAAGTATCATGAACAGAAATAGTTTTATATAAGTTCAGTTCCTAGGAGATAGATAGCAAAATAGCCCGAGCAGAGGAATAGCATAAATCTCAACCTCTATCACTCACTCCTTGCGGGATCGCCTCCTTTCGCTCTCGTCGCTGGATCCCCTCTCGACTCCTCCTTTGTTTTTCTCCGTCCCTTTTAAATCAATGGGTAGGGCTGACTCAAGTCCCCTTCGCTTCATTTTTATTTCCGATTGGACGGCCAATGACTTTCACAGACAACCTCCGTCTCTGTCCCCTAACACCATTCTTTCTAATCGGACACTATCCAGTTTTACACACGAACATGCAGGTGCCACATGTCGAACGTCAGACGGATAGACCCTAACTCCTCATGTCATAGTTCATAGTTCCTCACAAAGGTGAATCATGTGTAGCAGAGTCATGTGTTCATGAATGAAACAAAGTAACTGACCTCAAGTGTGGCTTATTCACTGCTCGCTTTGGAGAAATAAACCCTTTCTATTGCACCTTTTGAATGGGGAGTCGGGGAACAAAAACGGAAGTTCGATACAGATGCCTCTGACGGAGTGTTATCTAAAAGCTACATTACAACGGCGGACCTTCTAATTTTTAATTTCAGTCAAATGTCACCTGAGCTGTCATCTTCCTCTCCAAATTTCCACACTACATCAAACGTCAAATTTAACGTGCATCAGTCCCAGTATCAGGTGATCCTTAGTGTCATTAGGGTATGAACCCACAAATCCATAAAAGCTTAACCTCTAGGTTACTGCGGCCAGTTTTAAAACAGAATAAAATTTGTTACAGAATCTCACACTCCACTAGTAATATGTTGGGAAGGGTTATTTGGATGACGATTTATTTTTGTCTGTTCTATCATGACCATCAAAAATTAATAAGACTCATTAAATTAAGAAAGAAACAAGATAAGAAACTGTAAAAAAAATAATCATTAATGAAGCAATATTTCGTTTTTATTGGATTTGAAATAGATTTGCTCCCAAAACATCAGCGCACTTAAAACATGTACTCGTTTTGTTTTTAATCTAGTAAATAATGTTAGACTCTGTATGAAATGTACTTCAATATGTTTTGTTTGTATAATCATTTGTTTTTCTTCAATTTTTGAGATATTTTTAACAATGTTTTCCTTTTCAAAATATGAGTATCACACGTATAGCTATAATTAGATTTTGGAAGATAAAAATAAAACCCTTTTTGTTGTTTTTCAACTGATCTATAACAGTAACACATATATAAGCAATTTTTATTTATTTATTTATTTATTGAAAATGAAAAATAGATATGCATCTTTCATTATGTATTAATTGAAATCTCAGCTAGAGAATTTAACAGAACTTGAGCTTTATTTTAGACATTCGTCGATAAATAGCAAAAACACAATTAACGACTAATCATGCTCTCCTGTTTCTCCTGCTCACTAATCATACGTTTCTTAATACGAGGTTTCGTTTTTATAGGACTTTTATTTATCAATCAAACACAAAACTTCTCCTTAGTCATTGCTTTTTAAACTCTCATTAAACTTTTACAAAATTTTAAAATTAGCACAGAAAAAGGAATAATACTAAAATATTTTTAAAAATAAACCTTCTCATTACTAAAAGGGGTGTTCAAATGAAAAGGTTCGAAACGACACTGTGAATATAAATGAAGATCTTATTCAAATTATTCACCATAGGCCTGAGCACAATGATCACATTGATCAACGAGCCGAAGGATTCCTTGTTCCCAGAATTAATGTGGCTGTGAAGAGACCTAGTCCTTCTAGCACCCTTGAGTATTTCGTCCGAGTTGAAGCGCTTCCCTTTCAGATGTTTTTTTTTTTCACTTTATCGATGGGATCGGCCGTGATGACTGTATTTGCTTTGCCTGGTCTCGGGTTATCAACCAAACTCTCACAGCCTTCTCGAAAACGGGCACTCCATTTTCTCAATGACTTGTCGGACACAATCTTCCCCGTAAACGGTCACCATCCGGCAATGAATGACGGCCGGTTTAACACCCTCCACTGTCAGAAATTGAATAAAGCCTCTCTGATCGTCAGTGGTTGAATTTTGCAATGTGAACCCCAGGATGTCCTCACACGCCATGCCATGTCAATTGGATGGCGCTTTTTTAAGAGCCTCTGATCTCTTTACTGCGCATGAGGATGCTTACACATGCTCCGATTCAAGGCGGAGATTCCATTAGCATCCCCATATATCTCGCTACATTCTCCCATAGCGGCATAGATAAATATGGTAACGGTTACGTTGTTACAACATTACGTACCTTATCATTTGAACACTCCTTGTATTTTAGATATTCTCATTACCATCCAGATATCATTTAAATCTTGTATTTAATTTTTGATAATCTCTCGTGTTTGACAATCTCTCGTGTTTTGTATTTTTGTGTGAAAACAAAATATTTGTGTCAACTAAATTAACAATTACAAAAATTTGATTAATATTAAATGTTTAGGTACATTTGTGTTAATTCTCTTATATTTCTTATGCACAGCGTCCCAGAGCCAGGGCTTCTATAATTGTTAGAATACACCTAGATCCTTGGGGGAAATGTAGCAATGCTGGGTAGGAAGTTATTGCCAAATGCGATAGATGGCGTTACAGGAGCGCAAGATTTCCAAGCATTCTTTCAAAAACTCTTCATTGCACAAGCTGACTCAGGAATAGTGCGAAGACTGATTATACAAGCCGCACATTGTAGACGCAACGATATTCGATTAAGCTTACTCCTTGCCATAAACTCATTGGTTATCTGCCTATTTCAGACGTAACGTTCATAACTACTCAGATGCCTCATTCGGCCAACACAGTAGACCGGTGTAATGGCCTCCCCGATCGCCGGACTTTCATGCCTTGACTATCTCTTTTACGAGCATATGAAGTCACTGGTGTATGACACCTCTGCTGCCAGTATCGCATATTGCTGGGAAAGTCCAAGAAACAGCATTGAATTCAAGAGAGTGTCCAAGCTTCCATTAGCCGAAGATGTAAGACCTATATTATAGTTCGTGAATGATGATTTAAACACTTTTTTTAACCTGTATGTATTCGACCATGTTTCTTCTGAAGAATAACAAACCTCATATTCTCTTAAAAGGTATTTTTTTCCTACCTTGTGTTTTCTGCGTACAGTACCACAAGCACGTGTCATTTCCATGCGTTTCCCTGTCCTTTAAGTGTGCTCTAACCCTTCTGTAGCACTGGTATTAGGACACACAGTATATATTTAAATCAGTGAATCAATTTATATGCAACGATATAACCTGCAAGATTATATTAGAATGAAATACATTCACGCATTGCTTTTCTCATATGCATTTATTTCATATGCAACTTATTTTTTTCTTGAAAGCAACCGAAGGAGATATTGTTCGAATCAATGACAACGTGGTCATCGGAACACTTTTGAAAAAAAATGTTTCCTGAATAACTTTTCTGGTTAAAATAATTGAGGGAGTGATTGAGTGAATGAATAAGAGTGTGATTGAATGAGAGAGTGAATAAATGAGTGAGTGAGAGAATGAAGGAATGAAGGAATGAATGAATGAATTGTGAGAGAATGAATGAATAAATGAGGGAAGGAAGAAATTAGTGAGAGAATGATTGAATAAATGAATCAAGGGAGGAATTAGT
>BMAW01083378.1:111397-173409 GCA_019974015.1 Nephila pilipes
AATTAGTGAGAGAATGATTGAATAAATGAATCAAGGGAGGAATTAGTGAGAGAATGATTGAATAAATGAATCAAGGGAGGAATTAGTGAGAGAATGAACGAATAAATACCAGGTGAGTGAGTGAGTGAGTGAGTGAGTGAGTGAGAAATGACAAAATGAAAGAATAGATTAATATTGTGCGAAGGAGTGAGTGAGTGAGAAAATTAAAGAATGAACGAATAAATCTGTGAGCGAGTGAATGAGGTAAATAATGAGTGAATTAATAAATGTGTGAGTGAGCAAGTGAATAATAATTTTCTTTTCGTTGTCAAATTATCGTTTGCAACAATTTAATAATTTATTTATATTTAATTTATATTATTTTTATATTTTATTTATATTTAACGTTTAATTTAATAATTATTATCAAAAAGTTATAAACCTTTGGTGGTTAAATCTGTTCTTTACAAGACGTTGCATGAAACCATTTTAATTATTGTTATCTTCAAATTAGAATTTGCAGAATTGGAAGTAAATGAGATAATTAGATCTTATATTATATAATTATATTCAGAACTACTAAGAAACTTTTTAATTTTTAAAACATGTATTAAAACACATGTGAAATATTTAGGAGCACAATATGCAACAATTTTTTTTTCAAAAACGAAACATTTTTATGATTGGAAAGCTTACTGCCTTTGTGATTGTGAATAAATTGATAAGCAACAAGAAAGTTCCATAGTGAAAATATACGATGTTAATTTTCAGCCTTCACCCTCATTATTATGAATCGATATTTACTTAAATCGATATTTTTCTATTTCTCATAAAGTTATTTTAAATCTTGAGATTCACAACCTCTTATTAAGTAATTAAAGCTTTTTAAGTACTGTAAATGTGAAATAAAATATATTTTTTAATCTCATATATATATATATATATATATATATATATATAACAGATCAATTGAAAAGTCCCCGGCCTGACACATAGATGGAGCTACTAGAATTAAATGCATATGCTTTTTAGTTAGCCCTAACCCTCAAAAGATGCGTGTATAAATTTGACAGCTGTTGGATCATTAGTTTGTGGATTATAGCATTTTGAGTGAAGCAACTTTTGTTATTGTGAAAAAAATGGATAAAAAGGAATTTCGCGTGTTGATAAAATATTGCTTTTTGAAGGGAAAAAATACAGTTGAAGCAAAAAAAACTTGACGATGCCGAGTTTCCGGACACTGCCCCAGAAAAATCAACCATCAAGGATTGGTAGTCTAAGTTTAGACGTGGTGAAATGAGCACCGAAGACGGTGAACGCAGTGGACGTCCAAAAGAGGTTGTTACCGACGAAAACATTAAAAAAATCCACAAAAAGATTTTGAATGACCGTAAATTGGAATTTAATGGAATAGAAGACATTCTAAGGATATCAACTGAACGTGTACATCATATTGGGTATGAGAAAGCTATGTGCAAAGTAGGTGCCACGCGAGCTCACTTTTGACCAAAACAACGACGAGTTGATGATTCGGATCAGTGTTTGAAGATGATCAAGCGTAATAAACCCGAGTTTTTGCATCGATATGTGACAATGGATGAAACATGGCTCCGTCATTTCACTCCGAAGTCCAACCGACAGTCATCCGAGTGGACTGCACACGATGAACCCGCTCCAAAGCGTGGGAAAACGCAACAGTCGGCTGGCAAGGTTATGGCGTCTGTATTTTGGGATGCGCATGGAATAATTTTCATTGACTACCTTGAAAAAGGAAGGACCATCAACAGCGACTATTACATAGCTTTATTGGACCGTTTGAAGGACGAAATCGCCGAAAAACGGCCGCATTTGAAGAAAAAGAAAGGACTGCTTCACCAAGACAATGCACCATGTCACAAGTCAGTGAAAACGATGGCAAAAATCCATCAATAGGGCTTCGAATTGCTTCCTCATCCACCGTATTCTCGAGATCTGGCCCCCAGCGACTATTTCCTGTTCTCAGATCTCAAAAGAATGCTCGCTGGGAAGAAATTTTCGTCGAATGAAGAGGTGATCGCCGAAACTGAGGCCTATTTTGAAGCAAAGGACAAATAGTACTACAAAAATGGTATCGAAAAGTTGGAGGGTCGCTATAATCGGTGTATCACCCTTGAAGGGAATTAAGTTGAATAAAAAAAAACCACTACAAAACGGTATTTAACAAGTGGGCTTGACTTTTCAATTGATCTGAGAGATTAATAGATATATATATAAATATATAAAATTATATTATATTAACAGTGAAGAAAAGTTTCAAAATCAGCTTCAAATTACTTAATACATTAGTGGAGGCATGGTGTAAAAATTATTATACTTGAATCAAATCGATCAATTGGCAGAAATGAAATATATTTTTAAAAAAAATAATTTTTTATTGAACCCTTAAAGTTTCGAAGTGCTTAAAAATAATTTTCTACCACTCAAGAATTACAAAGTGCATAGCTTTAAGTTTTCAATAAATATCTCAAAAATATTTCGTTTTTGTAAATTGAATAAATAAATAATTTGTTCTGCAGCCCCTTAAACTGTTACGTACATGAGTGTAACAAAGGCGGCCAAATATCGTTTAAAAAAAACGCAAAAATCAAGTTTCAGTAAATTATGAAAGTAAAACTTAATTATTTTAAGAAATGTGAGTGAAAAGTAGAGCAAACATCTAATTCAAACTTGAAATAGAATTATAAATGTATCCGTCCATTTCTATTTTATTATCTTTCAGAGCACCGATGAATTTATTCTTTCGGAAGTTTGGAAACTTTTTAGTTATTCATGCCTATGTGTCCAAACATTTCTATCAATTTGCTCTTCATTTTTCTATTCCAAGATTTTTGTTATTTCTTTTTTGAACAAAAGTAAAAAGTAACCAATGAAAGTGAAAAAGTAAAAATAAATTCTTGTAACTTCGAAACATTCAGGTATTCGAAGTTGTAGTAAAGAAGTTTTTTTGAAAGACTCTTGCATTTAAACATACTATCTAAAAAGTTGCAATTTATATAAAAGATGGTTAATTTTATGAAAGCAATGTGTCAAAATACTTAAAGGCCTAAAGAAGAGAATAAAACACAACCTATTTTGATTTTGATTTTCTTTTCACGGGGCACTTGTGGTGATATCGAAATTCCGGTTTGGCTGCCTTAATAAAAAACCATAGAAGTTTTATTTTCTGGAATATATCTAATTTTTTAAATCAATCAAAGGCAGTCAAAAAAAGAATATAAATTTTCATAGAATACTTTCTACTCCAAAACTAGAGTGTCTTCTCTGATTGAATCGAAAGGACCAGCTAAATGTATTCAAATAAAAGCGTTGTAACTTTTCGAAATACTGAACTAGAATGAAACTCATATTTGCGAATTTCTGAAATTAAATTTATATTCCTAAATTAATAAATGCGTATAACTTAAGGAGAATTCTAAACAAAGGAGTTTGAGTTTAAACTATTAAACAATTGTCAAAGCTATACATTAATGATATTTACATATATGCACTATGTTTAAGAACTACTCATATTAATTGAAAAATTTCCAATTAAATCCAATTCCTATAAATAATATAGACAACAATAAAATAATTATCATATTTTTAAAAATATATTTGTCTCTGTTCTGATCTTACACAACTGTTTAGAATTTCAAGTGATAAATTTCGTTGTCCAAAAATAATATAATATGAATAGATTAATGATCTTGATATAAAAATATTTCATTATTTCTTTATCTTAGAAAGAAAATATATCTCCTGTGTTTCCAGTCCTAATACAAACTTAATTTAATCTCGCGAATCAATATATTTGTGGTTTATTCGGAATATTTTATTCTGAATTAAAAAAGGCAGGTATGGAAGAACAGTTCTGTAATCCGTAATTTATCATCCTCATTTTCACAAAATTTTTATGAAATTTGTATTTATGGAAAGTAAAAGTATTTTGAAAATCTTTTTTATAGCTCATTAATTCTCTTTAACTTTTTTTACATGTCTCGATAAATTCTTTTCGAATGTAAATCTCGTTTAAATATTTAATATTTAACTAAAGGTAACGTTCTTTTCGTAAATAGATACAAATTTTATTCAGAATTTAAAGAAATTTGAGAAAGTTCTAAAAATAATATTTTTTTATCATAAGCAATTAACCATTTCAATTTTTTGGTTGATCACGGTATCCGAATAGTTATGATCGTGAGCTCTTTGTCGGCTTAATTTAATTCTAGTCGTGAATTCTTGATGCCATTAAAAACCTATTCTGTAGCGAAACTGATGCACATTAAATATGTCAAGCCTCAATATTATCGCTTTGTCATGATTTGGAAGTTTAGAGAGAAGTGCCGGCTCATATGTCGTCCTCGTCCCTTAGTCGAAGCTAAAAATTTCAAGGTCATCAATCGATTCAAAATTTCGTTTAAAAAACTAATGATCCAAATGCTTTAAGACATGTGGTTCTCCTCTTCATTCATCATAAAACCCAATGTTTTTAAGAAAGAATTTTTTCAAGGAAATGTAAGCAGGAAACCACTGTATCTCCTTAAAATTCCAGCTAAAATGTATGCAAAAGTAATTTTAAATTACTATAATTTCTATTATATTTCTAACAATTAATTAATTATTTCTTCGCTTAATTTTTGTATAAATGCGAGTCTTTAAATTTTCCTCTTTGAAAAAAATTTAAAATCCTTTCATGTTGTTCTAAAAACATTATGAAATAAAATTTGCATTATATATTTGTGTGAGGTATAAATGCTATAACATATCTTACTAAAAATGTTATTACCAGTAAGCTGTGTGAATTTGAAATTAAATTAAATAAAATCGAGTCGAATGAAGGTTAAATATATTTTTGGTTCACAAAAACATTTATTCTTGATAAATGCAAAATTGTTTTAATATTTTAAGATACAAAGACTGAAGAATAGATGCATAGATTTCTATTTAATATGGAACATTTCAAAATAATTACAGGATTCGACAATTCGTTCGGTTTCGAATTTTTTACTCTTCAATTTAAGAAATTAAGCAATAAAAACTCAAAAGATTGATTATTTCATTCGAAAATTTTTGAATGAATTGTTACAGTCTTCTAATAACAAGCAACATGTATTTATATTTAAATCTTACATATTAATTTGACAAACACATAATTGGAAAACAAAGAAGATTAAATATTCGAAATCTTAAATTTAGCTTGGTATCAGTCAAGACAGAAATAATAATTCTATTCGACAAAAGTTTGAAAAATATAGATCAAAAACATTCGAGCATAACAATTTAAAATTATAAAAAAAGAGGATTAAATTACTGAAGACTTAATTTACTGAAATGAGATATTTAAAAAAAAAAGTTTCATAAATATTTGCATAAACATATTTCAGAAATTTTATGAAAAATTGACATTTATAAACTTCCATAAAAAATTTTTTTTGTTCTTTGGTTTCAAAGTTATTTTCCGCAAAACACAAGAAGAAGCAATAGCCTTGAAAATAATGTCATGATACCAGTATTTCAGCGAAACCAGATGTTAGTCCTATAAGAGTACACCAAAAGATTTGTTTCGGATTTGTTACGAAAATTTTCCACAGTATTTGCAATATTCCTATTTGCGTATTCAGAGGAGAAAAAAAATTCCATTTGTCTGCTTCTTTTATATCGTAGGATAAACAATTATAACAATATTATATAATATATTACGAGAGTCCATTACTTATCAATAACATGATTTTTCTTATTAATAAGTAATGGCAATCAAATTCTTTTTTTGACAAAAATGAATAATTTGTCACAAACGAACAAAATATTATCCTCTGCCATCATTCTTAGTCCTTTCAATTTTATTTCGCGTATATATTACTATCTCTAATTCAATTCAATTCACTTCATATCTTCCTCTTATTTATTTAATCATATTTCATTTTGGTTGTCAAAGAGTTGTAATTGTATACAATTCAATTTTTTAAAATGTTCCCGAGGTTAGTGAAGGTAAATTCATGAATAGCCAACGTCATACATGCAATGTCTGCAATTTTTTAATATTATAGGGGCAATGTATTTTATTCAAGATGTTTCTAAATGTACGTACAAGATATTTATAAATGTAAATACAGGTATTCATTATTAATTGCTGAGGAACAGTTATTTAAAAATCTATAAATACGATTTTTACATAAAGAGATACATAAGTATAGATGTATAGATATTTCATTGTTAAACTAGGACTTCCATAGCTTTTAAATTCAAAAATTGAGGATTGTTTAAATTACGTAGAAAATGAGCTCATTCTACCAAGTCGAAGACGTCTCAGTTACTTTAAAAGATAAATTTATGTAGAAAGAAATATAACTTTTATTGACATTATAGCAGAAACCAGGATAAAAAAAATGCATCCATTTTTATAAAAATCTTTTATCTGAAGTGCTAAATGATTCTTCAAATTAAAATAGCGTTAAAAAATAAGGGAAAGATTATCTAACTCTCAACTAAACACAATTACTTTAAAACCTAAAGAATACATGTATTTTCCGCTGAAAAAATGATAGAAATTATTCATGATACTATAATTAATAATTAATCTTTACTCCCTCAATATGAGTACTGATGTAATAAATCTTCTCATTTCTAGGTTTACATAATACTCAAGACAGAACACATCTACTTCATCATTCAAATTAATCTATCGTGTCAGACTGATTTCACGTCACCAGTGAAAAGCATAATGTAAATTGCTACAAAACAAATTATTCCCAAGTTCAGTTTTGATAGATTACGCTAGTAATCTCTCAGTCAAAGGTATAAAACGATAGGAGTTTTGTTTAATTTTTATCTTCCGTCATAGTTTGGTGAATGTTTTGTCGAAACGAATTTAGATCGATGAAAACCTACGTTTTAAAAGTTAGGTTTTGTGCGTAAGAAAATGGGGGGTTCTGGGGTGAAAAAGATCAGTTTCAGAAGATGTCTAACGAAAATTTGTTTTTTGAACATTTGAAAACTCAAATTACATTAACCCTCATTTAAAGGAAAGGGGAGAAATGTATTAGAAATATGAATGTAGAATTGGGGATGAGAATTGAAAGACGTTAACGAATTATTATCTTTAAAATTTAATATGGCTTTTTTGATTTATGCTTTGATCGTGTGTTCCAATATTTTATGCATATTTCAACTCTACTTCATAAAAAGAGAGTTAGTAAGAAGTTTATAAAGTGCGTGTACATTTTTTTTCCAAAGGATTATTTATCTAAACGGGAAAACGGAGAATAATGATAATGAATGTTTTTTTTTGTAATGAAGAGCACATTGAATCTCATAAAATATGCCTCATAGCTTCAAGCTCCCATTTATGGTTACGTAATTACATATATACATTAATTCATTCCATTTATCATTATTAATTATTATGAAGCTCTTAAGATGCATTAGCAGAATCTTAATTCTCTCTTTCACGCGTGTGTTAATATTTATGACTTTAAGAGTTTTATGGATTTGGAATGGGCAAATAACATTTAATCTAAATCTGTGATTATTTAAAAATATTCGAAACATAAATATAGGAATGTAATCAATTAATTATCTATATTCTTGTTTTCAAAATTATAACGTACCATAAAATTTCGAAAAGAAAAACAATCAGCATAAAATTAAGGAATCAATTAAAATTTGTTTAACATATGACTTAATATTACATCTTTAGAAGCAACACACACAAGTGCTTATGCAATGACAAATTACTTTCTCTCCTGCTATCGATTTTAAAATTTTCAAAAATTCATAAATTTTAATTATGACCAGCAATATTCTGAGTAATAATTACTGATATAAAATTTTGCTTGTTTGAATCGAAAAAATTGCTCCCAAATTTGTTTAACCTATCTTGTTTTATTGTTTAGGAAGTTTTGCTACAACAAAATTACAGTAATTTTCGTTCATTCACCTACAGATACATAGAAATACAGAACCAAAAGTATATTTTTCATCACTTATTATTTTGATGACATATATAATTCGATAAAATAGTTCGTTGTCATAAATCAGTCATTTTCTTTCTCATATTTTCTGTATAAATCCAATTGTAATGTGTAATATAAATCGAATTTACACAAATCTGAATCTTCACTCTTTTACTTTAAACAGTTCAAGCATAACTTTAATACATCACTTAACACATTTTATCCAAGAACATATTACGTAACTATGCATTTCGTGTAAACATCATATATCTATCAATTGAAATTTACAGAAAATTATATATACACTCTCCTTCTCGTAGTAATGGTCACTGGCTCCCGTTTGACGGTTTTCGTCGAGTTGTAGGTTATAGCTTTGATGTCCCTAAAACCCACTGTGTAGCCGGGGCTGATGCACGTTAAATTTATCGTGGTTCAAAGTCCTCCCGTTTGCATGGAATGGAAATTAGGAGAGGGAGGTGCCAGTTCAAGTGTCATCCTTGTCATTTGACCAAAGTTCAAAATTGCGATGTTCGTCGCCAATAGCCCTTATGTGACTTTTAGTGCGACGTTAATAAAAACTAACCTACCAACCTACTTCTTGTGGTAACATTTGGAATTTGCATAATTTATTGAACCAAAAGCAAACCTATATTCTTAAATGAGTATTTCTTTTTTAAAACTCCAGAGCTATTCAGATGTTTCAAAGTAGGTCCTTGAAGGTCATTAAAGCTAAATTAAGCTCTGGAAAAGCAATATACTACTCTCAGAAAGCCATTTTTTGTAGTTGATTCTATTTAAGGTTGTAGAAATTCATAATCTAGCAATTCATCTCGCTCGGAAAAGAGCAATTTTAAAACTATTCGAAGGAAATCACTTTAATTTCCAAAAGGGGATGTCAAATAATTAATAGGGCGTACAAGAGTTTTTTTTTTTTTTTTTTCCTTCTCTGAAGCTGAAATTAACACTAGCATCGACTGCGGTAACTAGAGTGAAATCTTTTAAAATGGTTGTATTTTTTGACGAAATTTGACCTTCAGCGCACACATTAGTTGATTGAGTCTCTGTAAGATGTACTTAATCAACTATTTTCGTGGTTAATTATGCAGTTCTCCATTATGATGATTGATTGTTCGGTAAAGGATAAGATAGAAAATTTAAAAAGAATTGAAAAGTTTTTATGACGTTAAATATTTGAAATTTATAAGAAAATAATGCGAATATTTTTATTTCATTGGTAAATTTTTTTCCGGAAGAATTTTTAGAGTGTGTAAAAAGAAAAAAATTCAGTAGGAAATATTGATCGAATTTATTTAAAATTCTTTTTAGGGAATTTTTCATTCAATACAAGAATTTGACTTGAATTACAACGTATCTTGCTCATTTATTTGAAAATAATTTTATGAAAGAATCCTTTTTATAAAAGAAACAATTATAAATTATTCCACAATGCTCTTTATTGTGAACACTGTGATTTAATTCAAACATACACATTTACCTTAATATAATATTTTATAATAACTATAAATAAAATTCTTTAAGAATATGAAAAAAACTTCATGAATTAAACTGAAATCATTTTTACAATTTGTTACCTAACATTTGACATACAGAATAAAGTGGAACGTTTTTACGTTCTATTAATAAAAATAGGAATCTTGCAGAAAATTAACAATTTTTCGAACTTGAATAACTAAGATTCACTATTTACTTGAAGGGTACAATATCTGTTAAAAACTCGTTATGTTTCTCAACAACTTACCTAATTATACAAATTCTGATATTGTTAAATTATTGTCTGTACAGTCTTATAGACAAGAGTTATACAGGGTGTTTCAGAACCCATTAGTAAAAATTTCAGGGGTGATAGAAAACATCTAAACAAGAAATTTTCACCATACAATGCATAGGACACTCACTTTATACTTTAAATTACAGCATCGTCTAGCGAATCACCTCTTGCTCTCCGCATAAGAAATTAGGGATTAAAAACTGTTTGTTTAGATGTTTTCTATTATCCCCGAAATTTTTGCCCGTGAGTTTCGAAACACTTTGTTTCTAAGAGAAGAAGTGGGTATTCTAAAAGCGTACATTTTAATTCGATACTGATATTTCTGCAATAGTAAAATTAAGAGAAAGCAAAATGTATCCAAGAAGGAGGAGGCATTGGTTGCTTTAACTTATAGATGAGCTTAAGGGATAAGATCCAGAAAATTTAGAGGTTAATTTCTTCCTAAGTTTTTTAAGAAACTTTTTCGTCAACAAAACTTGTTTCTGCTTTTTGTTACCAGATGAGACAATTCAAGATGAAAGCAAATTATTCTTCAGTTATAGCAATAAATAAAGAATGTTTGCACGCCACTTATTCTTAAGATAGATGCATGTTCGAGATCAATAGAATTTTTACAGAGATCATAGGTATTTTATTACAAAAGACCCAGGCTTCAAAGAACAATTTCTCAAATATTTCCCTTCTTAGTTGTCTGTATCTGGAACTTAGTTTTTCTCAGAAAAAAAATTTCCTTCTTAAAGTAATTGAGATCCTTCAAGATGAAAAAGGGAGCTAATTTTATACCAAACTTAAACAACCTTATCTTTTTTTTTAAATTAAATGTAACGAAATGAATACTTTAACTTTGAAATATCTGGACATTTTTGCATCTGTCTGTTCAAAGAAGAATCGCATTTTTAAACGAATTATCTCCAGTGTTTAAAGCCCATCTGTAG
The DNA here is from genome assembly GCA_019974015.1 of Nephila pilipes. NCBI lineage: Eukaryota > Metazoa > Arthropoda > Arachnida > Araneae > Nephilidae > Nephila > Nephila pilipes. The sequence goes on from BMAW01083378.1 coordinate 122,071, forward strand.
AGGGCGTTTTTGTTAACGGACGAGTGTAAGATGTCACTTACACAATGCCTTCAGATCAGAACCAGGCTCCGAGCAGAGCAAATCATTCTAAGAGCAGATAGTCTCAGTGTATAAGAGATCGAGTAAAGATCTTACAGAAAGATAGCACTGAATAAATTATTGTTGTTGTTGACAACCAAGCCTGTTCCTTGTCTTAGAATTTAAGACAACAATTAAACTAAGAAATTCGTGTAGGTGACCAGATATGCAAACAATAACTTACGTAGATCACCAAGGTAACTCGACAGGATTTTTTAAAAAAATAATAGAAAATTTTGAAAGTGTGTTAAAGTGACAGGGTTTTAAAGAATGAAAGGAACTGTTGTTGTAGTTGTGAATAAAGTAAAGAAAGTTTGTGTCTACAATAAATCAGAAGTGGCAGAAACATTTCATCAGTAAAAGTTAAAAAAAAGTAGTTTAGTGATAAAATAAAAAAGTGGAAACTAAAAAGTATGCACATAAAAGTAAAAGTTTACACATAATAATTGTGTATGGGCAGTTAACTCTATTTTTTTGTAAGTCTTGTACTTGCCTTTAAGTATGTGTTTTGTACAAAATCTAAAGTATTTATGACTTTAAAAATTGGCAGATTAATTATAAAATAAAACATTCTATACACTGAACAAATAGTAATTTCAAATATTAAATTTAATAAAACTTCAATCAAAAACTTTTGGACAAAATGCTTTGCAATACTTAAATGGCCAAAATGCTTTACAATACTTTGGTCAAAATGCGCAAACATTGTGCAATACTTAAAGTTTGTAAATGTTTACTAGAAATAATTCGATATAAAAACCAACGTTTTTAAAAATAACGTTTTTATATGGTAGCAAAGTTTATTAAAGAAAATTATTGAAATATTAGTTAAAACTGTTAGTTATTTTTAACTTTAAAATTTACTTAAAAAGATACATTTGTGAGCATATTAAGAAATTCATAATACTCATAAAATCAAAACATGCATTTGAAAGTTTGTAAGTCATTCTATTAAAAAAAATGGGAACCAGAATTCATGAAAGGTTTATCCTTGGCGACAAGAATTATTTGGCAGTATTTTGCCAAATGTGGTTGTCTGTTCACACTGATTTAATCGCCTAGCAAAAAGAATCGCTGTTGTTACTTGAATCGCGCCAAGTGTTTGGGCTAAACTGCATTATTAAAGAAAATATTAGTTAAAACTTGTCGCAAATGTCTAAATATTGCATTGTTAGGCGAGTACGAACGATTCCCAAAATTTCAAAGCTCTAGCTTGATGGGAAGTTGGTTAAATTAACGATCGAAAATTTGATGACACACACCAAGTGAAATTCAGAAAAACGTTTTAAAAAAAAATATGCTCACTGCGTAGGAAATAACATCATGGGTAAAGCAGGTTTGAGGAAAGTATACAAGAATCCCAAAATAATACATTTTGAAAAAAAATACAGACATGGATATATTTTTCTCTGTGGTATGACACGTGTATTTGCAGTTTTAAAATTTAGCTTCCGAACATTTTGTGTATCAAATTCTTATAAATAATACGCCTGTTGAATCGGAGAAGCGTCTTGTACCTTTTTAAACTTCCAAATAAAAAAATACAAAATTTTAAGTAGTAACCTTAAACCAAAATAAACTCAGCGAGAAGAAAAATCATGATCAATGGTTATTTTGTAGATTTAATGGAGAAAAAGGGGTTATTGACTCCACATTCTTAAAGGGAGAGGAACGATGATTCTACCTTATCAGTGTCATTCTATTGATGTTATACTAAGAAATAAAATTGAACTGGAAATTTTGGAAGAACCTGCATCGGTATTTGTTAACGCTTCTTGCAAAAAAATTACTGGGGAATGTGGAGGTTACAGAAGCGAAATTGCTTTTATGGTTTCAAATTCGAAAAGAAAATAATAAGATGGGGAGTAGACAAAAAGTAGCCATTTATTTTGACTCCCTTTTTTCCGAATGTATACTTTTATTTCTGTTTACTTATGCTTAATCTTTGTATCCTTTATTTGATGCGTTGACCACAATGAGGAAATCTGAGAATATTAAGCTATGAAATAATCGAAGAAAAATTCTGGTAGTTCTAAGAAGCAGATTACATGATTCTTTGTTTTCCGTTTGTTAAGTTGCAATCGTGCAATGACTGAAAACGCATTCTGCCGGGGGGGGGGATCATATACATAAAATTGAAACAATAATTTATTCCTATGCAATCACTCAATCATCAAAAATATCTTATTGCATTTTATCTTGATTTACTGATTTTTGTTTCGATGTATTAAAACAAGTTATACAATCACGCAAAATATATCCATTGCATACCTTTAAAGGGAAAAAGCAATAAAGCAATCAGAAAACTAAATATATAATGCTTCCTATCCTTCTGGTTGTCCGCTGCCTAAATCTTTATTAAGAACTTCGAACACTTTTTTTCCCTCTCGCTTCAGTCGAATAAAATGCTTTAAAATCGAATGAAACTCAATTTCATTCCATATTCTAAGATTACCATTATCGCTTTCGGCTTTTTTTTTTTTTTCTATCAACACTTGGAGAATCTATAACTGAGAACTTCCTTCGTGACAGGATATCGGTCCAAACGGCGATGAACAGCAAAAATGAAACAAAATTCGAGAGCTAATATTTAGTCGTAAGTTTAAATGCGAGATATGTTTAAATAAAATTCGAAATTATTTGTTTTGTTATAGAATGGATTAGGCTTAAGTTTCGCATTTCATTTGTGACATGTCAGGAGGGATTAATGTGAGATAAGCATCTGTCCTGTAGTTGCCATCGATAATTAAGATAACATAAATAGCTATTACAGTAAATAAAATAGAAAAAAAATATTTATTGGCTCAAAAATATTTCGGTTTTTATCGGATTCGAATGAAATTTTATGTTCAATGTACCATTCCACATATATCCATCAATGAACTAATTTTCAATCTAATAAATAATGTTGATTCCTACGAGATGGAATTTAGCAAGTTTTATTTGTCTAACCGACTGGAGTTTTTGTATTTCACATGGTTGAATTTTTAAAATAAAATCATAATAAATAAATTTTCAGAAGCAAAGGAAGAAAGCATAGTCGTATGTATGTGACGTAATATGCACCAGAGCTATGCATAGTGGAGTAAAAAGTTTCCTTTGTTAGGATAAAAAAGAAAAAAAAATCCTCCCTCAATGTGTCTGTAACTAAATATTTATCTGAAATTCACATAATTAAATTCAGACATTTTGTGACCTTTAAAACTTTTCCAATACTTTAATTAGATAGTTTGATTTAAGGGCATGGATTTGAGTAATGACGCAACAAACCAATGATTAAACCACAATAATCCGTAATTATTTCCTTTTACTTTCATTCAGAATCAATAATTAAAAAGTCATTAAAGAGTTATTCAATGAATAGAAAGTCATACAATGATGATAACAAAGTTACTTTATTCAGATTTATGAATAATCAAAGGTCGAGCTCAAACCTGTTATTCCATTGGAACAGGTCCCTACACGTCCCTCATTTAACATTTAATTTCATAAATTAGTACTTAACTTACCAAATCATTCGGGTTCGAGTCCTTAGAAGATTCATAGATGAGGGTTTGGATCCTCAACCCTTTCCATATCCTCTCTCTGTTCACTCCTGTAGTCACATAGACTAATAGTCATAGTAGAGGGTTAGCGGCCAACTTTGTTTTCGTCAAGTCGTGGACTTGAACCCTGAGGCCACCAAAGACCGCCGTGTAGTGGGGCTGATGAAGGTTAAATTTGGTTGAAATCTCAAGTCCTCGCATTGGAGTGGTTTGAAAATTTTGTGAGGGAGTCGTTAGGTCTGATGTCATCCTCGTCACTTGACAGAGGGTTAAAATTACGAGGTTCGGTGCCAATATCTACCGTATTGCTTCTCAGTGAGATGTTAATGAACAATTAAATCAAATCTCCGTTTGCTCCTATAGGTCCTTATTCATTGTTGTTGGGATACAAACTTTTCACCAAGACAACTTCTGCTCACTTTCTCCCTCCAAACAACTAACTTAAAAAATAAATTCTTCACTGTTTATAAATATATTGTATCAAATTTACTCCCCTGCACTTCGCTAAATCTATTCTAAACCTCGCAACACATGCTTCAGTCATTGAGAGACTCTTTCAGTTTAAATACATTATAGATGAGACATCAAAATATTGGTTGAATATAAAAGCGCGATAGAGTCTGCGTTATCATACAATTAGTCTGGCATGAGATTTTTCTGAACGAAAACTAATCTGGCTCTGTTATTTTTTTAGCCGATTTCATAGAACAAATCGCGTTTAAAAGTTCGTTAAAATGCAGATCTTTTGCGTGGAAAAACTTTTGGAAAAAAAACATAATTACTGGAAAATTCGGGAAAATGGTGTAAAGGAAAGAAGGGTTCGAAAAGATTGAAAATATATATGAAAAAAGTTTGGGGGGGGGTTATACTTACGGCTCCTTCGACACATCACCCAAATATCCATAAAAATCTGAAATATTTTTATGCCAAAAATTTGCATTGAGAAACCTCCCACTCCAGGGAAAATAAACAAGACTTTCAGATTCATATATCAGGTCACTGATTTTGAACCATTTCTGACACATAATTTAACATTGTTTTCTTTTCAAAATATTTCTATCACATACATAACTACACTGTTGACCATTAAAATTGCAACACTTTGAAAGAAAACAAGCACAATAAAGATATTTATTGCACGTAAACAGTATGGCATAAAGACAAAATGATTAAATTTGCAAGCAGTTTGGGGGGTTTGCTGGGCGGGAGAAAATAGTAGAGGTAAACTGCAACCCCTAGAAGCTTAGACGGTCTTTACCCGGTTAGATATGGAGTTGAACTGGGCTTGGATGACAGAAATAATCAAATCATTCCATGTTGCTTCAAGTTCATGTCACACTTATTAAACCATATTATTTGGAGAGGAATAGCAGACCAGTCTCTCATCAACCTGTGACCAGAGAGGGGTGGTGGGCTGTTCCATGCTACTTCAACCAGAACCAGATGTTTTCAATGGGCGACAGATCTGGAGACCGTGCAGGCCGGAGCAACAATAGAATACCACGTGTATCGAGGAAGATCAGAAAACTACGTGCAACATATGGTCTTGCATTATCTTGATGGAAGATAGCTTTTGGCAAGCCTCGAAGATAGAACACAACCACTGGACGGAAGATGTCAAAAGGTACTGATCTACTTTCACATTACTGTCGATCCCAACAACGGGTGCGCTTGTCATGTACCCTATGGCTGCCCAAACCTTCACACAAGGGGCAGAGCTCCTGTGCCGATATCTAATGCAAACAAGTGACAAGTGGTTTCCTCGGAGCCTCTAGACAAGTGTACGGCCATCAGAATACTGCATATAGAACCGTGACTCTTCTGAAAAGACGACAGTGGGCCACTCTAGTATCTAACTTTGTCGTTCGGTGCAGTCTAACAGTCATCGTCTCTCTCTCTCTCTCTCTGTGATATATTGTCAAGGGAAGCCGAAATAAAGGTCGCCGTGCTGACTGTACGCTGCTCCAAACATCCCCATTTCCTCACTTATAATCAGTGATGTGGTTGTACGAGCTTGAAGGGCCGACTTCACAATTTGTCTGTCCTCTCGAATGCTAGTTATGGGAGGTCGTGGAGATACAATATGCTGTTCAGTGTGACTCGCAGCAACTCATTGATTCCCTATTCGCATGACAGTGGTTGGACTTCTACCAGTGGGACGGGCAATATCACGGAAAGATAATCCACATTCTCGATAGGCAATGATCCTGCCACTATCAAATTCCGACAGTTGTTAGTAAGCATTTCTTCTTATTCGAGGCATAACACGATATTCTGAGCAAACTCCGGCGTAACAAAGCGTTGTCCGAATTAGAAAACACAATTTTTCTTTTATGCAGTGCTCCAGATGTTGTTTCTCCCGTCACCGTTGTCTAAATGCACTGAAATACTGATCATTTGCATATCATAATCTCCTCTTCCTTTCATGTGAATTTGACATTCGTGAAATTATTCCTTCCTGGTGTTGCAATTTTAATGCCCAGTAGTGCACAATTAGAATTTGGAAAAGACTTCGCAAAGAGCATTAAGTTTTAGAAATTTTAACTCTTCAACAAAAGGAACATATTCCTAATTAAATTTATCTGAAAAAGAAAATCCAATATACACTAATGTCCATAAGTTAAGTATGATTCTTAAAATGCGATTAAATATTGGGAGGGGGGGGATTTATTCGAAATTACTTGCTTTGAATCATATATTGAAGGTGAAAATTTTGCCTTTATACAAAATATATCAGTCAAAGCCTTCATGCTCAAAACAACTGCGCACGTAGGAGAGTATTTAAACCGACTCACTCAGCATAAGCAGCTCAGAGACGTTTGGTGTCATTCATTTGCTATGTAACTTTGTTAACGATTAAGGTATCCGACAACGTTTGAAGCAACTATTTTTTTAAAAAAAGTAATTAAATAAATTTTCGCCACATTTTTATAAAAACTATGACTCCAAATTATTTTAAAAGGCCAAAAATACTTCATTTATTAAGCAAAATTTAATAAATTAGGGAATTTAAACAGAAATTTGGAGAAATTTGACCCAAACTCCAAACGCTCCATAGAAAATTCTACTGAATTAATTTAAATATAATTTTCATGCTACACATCTATGATATGGGTTAAGACAATAAACTAAAATCTAAGAAATATATTTACATCTGGAAAAATTACAGCTTATCGTGGTTATTTCAGTTAATTTTATAACAAATTTATACCAGTACCATTGAACAAAAACACTTTTAAATTAAAAACCTGTATTCCAATTTTAAAACCAAATCTTTAGTTTACATGCTTAACAATATTAAGAATAATATACATTTCAAATTTTACATAGAATATCAATTGCAATTTATAAAATCATGTCTTGAATAAGCAACATTTTTAAGAAATCATGTTTCCCAGAAAGAGCAATTTATGTTTACTTTCTTATTTATTCTAAAAAATGAAGAAAGCATAAACATTAAAGATCCTCCCCATTTGTAAGTCATACCGTCTTTTTTCTCATGTATAACACTTTATTTCTTTCTTGATGACCAATATTTTTTTTCTGGCCTGTTTAGTTTCATGCAAAGAATGACGTTTTGAGTTATCGATGCGATTTTCATCTATACTATTGTATTGTTTTAGTGTATAATGGCCTAGAATTATTTCTAATTCCTCTAAAACTTTTAATAATCCATAAAATCTATCATTAAATTAGATAACTGCTAAATATGATCCTAGGTGTAAGGTTTGTGTTTCAACAAAAACATTTTTCGGTATTACCGACCATAAGACATTGCTGAAAGTTTCAGTTGGCATTTTGAATTCAATTGGCAATAGCTTGTTGATATTTGCACCAACTGTCCACACCTTTAGAACATTGTCCATGCATTGATTTCCCCTTACTTGAACCACAGTGGGGAAATGCAGCAATTGTGGTATTTTGCATATTTGATAAATTTCCTACATTGGACCTAATAGCTATCCCATAATAATTTTGTAGCTTATTTTTTAAAATTATCTGTTAGTTTTTCCTTGTCGCGGTCTCCTTTTCTGTTTGCTTTAAATTTTGCAAATGTGCGCTCCAACTCCTTTTTGAATATGCCCGATGCACTCGAGCTTTTTCACAGATTCCTAGCCATAAATATCTTGAACTGCATTGAATCCTTTCAAATTATCACGGTAGTAATCAGAGAATCGAAGAGAACGCAAACTTTCAGAATGTTCAAATATACAATAAACACCGACAACTTCCTTGTTACTCGATGGTCCACAATTATTTGAGCAAGAATGATCGAATTTATTAAGATTAAGATATTTTTGTATTTATTACAAATTCTGCAGAACTGTGACAAGATTTCAACAGCAAGAATTTTTCCATTTAAAACTGAAATCGCACATACAAAACCATTAAACGATGAGTAGCCACGACGTTACCATGTTCCATCGAGAGACACCACACATTCCATTAATTTGTTAACTGATTTTTGTGTTGAAGTAACAGCTTCTGCTACCACGTTCATCGAACATTTAGTGACAGATGCAGCAGCATGAAGAATTTTTTTTTCTTGTTGTCTAAATGCTATACTTGACATAAAGGGTATATGTAAAGTTGCAGCAATCTTTTTCCCAGCAGTATACCCTTTCCCAATAAATCGAAGTGCATTCACAAATACAGTATTTACTTTATTGTTTTGTTTATTCTTTTTAGGTCTACAAAATCTGAAAAAGTAAAAGCAGTTTTCACAATATAAAACGATATTTCAAGAGTGACCAAATTTGGAATTTTCAACCTATTTCAACTTATTTTTGAGACAGGATGGGCACAATAAAACAGTAAAAGCATTGCTTAGTAAGTCTAAAGCTATTATACGATAGCCAGATAATGTTTTTTCCTTCACATGATCATCATCAATCAAATCTTTATCAAGTTTTTTGCACTTATTGTAACGGTATCATTTATATCAGAGTTAACTTTTTTACTGACAGTGTATCGATTACCGTGGAATGTACGCTTCCTATTACAACTATAACTTGATCCTCATATTTTAAAATTAAAAAACATACTTTGTTTAATAATATTTCAGAAAAAAACAGTGATTAATCAATGAAAAAATATTTACAGTATAATTTAAATAGCCTATCAGTAATTTCGGTTTCCAAATGCGATATGTAAGCAATATGAGATGTTCGCCTATTGCCATTCTCTTTCACATAAATTCATGAAAAGTAATTTGAAATTTTTTCGCTTACTTATTGAACATTTTATTAAAAATTTCATTATAAGAATTACATATTATTTTACATAAATCACTGTAAAATTATGAAGAATCGTCAAACTTCCGTTCATTTAAATAACCTTGAAGGAGAACTTCTGTTTTAGTTGACACCTATGACGTAATTTTTAAATCGTTACAATTTCGCTTCTACTTATCCTAGACTCAAAACAAAAGCAATTTTTGAAAGGTAATGAGTTGGGTTTTAAAATGGTAAAACTTTTTTAAAAATGTAAATTTTGGCCGCAAATCCTATTTTAAATGTAGTGTCAAATTAAACAGAATGAAAGATGACAACAGAACATGTTTGAGAAAAGAAGAATCATCGGAATGTTCGAATTCGGAAGATCTCAAACCAAAGAATCTTGAATTTTGAATGTTCCTCTGTTTCAGATCTTAAGATTATGGTAGAGATTTCAAAGTGTGAGAAATGTTAGCGGATGAAATAGTGCAAGATCAAAGAAAAGTTACAGCTATTCGCCAGGACGGATATCTGTGTGACGTCAGAGAGACAATTTTACAGAGAACTGGGTTCAGCGTTCACTCCATCCACAAACTAACGATATGATGAGAATATGAAACTCGTTATCACATCGTTTTCCGTCGAGAAGTGTCATGGTATGGGGAGGTATCATGCTAGACGGACGAGTAAACCTCCATATCTTTTAAACGGGATCTGTGACTGCTAAAAGATAGAAAGATACAGTTCCTCAGTCTTATGTTCGTGTGTTTCGAAGTGCTGTTGGTCTTGACTGCATATTTATGCATAATAATGCACTTTCTAACCCTGAGAGACTGATTGACTACTTTCTTGAAATGGAAAATATCCAACGCAAGCCATGGCCTGCTACTTACCTGTTCTGAATCTTATCGAGCAGGCGTAGAATATATTTGGGAGGCAACTTGCCACCCGCCAAGCTCCTTTCCAGAACTGATAAAAGCTCTTCGGAACATTTAAAGCTCTTTGAACTCACATCTTATCCATAAAGTCATAGCAAACATGGAAATTCTTTGTGCAGCATGCCTAGCTGTCAGAGATTACCACACAACTTAATAAACTATGGCAGCATCTTTTTTCATTTGTTTTTCATTAAAGTGTGAAGTTCTCTTACACCGGTTTTTTTTCAACCTGTTTCCTTAGCTGTTAAAAGTGATTATTATCGTTCTTTCGCTACGTTTTCTATATATATCGCTTCTATTTATAGTATACAATCGTTTTAACAATCACATATTACACTTCCAACCAATCCAATTTAAGATTTTCTTTATAATTCATATTAATTACTAATTAAGCTTAACTTCTTACGCCAGTATACATCTTTGACTAAGCAATAGGTGAAATTTGATGTGGAAAGGATTGAGAGTAATTCGCTTTTTTTTTTATAATTTACTGATAAATTACTACAACTTTACACATACATAAAGTTCTATTTAATTCGTATTTTTAAAAAAAGAGTTTCGCTTTTCATAGTGATTTAATTTATGAGTTAAACACAAAATTTCTCTTGAATGATTGTTCTTTGAAGCCTTAAAAATATCTCAAAAACTTAAAACTTCTTCAGAAAAAAGAAAACTTTTTAAAAAATAGACAATTCACATTATTGTTTCAGAATTCCAATAAATCTTGCATTACACTTTATAACCTTTCGTGTTTTATCATTGAAAGCAATATTAATGTGTCATCTTAATTCACAATTACAGTACTTTTAATTAATATTTAATTTCAGGTATATTTGTAATAATTGTCATATATCTCTTACGTATTTCTTAAGTATTGAATCATTTTTTTCATTATATTTTTTATACCTACATGGTTAACAAAATAATATTATTTTGAAATACATTCATTTATGTTCTTATATACCTTTATTTAACAATATTTAACTTGTTTTTGTATTTTTCTTTTAATTTTTTAATTTGAATTTTTAGAAAAGGATCTTAAGAAGGTAAACATATCACAATATATTACATAAATGTATTGAAAAAGACTGATGATGTTTAATGTATAGAATATGAATGAAGGTAAATATGAAATATATTTTGAATAAAAATATTACAACTTCTTTCTAAAAAATAAAAATGTTTATCATTGGGGACAGCTTACTGACCTAGCAATTCAACATTAATTGGTAAAGTTACGAGAAAATTCTGTAATGCAAGCATATGTAATAATTTTCAACCGCTCTCATTATACTCGAATATATATACATTAAAATGTATATACTAATAGCTTAGCTTTGCGCATAAAACTATTTAAGTATTACGATTCATGGCCTTACCAAGCAATTGTAGCTTCTTAGGTTCTCATAGAACAAGCTCTTGTGTAATATTTTCATGATTTAATTTGCTATGTAATACGAAAAAACATTGAGATTTTTAATAATTACTTAAAAATAACCGAGTTATATAAACAAGATTTATTCTGAATATTAATTTGTCCTTAAGTACATAATATTGTACAGTTATTCATGTTGACTTGTTTGGTTTAACTAATCCGTAGATAGAAGTAACCCGCAGCATGGAGAAGATAAGAGTTCAATCTACTGAGTTTGGTAATGACTTCCTTCGAAAAAACAAGAAACGCTAGAAATGTATTACTCTGAATGTGATTATGCGAAAATGTCTTAGGAATAATAAATAAAAATTAAGTTTCTCAATTATTTTTCATAATTAAAACTTTACAATATTGTAAGGTTACTTCAATCATGGCTTCCTGAAACCAAACAAATCAACATGAACAGTTGTAATTTACAACATTGTGCTCTTAAGGATCAATTAATATGTGAGTGAGTGAGTGAGTGAGTGAGTGAGTGAGTGAGTGAGTGAGTGTAGAGTTTTTTGGCGCAAGGGCCAGCTGTGGCTATGCTGCTCCAAACAAGATATAACTCTGGTCTAGAAGTGAAGAAATTGAAAAAATAAACAAAAATTGGAAGAAGGAGGGTCGAAAATAGAGAAGGATCGCTAAGGTATCCCGGGAGTGCGTCACCTGTGTTTACCAAAGACACTAAACTCCATAAGAAAGAAAAAGATCACAGGGTGTCTCAGGATCATGATGCCCATACTTACCTAAAGAAGGCAATTCCCTGAGATCTCCTGATGTAATCCCCAGGGGCAGGGTGCCCGGCTATTCCCCCAGACACTGGGTACCCCTTTTAGTCACCTCTTACGACATGCATGAGCTACAGTGGGACTATTCTGTCATTTTCTGTCACCGCACGGGTCTCAATTAATATGCAGAATAAATTTTATTCAGATATCTCAGTTATTTCTTAGTAATCATCCAAACTTTACAATATCCCTTATTATATATAGAAAAAATTCACCAACACTATTTAACTGCATAACATATATTTGTAGTGTTAACAATTAATTGTATAATTATTAATAGTAATGACATTAAACAATATATTCCACACTTAGAATACTTGAATGGAAACGATCGTCTGTAAGAAGCGAAAGATGTTTCTAGATATGAAATAGTTTTTTTTTTTATTGAATTCTAGAATTTTCGCTGAGTTTAAAAATATTTTTCATACCCTCTCAAAAAATAAGTAATTTCGAACTTAAGTTTCCGACACATAACAGGAAAATGCTCCCTTATTGTGTGAAGTAAATAACTAAATATTTCTAATACTTCTTCACATATCTTATTATCTGTGAACTAAGCACATTGGTGTTACAAAAAAATACTTTTTATCAGAGAAAAGTAAAAGCAAAATGTAAAAAAAAAATAATATGAATGAAAAGTTGCAGAAACATCCGATGTGAACCTAAAATAGAACCACTAACGTATCCATCAGTTTCTATTTTGTTCCCGTCCGAAGTTCCGAAGAGTTTGTTCTTTCTGAAGTTAGAAAACTTTTTAGTTATTCATGCCAATGTATCCAAACATTTCTATCAAACCGCTCTCCGTTTTTCTCTACCAAGATTTCTTTTCGAAAATGTAAAAAGTAACCGAAGAAAGTAAAGCAGTAAAAATAATGTTTATCTTTTTAACTTTGAAGGTTTCAGGTATTCGAACTTCTGGAAACGAATTTCTTATAAGAGATTCTTGCTTTTAAGCATACCATTTAAGAAGTTCTAATTTATAAAAGAAGTCTAAAGTTACTGAAAATGACGTGTCAAGCCTAAAGGTGTGTAGCTTTAAACAAGTTTGACTTTGATTTTCTTTTCATTGGATGCTTTCGGTTGGCTTCGAAATTCTTTTTTTTTTTCAGGGGAGGGGGCTGCTTTTGTAAGAAGCTGTAGAAGTTTTATTCTGTAGGATATATTGAATTTAAAATCTACTAAGAGCAGAGGGAAGGTAATGTAATTTTCTTGGTGTGCGTTTTGCTCTCAAGCAAGAATGTCTTGTTCTGATTGTATTGAAAAAGCTAGCAAGACATATTCAAATGAAATTGTGGTTTTTTTGGAATATTGAACTAGAACTGAACCCATATGTGAGAGCAGAAATTTAAATTTTTACTCCCAGACTAATTCATGTCATAGTATAGAAAGAATAATGAATCTATGAATTTCCCTAAAAAGGGTTTTATCGAACAATTAACAAAATTATACATTAACAATATTGACGTATATATACTGTGCTTAAGACTTACTTTTAATGATTGAACAATTACAAACACAATCCAACTCACGAATATCCATAAATAAGATTTATAAATTTTAGTAAGCATATAGATAGATTAATTGATATATAAGATTAAATCTCTGTACATATGTAATAAATATGCTAAGGATTTCAACAAATAAATTTAATAGCGCTTAAAAATAAATTAAAATAATAGAAATTTGCTGGAGTAAAATGTCTTATTATTTTTTTATGTATTGAAAGCAATTATATGTCCTTATATTTCCTTTCCTAATACAAATTTATTGATTTACTGCATCTAATCAAAGCAGTAGGGTTAGATTTTGAAAACCTTTGTGACGTAAAAAGCAGCTGGTATCATTAAATAGTTCTAGAAAACCCCTATCATATTTTTATGATAAGAACCCTTATCATATTTTTGCTTTTATAAATTTTTGCTTTTATAAATTTGTGCTAATGGAATGAAAAAATCTATTCAAAATGTTCATTACAGCTCATTAATCCTTTTTCAACATCTCTCGACAAATTCTACTCGATTGAAAACTATGGCTAAATATTTTACATTAATCTAAGAGTTATGTTTTTACATAAATAAAAACACATTAAATTCGATAATGGAAGAAATTTAATAAAACTCGAATGGTTTTGTCACATAAACAATGAAACATTACATGTTTTCTTTCAAAAGTGAATGCTTGTAATTTTTTAAGATATTTCTCATTTTCATTCATTGTAAAATCAAATTATTTTAAGAAAGAAATTATTCTGAAAATATTAACAGAGAAAAAACTGAAAAAGAATATCGTATTAAAATTCCAATCATAAGAAATTACAAAGTATTTTCATTTTGTCCACGTTTCTTCCAATTAATTAATCGTTTAATTATTGTAATGATACCAACCCCTTAAAGTTTTTATCAAAAAGAGACTTAAAAACCATTTTAGGTTGTTTTAAAAACACTTGAGAAATTAAACACAGTATTATATAATTATTTTTTGAGGAGATGTTATATCTTGCTAAAATCTGTCACTGCCAATGTGGGCTGCGAAAACTTGAAAATATCTTAAATGATTGATTGATTGTTTTTTAACTTCGTACTTAGAAGCAACAAGAAGGCTAAGATGAAATTATATCGAATGAAGGATAAATGTATTTTTGATTTACAAAAGTATGAAATTTTGATTTATACAAATTATTAGCCACCAAAACAACTATTGCTTTGCAAAACGTAGTCGCGAGGCACTTTTCAAAGTTTTATCATATAAGATTTTGTATGCATGTTTGATTCCTGCTTTCACCAGAAATGAACTTAATTTTCAAAACAAATGCATCAAAATAGATTTCTCTGATTTGTTTTTTACTCAACTGAAATAAAACATATATAAAAATTGATTATTTTTTGGCTTTAATTTTAATTACATTTAGTTTAAGATATATTAAATTTAGAAATTTTATCATTTGCTTTAATTTTATTAATTGAAAAGAATATTATTGTCTGCTTCAATATTTTATCGATTGGTTAACTCTAACATTTAATTGAATAATTTAATATTTTTTTTAAAAAAATGGCGCATATTTAGTAGTTAAATCAGTTCTTTGGAAAGCTACTGTACATATAAAAATTATTTATTGTCTTTATTGATAGTACTAAAACATAACAACTCAGATTTCAGCTTAATATTGAATTGAGTTGAATATTGAAATTGTCAAAGAATGGATCCATTTATATTTTTAAAAAAATTCTAATTTTCTTATCCAGAAAGCACAAAGATTTAGCAATTAAAGAAACAAGTGAAAGATTTTCATTATTTTCATTTTAAATATTTTTATTAGATTTATATAATTATAATTGATAAAATATGACAACATTTTAAGAATTCACAAATATTTTTAGATTTTAAATGGTGATTTAACAATTATAAATTGAAGAAAATGTGATGTTCCAAATTTCTATTTTAACTTTGTGACAGTTAAAATACAAATAATAATCCTGTCTTGAAAAATAAAAATTGTTTTTAACTCTTGTTTAAAAATGTCGAAAGAACAAAATTAAAGCTGTAATCATCAGAAAAGAAATTAAGCTACTGAAATTTTAATTACAGCTCAATCAATCCATAAAGAGGTTTTTCTGCGACAATAAAAGTCGATTCGACGGTTCAAGTTCTGATCCATCAAAAATAGCAGTATAGAGTAGTGAGATCTAGAAATCTGTAAGATCTGGATTCGAAATGGTTCTCATAGGCGTGGTGTAGAAGTTTGATTGGTGAGATGTCATATGACCGGAAGTCGAAATGACGAATTTCGAAGCTGATAGCGGTAGTATATAGTTATACAAAAGCAAATGAATAAAGTCTTATCAAGACAGAAGAAATAAAATAAGTCTTGCCTTTTATTTTATAGTAAATTATTCATTTAAACGGCTACTTTTTCCCTTCAGTTTTCTTTTTTTCATAATAACACATGGATCAATAAGTCCCGAGACTGTGCGGTCGTTTTTTTGCGATTTCCTCCTTCAAACGCACCAGCAAGTCAATATAATAATCCTGTTGATCGATTTACCTTTTTCGAGGTAGTCAATGAAAATCACGCCATGCGTATCCCAAAAAACTGACGCCATGACTTTGCCAGCTGACTGCTGCGTTTTCGGACGGCTTTCGCCAGCTGTGCGCCACTGCCGCTTCGACTCTGGAGTGTAGTGATGTATCCATGTTTCGTCCATGGTCACGTAACGACGCAAGAAATCTTTTTTGTTGCGAGTAAATAGCGATAAACAGCTTTCTGAATCGTCGACTCGTTGCTCCATCGAAAGCAATCGCGGCACCCACTTGGAAAAAACCTTTTTCATGCTCAATTTTTCATGAAGGATAGTAAATACACTTCCATATGATATCTGTGTCATCTCAGCAATCTCACGGAGCTTCACTTGACGATCTTTCATTATAATTTTTGTCACTTCACTCACATTTTCCGGTGTAACGGCTTCCACAGGTCTACCCGAGCGTTCCGCGTCATTTGTGTCGGTACGACCCCGTTTAAACTCGGCAAACCACCGACAAATCGTTGCTTTTGATGGACAAGAGTCCGGGTAACATTTTTCAATCCATTGTTTCGCTTGCACGGTGTTTTTACCCATTAAAAAACAATGTTTTATCAGAACACGAAACTCGGTTTTTTCCATTTTTTAAACAAACTACAAAACGACTTTACTCCAACCTCGATAACTCAGCTGTTTCTGGTCCGATCGACTTAAAATTTTGACACGTTTCGAGCAAAGGTTAGTACTCTAGAAAGACCTGGTTACTGGTTTACTACGAGCGCCATCTCTGGGTTAGTCTCGGAACTTATTGATCCATGTGTTATATGTGAAGAAAATTTCTGATCATTGTTACGGCAACTATAACGACAGAAAATTATTATGAATTGCGAAGATATATGAATTAAATATCAGAAAAATTAATACCGTCCAAGCGTGTCCAAAAACAGAGAATTTTAGATTTCTATTTACGTCTAACTTTATTTCGTGAAATATAACCATGTTCTTTACTATTTTTTTTTTTTTTTTTTTTCTCACCGCTTGGATTCCTTTTGGAATTTTCTAAATTATTAAATATTTTAATATTAAGGTTCCAAAGCCTCTTAAAATAGTTTCGAATAAACTTTTAAACTTTGTCTAAAAGAAAGTAAGAAAATAGCTATACGGGAAGGATATGTAAATTAAGCTGAAGAAATCTGAATACAATCATAAAAGCAAAATTAATGAAATTCATAGACAGTTATGATTTGTTCGAACAATAATAAATTGTTAAATATTTGAAGCGATATTTTTTTCCAATCATTCTATGCGTTGATATGTGAAAGGAAATTTAAAGTATTGTACTATTTTACAAGAAAACGAATTCATAACTTTGAAAATTTTAACAGAAAAGAAACAAAACTGAAAAATTGGAAAATTTTGAGTTATAATTCTTCAAAAATTATTTTCTACGCAGCGATAAAAACACGGAGCCACAAAATACAGCTGAGTCTCATTAAAATTAAATGTGGTTAAGTTACAAAGCAAAAACTCCTTTTTGCCAATGCAAGAGAATAAATGAAACCTTTACCACAGGGTAGCAGCGCCATCTATGAAACAATTGTGGCACTAACACATTGAAATAAACATTTAAAATTCAAAATTCATCAAGAGTTAGTTCTTTTGGCTAGCTAAAATGCATTAAATTTATAAAAATAAAAGTTATTTAAATGGTTCATTTGTATCACTATTTGAAAGTAAATATATAGTATTAAAATATTTAGCTTTTTCAGTACTAACAATTAACGAAGAAAAAAGTAACTTTCAACTCTACAGTCTCAAATAATTAGAAGTTTTAAAATATATTGTTTCGGTGCATGTTTTGGTATTTTTTAGATACTTAAGAACTCTCGAAGAAAATTACTATATAACTAGAACATCTTTAGATTTTCGAATAATGTGTTACGCCTTCTTTAGCTTTTCTTTTCCAGTTTTAATCTGATTTGAAAAAGGGTTATTTCTTTTTAGAAAAAGAGCAAAACATTTAAAGTAAATAACAAATAATGACAAAGCTGGTTAGTCTTTTATGTAGTAAACATTAATTTTATCTATAAAAGGTTACGTTTTAACCGTTACAGAATTCCTAACAAAAAGAAAGCATTCTTTATTTATCTTAAACCTACTACCCTGAAATGAAAAAAAAAAAACATATTTTACTTAAAACAAAAGGCGCGAACAATTATTTTAATAAAATGCGAAATAAAAGATAAACCTGACATTATTGCTTGTGCGTTCCGATTATATTCCTGAAATTAGAGTTTCTGCTGCCTTATGGTTAAAATCTGGAGCTTTTTGGAAGGGGTTGTGCTATTTCTGTCATATGTTGGAATCCTAATTTGACTAAAACCTACCGAATAATGGAGGAGGCTGCTTTATGAACTTATTTGGGCATGCCCTCAAGTGTCAAGTGTGGAAGGTAAACAAGTGAAACATTTGATCAAGTGTTACTCTCTCATTTGACCGAAATTCTAAATTGCAAAGTTTATCGCCAACACTTATCATTTGGTAAAGTGCAATATTCGTGTAACACTAATAGTGACTATATGACTATTATACTCAGGAACATGATGCTTCCCTAGTTTTCTGGTAGGTTTACGGACTTATTGTCAAAGGTTTAAAAATGATAAGCTATCACCAAACGTCGTTCTTGCAAATTATATATTGTTGCATAACAGAACGTTGATGTATCTAAATTATTCAAACTCTTCTATATATATTTTTAAAAAATAGAATGTAATTGCTTTTGGACATGGTTAATTTTATAGCTCAATAATTTCTCTGACCACAGTAGTTTCGTGGTCATGGTCGCGGCCAATATTGTTTTCGTCCAATCCTGGGTTCGAGCCTTGACACAACTGAAGATCTCCCGTGCAAAGGGACTGATGCACGTTAAATATGGTCGAGGACCCAACTCTTCAAGTTGGCTTGGTGTGGAAGTTTGGAGAGAGAGATTCCAGCTCAGGTGTCGTCCTCGTCACTTTACCACGACTCCAAGTTGAAAGGTTCGTCGCCAGTAGCCCTCGTGTTGTTCTAATTGTGACTTAAATAAACTATCCATCAAACAATCTGAAGTATTTGTAAGTTTTTTTTTATAATTTTGAATATGAATTGCCAAATATTACTTTTTTTTATTTTGGTTTATAAATTATTTTTAAAATACTTGTATTGGTATTAGTTCTTGAAGCATATTCCTCTCCAAGTCTCTTGCGCAACGTCAATATCACTCAATCAACAGTTGTAAATGTTATGAAACTGTGTTAGCTATCGACTAAATAAGACTGAATTCATTTAATGTTGATTAATATGCAAAACTTAGAAGGTATTCAGTCCATGTAGTAGGAGAGGGGGGTGCCAGCTCAGGTGTCGTCCTCGTCACTTGACCGTGGTTCAAAATTACGAGGTCCGTCGCCAATAGCCCTCGTGTTGCTTCTAGTGCGACGTTAATAAAAAACTAAACTAAACTAAACTAATCAGTCCATGTAGAATTTCATCTATCGGAGATTCAAATTCTTTGTAAGATAATCATTCTCATTCCCTTGAAAAAATTGATTCATAAATTAACATTTAGACAAAAATCAAAAATATAATTCTGTATCTTGCGTACATTTATGAAAATTCTACCATAGAAAAGTATTCATGATGAGTAAAAATTTTTCTTATTTTATTAAAGAAAATATTTTTATATATAGAAATATCAGCATATCGGAAGTGTATAGCAGCATATTACTCACAAGAAATGAAATAGAAATTTCATTAATCTATCTTATTATGCTATTTATATCCATTCGTATTTGTAGTTATTTTTGTTCTTTACAATACAATACTTTTTGCTATTACATTCATTACGTCAGTAGGAATCCAATGAAAAAGCAAAAGCTCAAACCATTGCGCTGCTGAAGCGATCGTCGGTTAAGGCTCCCGTCTTCCGGCCATTTTGATTTTGTGCACATAATGTTAATCCTATGGGATTTCTGCTCTCGAATCTTTACTAACTGATCTATTTGAATGCAATAAAGTGCATCTGAAAGAGGAAAAAATAGTGAAAGTTTCTGTGGGATTGCTTTTTTCTCCTAGTTTTAAAAATATTTGAAAATATTTTTAAAGACCGAAAAACTCACAAACGAAACATTAAAATAAGAATAAAAATAATTTTAAAAAATCGGAGGAAAAAAAGTAATTCCGCAGGAGCCTTCATCGTGTTTTGCTTTTTAGTTAGATGCACATTATTGCATTCAAATAGATCAAATACTAAATATTTGAGAGCAGAAATCTCATAGGATTAACTTTATACGTTCAGTTTGATTATTAAATCAAAATAGCCAGTAGACGGGAGCCTTAAAGTCGACTTCACAAGTGAGGTTCCGTAACCAAGAAGAATACAGAGACGATCTAGAGACGATACGAGTTTTTATTAACGTCGCACTGGAAGGAACACGAATGCAAAAGGAGACAGACCTCGTAATTTTGAGCCTCGTCGAGTGACGAGGACGACACCTGAGCTGGCACCCTCCTCTCCTAACTTCCATACCATGCCAAAGGGAAGACTTTGGGACCCGACATATTTAACGTGCATCAGGTCTCGACGAAACGAGAAAAAGAAGAGTTAACTAAAGTTATGGCAGTCGGATTTTGTGATTCTGGAATATTTCGAAAATTTAATTCTTTAAGGATCTTTTATATCAATAATTGAAATATAAAAACCTCTTCAAAGTTAATCATTTGTACAAGGAGAAATACTTTTTTTTCCTGATTCTTGTTATTGAAATCTAAAAACTTACCATTAGTCTGATGAACTCATTTTGATTGTGTCATATTTTAATTGATATTAATAAAATCTCCAAGTTTTATATATATCAATAAGTTTTTACTTTATCATGCGTATTCCAAAATAGCTCTTTCTTTTTGCTAATTGATTAACTTAATTGATGAACGATTTATTTTTAAGAACTACAACAGAAATTAAAGAATACATTTAGTATATATTTCACTTGTGTTTTTAATATTATTTTAATATTATTTTTATGAAATTTAGGATTATATATATAAATCTCGATGTTAACATCTCTAGCGCTAAATACATAGAATAAATTTATTGAATACTCAGCTGTTTTTATTTCGAGTGTGTGAACAGAATATTGTTTTGATACATGAATAGAATAGTTTAATGATAATAAAATTACAATAACTTGATGTAAGAATAAATTTTTTTCTTTAATATAAAAAAAAACTGATTGAATGCTATTTAGAACCATAAGCGAAGCAAGAGAATTATAACCATCATTATTCGTGGAATTATTTACGAGATAGCCGTGAATTGCAAATGAATCCTTTGTGAAACAGTTACTGAAGACGCAGTGAAAGATTTTAGCTGCGACGCATTCGAGAGTTAGTTGAATTCATTACACTCAACAATGATGTACAATATATAGAGGAGATATATTTAATCCATATTTTTAGACACCAACTCTGACATATTGAGAACACTTATAATTCTTTGTTGTGAATAAAATTA
Organism: Nephila pilipes; assembly: GCA_019974015.1. Taxonomy (NCBI): domain Eukaryota; kingdom Metazoa; phylum Arthropoda; class Arachnida; order Araneae; family Nephilidae; genus Nephila; species Nephila pilipes. The sequence continues at coordinate 143,623 of BMAW01083378.1, forward strand.
AGTTAATTTAAAATAACGAAATCATCTGAGTCTAATGTCTCTATAGCTTTCAAATGATTATATTTAATTGGTTCTCTACTGAGATAAATCGTTTCCATTTAATTCAGTTCATTCATTTAAAAATACCTTATTTACTACAATAACAAAAGTTACGAATTTTGGTTCAATTAACGTAGATGATATTAAAAGTATTTTTGTTGTTATTGTTGTTTCACTCACTTAGTTTATTACACTCATAAACAAAAATTGTCTTACTATTATTTTTTTTCTTAAATTTAGAGCTAATAATTCAATTGGATATATTCTCTTGAGTACATAAGAATGATAACATAAATTTATAGTTGGTTCTTCATTTTTATTTCAAACCAAGGACGTGTGTTCATAAGATGTACAATATCCGATTTGGAGATATGTAAATTTTACACAGCGGAACACACTTAAATTGTATTAAAATAAGTGCATGAAGACCTGTTTTTGTGTTCATATTGTTGTTCGGTATCTTCTCTCGTGCTGAATCAGCAGGAGACGGAAAACATTGCTGCATTCTATTTTGGGAGACACCGAAAGTAAGCAATAGTGATTATTTTAAACCTTTCTTCCAAAATAAGGCAATAATGCTTTTTATCAAGAATGCCTTAACCACCAAACTACATAATTAATTGGTTGATTTTATGATATAAATAATATTTACTTAATATTATTTTTTTAAAAAAAAACTTTATACCTAGATAAAAAATTTAAAAAATATATTAAAATTTTAAATGAAAAAACATTCTTGATTATAATTAAAATTTTAAGATTCGAGATAAGAAATAGATCTAAAAATTTGTCGCTATCTGGTGATAAAGTTTTTAAAAATACTTCTTTTTTAAAAAAATTTAACTTAACCCAGAATTATAATTACAAAATATTATGATTCATGTAAACTAGTTTTATGATTTATAAAATATGTAATTATGTATTCAAAATTCAAATACACTCTATAGGAAAAATAAACGATGCAACAAGAAGTTGCCCGATGGAGACAAAAATTGGCTGGAAGGAAAATTACGTGCAGAATAGAAAATGTTTAAAATTTCAGAAAAATTGAATGATTTATTTCAGAGTTACATAGTTACAAAGTAACGAACTCAATGAGGTGTTGATTCACCTCTAGCCTGGATGCAAGCTGCCACACGACGTGGGGTAGAGTGATAAGGCTCCCTGGTGGTCTCCTGTGGTATTTCTTGCTAAATTTGCTCCAATTATCGGACTAGTTCATCAACATTCCTTGGTAGATGCCTTCCCATCCTATCTCAGAGATTCTCGATTGGAGAGAGATCTTGCTGACCAAGAAAATGTTTGACAAGCTGTAAGACAGTTCATTGCAACACGTGCATATGTGGTCTGACATTATCTTGCTGAAAAATAAGGCCAGGGTATTGCAAAAGGAACGATAGCAAAACAGGTCTCAGGATGTCGTCGACGTTCAGCTGTGCTGTAAGTGTGCCTCTAACGACGACCAAAGGGGTCCCACTATCAATGGAAAGGGCATCCCAGACCATAACTCATGGTCGAGATCCTGTGTGGCTTGAAAGTAGGATCGGCGTGCTGCACTGGGTGTCTCCAGACACGTCTTCGATGATCGTCAGGATACAATTGGAAGCGGGATTCGTCGCTAAACACTATACGTCCCCAGTCAGCATCATTCCAATCTGATCGAGCCATCATGGCCACTGTAATCTGGCTCAACAATGTGCAGGGTGAATGGCTGGTGGTGTAGCGGTCGGTATGAAAGTAGATTTTGCTCTATCAGCTGTCTGTGAATGGTCAGGATGGACAATCGTGTGCGGGTCACACGTCTGATTCTTGATAACGACGATTAAGCCGCTGTGACAGCTGATCTGACAATCTCTCTGTCCTCTCGATCTGCTGTGGTCTTTGGTCGACCGCTACCCTCACGAATCTGAAATCTGCCATTGCCCATCCATTCTTGGCAGCATCTTCTGATCACCACCTCGCTTCGATCCGTATAACGAGCGATTCTCCGATTTGCCAACCTGCCTCTTGCAGTCCAATGATACGTCATTTTCAAAGTCTGACAGTTGCTCGTAATGAGCTCAAATCCTGCGGCGAGGTATTTTTCAGTCGTTGAAAGGTACCCTAAATCGCAATGCAACAGAAAATTTGACCATCAGATTGAGAATTGCTTCTTATATATACACGTGCTAAGTGCGCAGTTCCAATGCACTGTAGCTCCTGCTATTCATTCATCGGACACCACATTTTGCGCATTCGTATGTTCGGTCCAAATGTCTTTGCATACGAAATTTCATTACAACCGGGTAGCTGCTTTTGCCTTTCAGGCAAAATGGGCCCAATACTAGTCAGCAAGCGCCATTGCTCAGCAACTATGTACAGCAACAGGGCGACAAGTGTCGTGGTTTATTGTGGCCAAATGCCTTTACAAAAGTGGCCTATATCCCCGTCCTGAACGCTGCATCTCTTTGAAAGTCAGCCATCGGTGGCATTGTATAGGTAAGTGCAAAGAACACAAAAACTGCACATCTCATCAATGGAGTCGTGTCTTCTTTCGGTTGAGAGTCGTTTCAGTGTCACAAGCGATTATCAGTGCCAGTTGATTTGGAGAAAGTTCAGGACGCGAAATCACCCCAGTAACATCACGGAAAGAGACCGTTACGGTGGGCTCGGAATTGTCGTCTGGGGAAGCATTGTGCTGAACAGGCGGACTGAGCTCCAAGTTTTCGACAGAGTTTCTGTAGCCGGAAATCGCTATTGTAAGGAAGTTATCCTTCCTCATGTGCGTCTGTTCCGAGGTGTTATTGGACCAGACTTCGTTTTTATGGATGACAATGCACGGTCACACTGGACTGATGATGTTCAGCAGTGACTGAAAAATGAAGCTATCATACGAATGGATTGGTCAGTGTACTACCCTGATTTAAATCCCATAGAACATGTGTGGGAAGCCTTTAGGAGACGCCTTACGGCATGATTACATCCTCCGGGGAACACCCAACAGCTGAAACAGATACACAACGGCCTTCGCGAGTTTTAAAATGAACTTAAATTTGTAATTTTTTCTGAACAAGAATATAGAAGAAAAATTGTGACGATAATTGAGTCAGTGAACTGAGGTATACATATAGTGGTGAGATATCATACGAGCGACTCGTGATGGAATGTTCTTTGATATTTTCTGCACAGTAAAATTTTTAATTTTTGTTCGTATAACTAATTCCGCGGACCACAAGTTGACAACGGGAGGGCCCCACGGAGCTCACGCTTCGGCCAGGCTTAATCAAGAAGCATGCAGCAGTCTGGTAATGGTACTGTCACTTACAGGATGATGCAAAGAGAGCATCACTAATCGCAATTATTGCGCTTCGAGTTTGCAGGGGAATTCTTCGATAATCCCTACTTGCAGGTTGTATAGCTCACCCTAAAGCTACTTGTTGAGAGCGATAATTTCCTTGAACCCAATTCCACCAACAACGTGACGCTGTAAAATCTGCGCGACTGATAGATACTACGCGCAATCCGACGACGGGACCCCTCGCCTTCATCTGCATTCAGTAACATTCGACCCTTCTCAAAGGCACCCAAATGTTCGAATGGCTGTCTTTTTCCTGTACAAAGACTTTCCTGTGTTCTTCGTGGTGTGGTAAGTCACGTTTTTGCTGACGTCATTGGTGCCGCAGCAGCTGACACTTTAATTATTTGCTTATCCAACAGAAGCTTAATTTGCATTACGTACCCAGATGAATATTATCTTTTTTATGACGATAAGCGTAGATAACTTAACAACTGAACAAAACGAAGAGTATTATTACTATTATTTTGTTTTAATGTCAGAGCGTTGAAAAAGTGTCATAAAATTTAAAGTTAGTCTTAGTGAAAATAATAAATAATTAAACTCTCATTTAAAAGGCTGTGTAAAGGCATTTAATTCAGGACATTAAAAAAAATTTAAAGATTTTCTGCAATAATTAAAAAAAAGAAATGATAAAATTCCAAGGTTAAATTTTAATTAAAAAAAAGTTCCTAAATATTTGTAAATGTACGTAGTGCTAGTAAAAATCACAATTTTTTTTTTTATTCTTCGCGTAAAATTTGCATAAAACTGTCATTAATTAAACATAGAGTTAGAAAAAGCGTTTCACATTCAGAGTGCAAACTATTCTTAAAAATTACCATTAAAAAAGTTTGCAGACAAATCTATTTCTTTTTACGACCATTTATGTCAGTTTACTCTCAAAAATAAAATTTGGCTTTTCAAAATGTGCTTTAACCAACATTTAATCTGTAGTTTTTTTCTCGTATCAAAATAACTCGCAACAAAAAACAGACATCTAAAGGGAACCAGATTTAATGAATTGAAGACATTCACTTTATTTGAGAATCTAAGTAAATGTAACTAAGCTACTTTTATTTCTTTTTAAACATTGAAACTATAAAATGTCTCTTTTTTTTCTTTACCTGAGGGAATTCTGATATCACAGCTGTGTGATTATATTATTAATGTTCTGCTCTCTCTAAACTGTGTAAACAACAAAGGAGGGCTTTATCCCCCTTTGATTTAAATACAACTTTGGTTTTACTTCTATTAGAAGGATCACTTCTTTCGATTTTTTTTATTTAAACCACTGAACTGTCAGATACTAACTCATCTTCTTATTTATAATGTGTTTGCGCATACAAGTGTGTATGTCTTAGCAAAGAATATGCCTTATATAACGTTAAAAAAATATGGGTTATTTGCGATTTATTTCCCTTCAACTAACATCTGGAGTTTATTTCTGATTTTATATTTTAGTTGCTAGCATCTTTCTAATCAAATGGAATGTGATACAAATTAAGTGGCCTTAGGAAGTGGAGTGAATGGATGTAATCATGTCGTGTAAAAGTGACAGAGAATTGAATTGAAAATTAATTAAGTTTCCAATATTAAGCAGAGTTTTAGTGTGATGTAAGGGGAAGTACTCTGGTATGAAAAAATGATCAGGTTGAGATAAAGACATAATGGTATCGCAGCAACTGAATACTTGAAAAAGGTACTCGCATTGTATTCTAGTAAGCATATTCTTCGATAGATTATAGAATTTATTAGATCTCGAGGATAAAGAAAGTGTATCGTTTGAAAGTTCTTCTCTCCCTTGTTGGAGGAGTTAATAAATATATATTCTAGATAGAATTGAATATTTTATTTTCTTCGTCTTGAGCTTACGAGGAAATTTAGATCTTATAATAGCAATTAAGATGACAGACTAGACAGGTAATAGGATGACATCACAAATAAGACTTATCTTTGGAACATTTTAGGTCCCTTTCCCTAACAAAAGAGAAAAAAATTCTATAATTTAACATTAAAAAAAGCTAGAATAAGGAGTTAAAATCGAACACTTCTTTACCTGAAAAGTACTATCCTGATATTAAAAAAAATATCTCGGTTCTCAATATCATGGTTTTCTGATATACAAAGAGCCTGTTTTATTAAATATTCATATCTCTTGATTTATATTTAATAAAACATGAGATTTTACTTAAACCAAATCAATTTTACTTAAACCAAATCTACTCTATAATTAGTCTGCCATATCGTAATTTTGAAAGTTTTAACTTTAGCTATTAAAGTGAAAAATTACATATTTATAAACTGATTCAAATTTTCATAGAATAATATGATAAATATATTTATGAATAAAATTCACTAAGAACTACACAGGTAATTTTTGGTAATTACAGGTAATTGGTAATTTTTATATCTGAAAATGTGACCAGTATTTTGGAACCAGTTTTTTATTATTGACTGAATACAACCTCAACAGTGATACGCTAAATCTAGACCGAACTGAATAGTGATTATATGTTATCTCATGGGCAATCCCAATCATTCTGAGATCACACAAGTACGCTGTAAATCACTTCTGATAGAAATAGTTCAACATAAACATTTGAATTATTTCCAGAGAGTTCCTGAATTTTTTTAATGTTTTATTCAAACAAACAAAAAATCCTAGAATAAACAGTAAAACATGTTAGACTAATATACAAATACTAAAACTTTAGAAAGAAGTAATTAATTTTGAATTCCAATAAAATGAACGTGTGTACTGCATACCAAACACATTCCATGAGCTCATCTTCCAAAAAGTCAAGTCCTTAAATACTGTAGTAACTCTTGATTCTTGTGCCAATATAACCACATGATAGCGCCAATTCGAGTCAACATTGGCAAACCAAATTCGATAGCAACAACCTCTATTGATTAAAAGGGAGAATTTGTTTGAATTAATTTTACTGTTTGCGACGTTCTATTTGAGATTTGATCCTCATTAACCTGCGGGACATTTGTTTATTTGAATTGCATAAAATAACAACTCCTAGCAAGCCAAAATAAATCAAGAGTAGGTAAATTAGACGAAGATGAAAAGTGAAGTAAATTGAATTAGGAACAGGAATGTACAAGTTATATAGAATTGATGGGAAAGAAGAGAGAGATGGAGGATAAAAACAAGCTGATGGATATTTGTAAATGGAGTCGACTCATCGTAATGAAACATTTGTATTGAAATTAGTTAGAAGCTACTCCTAGTTAGAATAGTAGGAGTCAAACCAGTTATAAATAAGAAGTGATTGAGTCAGTATGAGTGATTTGGTGAGCTAATATCTTATTATTTGTTTAATACTCGTTTTAACTGAGTTAAGAGAGAGAGAGAGAGAACTCGTGATCTTGCATATTCTGTGTTGATAAATATAATAAACTGAAATGCCTTTCTCTGACGTATCTTCGATTGGAATTTTGAGCTTATTGATTATTTCATCGACTTTAAGATGGTTGCGGAGTTAAATAAGGAAGGATGCCCACTGCAAGCTTAACTTAATACCTAGCACCCCTTATTATTCCGCGAAATGGTCATCTGTGGAACTGGGACTCGAACACTCAACTCGAGCCGCAGCCGACTACATCTTGGATTTTGTCGCAAAACTTGGGCTTCAAACTTTGACAATAAGTATACGATGATACCTGATTTAAAAAAGAAACCAAAAACTATATGTTTCTCTAGGTATGGGGGCCGCGGTAGCCTAGTGGTCAAGGTCGTGGATAGCGGCTGGCGGTTTTCGTTCAGTCGCGGGTTCGATCCTTGGCCACCAAAGACCCGCCGTGTAGCCGGGGCTGATGCACGTTAAATCTGTTCGGAGCCCAAAGTCCTCCCGTTGGCGTGGTGTGGATGTTAGGAGAGGGGAGTGCCAGCTCAGGTGTCGTCCTCGTCACTTGACCGTGGTTCAAAATTACGAGGTCCGTCGCCAATAGCCCTCGTGTTGCTTCTAGTGCGACGTTAATAAAAACTAAACTAAATACCTGATTTAAAAAAGAAACCAAAAACTATATGTTTCTCTAGGTATGATCTAGGATTATATCAGCCTCCTATCGTAGAAAGGAATGAATATTAACAACTTCTTTCAGCGATAGAATATTGAAAAAAATGTATTTCCATCGAATTGCATTGATGCTTTCTTTATATAATCAGATCTCTATGATTAACCGCATTCCTTCCTTAAAAGAAAAGTTATACAGCTGTTTCTTTATAGGTAGATAAATGGGGTTTTTTTTCTGAATGCATATTTAAGTATTTTATATTAATCATTTCCGAAGTTTATATAGAACATAATAATTTGGGCAGCACCTTTGTCAAATCACTATGTTAAACTACATTGCAAGTAGGCTTTTAAGGCTGTATAAGAGTTTTTTGTTATTTTTTTTTATTGGAAATTATCTGGAAAATAATTGTGTTGATGTTTTTTATAACAAAATTAATTAAGTATGTGAAATATTCTAATTTTAACACATTAATAAAACATTTAAAAGGCGACGATGGTTAGAGCATGAAAATTTTAGGAATTATGATTTGAAAAGGACATAACTTATAACCATGTTATTATGTAAAAGTAAATTTTTTTATATATTGCGAAAGAGTTCTTATAGCGAAAACATAGTGAAATAAAATATTCAGAAATATACAAAGAATTAATTGCTTTAAAATAATAATTCAAAGAAAACTAAATCTTGAAAAAGGCAATCCCAAATTCGTAGACTTTAATGAAACCAAATTTATTGAATAAATTCAAATAATAAGCGAAAAGGATGAATAGGAAAGCATCGCCATCTATGGGACAATTGAGTCACTACCAAACTAAATATATACATATTCTTGATTTTTTCACTAGTTATTTCATTAAAAAAAATGGTTGATATCAACATAGATCCTAATTAAGCAAAATAATAAAACTATATAAATATATTATATTTTTCTTCATCTTCATAATTTAATAAATAGCATAACATTAATTATTTCTAATATTATTTGTCAAAAATACCAAAGACCTTGTGCTACGGATGTTTTATAGATGCTAACGTATAAGTGTCTTTGTTTCATCAAAGAATGGGATGTAGAAAAATGGGAATTGATGATTATTAAGTCAAACTGGATGAAAATTATTATATGATGTCATGTGGAAATTAGGAGAGCTAGATATCAGTTTATTTCTCTTGCCATTACCCATCTAACAGCTGTTCAGAAATGCATACTGAACCACCATTAACGATACAGAAGCTTAAAAGCAATATTAATTTGAGCCAGCCCAATTATACACAAAATTTCAGCTTTTTATTCAAAAGAATTCACACGCGATAAATTTTCGATTTCCAGTTCTTTCCAACATTATCAGCATTTCTTGCGTGTTTTTCTTACTACCTTAAATTACGAACACAAATTCTTGCACGATATGCAACAATGTTGAAACTCTCTTTTAATTTATATCTACGAAAAATTGCAGAGCTCTTATCTGAAGTCTGAACATGTAATTTTGCTTCTGGCAAAATAATAAGCATTCCTTTCCATTTTATTTTACAAAGAATTGCATTAGATTAAAATTTACCGATATACGGTGCTCCGTAAAAAAAAATTTTCTTACTAGCCGCAGACGATTTTTATATATTTTGCCGTAGCAGCCATGATTATTTAAAATATAATCTTTTGGTCTCATTTTATCCTTCGTGTGTTTTTATTTAGACGCTGGCACAATAAATAAGCACAAAGCCTCTATTTTAGTGCCGCAGCGAATAATTAGCAAGTTTTTAACGAATGAAAATTTCATAACTATTGAAAGTTGGCACTGATAGAATGACCAGTTTTATAATGATTTTTTATCATAATTTTAAGTATGCTAAAGGTACATTGAAAGTTAGGCGCATCATTACAACCCTGAAACAAAATGGTCGAAAAATTGTTCATATGGAACAATACGAAAAAGGGAAACTGTTTCACTAAAAGCAGAACATTGAATTATCCGTTGGGAAAAATCACGCTACTGCTTTAAAGGTACACTGGTAATTATATATATTTAATTTCTTCATGAACAACCCACAATCAATGCAATATGCTTCTTAAAACTTTTAGAAAAGGTTAATGAAGCATATCGGTCCAAAACATTTTCAATAGCAATTTGTAATTTTCTTCCTTTCCAGAACAATAACAGACACCACACAGCAAGTATAACACAAGAAAAACTACTGAAACTAGTAATGAATGATTATTTCTATCCGACTCTTATGCCATATTTCAAATAAATGTAACTAACTCTAAAAGTCAATAAATTCTCCAAAGACATACAAGTCTACTCCTACTCAACTATTTATTTATCAATTACTACAGTATAATATACTCTGGCTCTGTTTGGACTGTACGGTTAGCCAACCAATTTAAATATCACTGCAATTATATATTCTTATGAAGCACTTCCAGTAGAGATTGCTTCTTCCGACTAGCCCTCTGCGGCAGCAATAACCAGTAACTTTTAATATTATCGGTCTCTTGTTATAACTACTCAGAGTTAACCACACACTCTCTTTCCTCTAAATTTCACTTTACACATATATCATTATATATGAATCACTTCACTTCATTTCCACCTGCATCTAATTAATATAATTACGTTTCATTTTAGTTGGGAAGAAACTATTATTTCATGCAATCAATCTCAATTAAAGTCCCCCAAGGTTTAGTGAAGAGAAAATCACGAATAGCCCAACATCACAAACTCTGTGATATTGAGTTCTTCGCTATTTTCTCTTCACTGACCTCGGGGATCTTTTGATGATTTGAAATACTTAAAATAACTTCTAGCCAACACAAATGAAACTTTATTAGATAAATTAAACGAAATTAAGAAGCGTAATGAATTCAATTAGAGTAAGCAAAATAGAATTGAAAGGAAAGAGAAGAGGTACAGAAGATAACGACAAGCTGATAGATATTTATAAGTTAGATTGAATCAACGTAACTAATCATTTGTATTGAAATTAGCTGAAAGTGACTCCTAATTAAAGCAATAGAAGTTGAACCAGTTATACCAGAAAAAAAAAGTTTTAAAGAGTTATTTGGCAAAGCTGATACTTTATGATTTGAATATAAATTAGGATTAACTGAGTTAAAAGGAATTCGAGAGAGAACGATCTTGAATATTCTGTTTCCATAGATAATAAACTGTGTTGTCGTGCTCTCACGTATCTTCAAAAAGACTTATGAACTTATTTACTATTTAATTAGACTTTAAGATGTCCATGCAGTTAATAATACAGAAATTACGTCACAACTTCCCTGGACAATACTAGAACATTCTTCTTTGTTTTGGACTTGGAAACTTCCGACTTTACCATTTGATTGGACCCCCGAAAGAATCGTTTGCAGGAGAAAGGTCACCATTGAACGAAGAAGAATTTGTACGTAAAAAGCTCAGTATACCTACTTCTTTTTTTATCATACAGGATTAAAAAACTCACTATACGATGAGAAAAATGTGTAGATTTCAAAAAGGCGTGTTTCGAAAAGTACCCATTGGCGTAATATTGCTTAGAAATATTTCCTACGAGCTCACATTCATTTCCCAAAATTGGTTCTTGAAAATTAATTAAAAATCGAAGTGAATTGCATCTATTGTTTTTTGTATTTAAGATTCCTCGTTGAAGCAGTCGGATGAAGAGATGAAATGATTTACATTCAGCTTAGATCATGAGTGTGTGGGATAAAATTACTGCATTTAATTTTTATAGCATTTGAATTTTGAATTAAATGTTAGGAATGTTCAGTCTGCAATTAGATTAAAACATTAGTTAAATTTGGTTGCAAATTCTATCTTATTACTTCCCTTTAATTTAATCGTTTTCCCTATTCCCCACGAGTAGAGACGTACTTTTAGTATATATCTCGACCCGAAAGATTGTAAAAAAGGTGTTTTTGAATAAAAAAGATTCTTTAGTTTGTTGTGTTGACTATTTGATCCTTTTACTTCCGGAAGTTTTTGTATCAAGTTTTTCGGCTTAATGTTCAGAATTCGTTGAAGTTACGGAAATATATTAAATTTATATTTTTTGTCATGCACTTTTCGACAGTTTGTAATGTAATGTAAATTGAAAACAACTCTTTTACAGCATTCAATGTTTTAATTAAATTTTATCTTCCACATTTCAGCATGAAAATTTTGTTCATTGGATCAAATTCAGTACAATCAATTATAGTTTTAATTTTATATTTCAGGAATCAATGCAAAAAAAAAACGATGAATCAATTGCAGACATATACAAAACTGTATTATAAAAAAAGAAGACTTCGGATGTCATCATCCGTAACACTTGCAAGTGCGCTTGAGGAAGTTGGTGCAATATCCTCCCCTGTACTTGATGCTTCTGCAGTGGTTGTGGCACCGCGTCTGATCGAAAGGACAGCCGAATCCTTCTACTGTAACTGTAGCTGAAAGAAAAATATATTAAATCAATGTTCTAATATTTCAGTACCTCTAGAGCTCTCTTAAATGCGGAATCAGTATTTTTTTGTTGGTTGTTCGAAGTCCAAAACACGGATATAGTTTATCAGAACAGACCCCACTACCTCGAAAATCTGTTTCGGTTTATAGTAAAGTTGAAGTCTATTTTCTCCAAAGATATAACATGTCAGATACATTTCTAGACATGTAAACGTCATGCGGGCAACGCTTTAAGGAGTAATGGTTTAGCTTTCCTTTTCTTTATTTACTTCGTATTAGGACTATTGTTCTTGAGCTTTATATCATAATGCTGACGTTTCAGTGATGTTTAATGGTAACTAAATTTTATCAAAACTGTAACATTTTTTTCAGTGGCCTTGGTGTGTACCATTACTTCCATGTCTTGAGTAGCGTCTACAATTTGATTGGTAGGATGACATTATTTAACATCTAAGTTATGGGGACCATGCCTTACTTCTCTTTTCATTCAATTGTTGAATATTTACTATATTAAACTACAAAAAATGAAAGAGAGAGAGTAGGGAGAAAATGCGGGTGTAGAATGACCAAATTTCATTAAATGTCAATACATTGCTTTGTTTATGTTTATTTCAAGTTTGTTTTAAATTTTTTGACTTGATTAATTCCTTGAATTTCTCTATAGAATTGATCAGCTCATCATTTCAAACGGACATCATAATTTTTAATCATTAGTACTTTTCTCTCCCGAAATTGTGTGTGTGTGCGTGTGTGTGTGTGTGCGTTTATTATTATTCTCATTGATCTCAAATTCTAATCTACTAGTACGTTATTTTACTATTGGATTACTTAGAAATAAGACTATATTACGTTAATAACCGGGATAGTTTCTTTTTCTCCCTAATAAGGAATGTTTTGGAAGAAATGAATTCTAAATTTAAAAGAATTTTTTTTCAAAAAGAAATTCAATAAGACTGATAAATATTGATGCAATAGGATATATGTGAAAGAAAAAAAGGAATAAAATTCTTATAGAAAAATAGCCATAGAATTCTGCTGACATATTTGTTTATTTTCAAAAGGATTTTCATGAAACCTTAATTTCCGTTTAATTTACTGAAATTTTAAATGTACTAAAATTTTAACCAATTTTAAGAAAGTTATTAATTTTTCGAAGATTTGTTAACTAAATGACTCTTATCACAAAAAGGTTATAAACTAAAAAAACTTTTAGGTTCATAAATAATAGTAACCATTGAAAGTATTGGATATAAAAATATCAGAAATAATTTTTGTGTAGTGAAAAATGTAAGACTACTATTAGTATTTTATTGTTTAGCAAGCTACATATATATTCTGTTTATAAATTTTATTTCGTATGTAAAGAATTTTATAATGGTTAAAAAGTGTGAACAGATTCTTTAGCTTCTACTGATTTTATTTGGGCAGACGATAAATTAAGGTTGAACATAGGAATTTTCTCAGAGTGTTCTATCGAAAGAGGATGACAAAAGAAATATTAAAGTAAGATAAACAGAAAATATTCAAAAAATTAATTCTTATCCTCGAGACGTATACATAGTTGACAAATTATATTATAAACAACAGAATAAGGATTTAATTATGAAATACAGTTTTCACTTTTCACATTAAGTTGTTTCATAATGCATCTATAATCTGATACGATGAAGTAACTGCAGTTCTAACTATTTAGTTATTTCATTTTCAAATATTCAGTTTTCATTTAATGAAACAAATGCTAGGCATAAATTTTGAAAATTTCCAAAAATAGGCAAAAAATGTGTTATGCGTGAGAACTTTAATTTTAGAATTTGAAACTAGCCCTACTTTTTATCACAAATTCCGAAAATATACTTTTTTCCCGCCATTTCTTATGTATAATTAGTGTATAAGCTGAAAATCACGAACTAAAAAATAAGGAATTAATCGAGAGCTGAAATATAAAGTTAAAACGAAAATGGTAGCATTTTTCTAAAGAATAAAGCATGAAATGCTTGAAACAAAAATGGTTATTTAACTGAGGCTGAATGCATCAAATATGTAAGTAAGAAGTATAAAATCGAATTTAATTTTTGAAATGTAAATTCTCAGGTGATTTTAATGAAAAATCTATAATTGATTTTAAAAATAAACATATCTCCTGGAAGATGAAAATAAGTAAATATTTCGATTGACTTCTTATCAAAGGATAGTTTTATTTAGTTTAACTCATGTGATAAATATGTCATTTCTGGAAAATATTAATATGTCAATTGACTTAAAAGGAAGCAAAAATTCGAAAAAAGCGAAAATTACTTATATCTACGAATAGTTACAATTAAAATAGTTTTATAACGAGTTTAAAATATGTGAATAAGTATAGTAATATTTGAATAAGTAAGTATGTGTGAAATAAATTATAAAAAATTAGCGATTTTTTTTTATTTTCTAGTATAGTTGTGATTACGTAATGTAAAAATACTTAGATTTTAATTACCTCAATAAATTTTTAAAAATTTCGCAGTCTTGTCTCTACACCATAAAACCCTACTTAACGGAAATCTTTATGTAAATTGCATGTTTTAGATTAATGAAAAGGAGAAAAAATATTCATTATTGATTTTTGGAAAAGAAAAATTAACTATCAAGATAATATACATTTTACATCATATAATTTCCGATATAAAGAGAGAAAAGAGAGACTTAATTGGACTTTTATTAATATTTTCTATTGAGCATATAATTAATCTTTCGTAATATGAAAGAAAATATTAAAAGTATTTTTTATGCTTGAATAAATACCAAAAATAAACAGATCTCATTAATAACAAAACTGTGTATCCATAGTCTTTAAAAAAGTTTGTCGATGTACATATTAAATAAGGATGTCTTACCAAAAGCACAGAAAACAAGTGCAAGAAGTAGGATAACTTGTGCCTTCATTTTCCTGAAATGCAAGAAATAATATAATTAAAAAACTGAATAAATACTTCATACCATTTTTATTTAGTAACAAAAAGTTAGATTATTATATATGTATATAAGAGAGTTAGAAACATACCAAATGATTAATAAAAGGATTATTTATTACTGTATAACTTTTATGTAATCGACCGGATAAGGCTTAGATTAATGGTTTCATTAAAAGTTGCCATTTTCAAAACACATTTGGGTTTTCACGGTTATTGATGTTTCGTTGAAATAAACCAATAATGTTCATTATGATAAATGTTTATGATTACGCTTCTCACAAAAATTTACAGAATCTTAAGTTCTAATAGTTCTTTCTTATTTAGAATATATTCTAAAGTAGCTCCAAAATCCACTCTTAATTTATTTTTATGAATTTATTGTTATATCGTTTGCACGAAAAGAACAGATCACCGAGCGGTTGCCACCATGGAATACAATAGCTACGATTATTTTCTTTAAAAAAGAAAAGAATTTCGATTCATGTGAAATATTTCCTTCCATTAGAAAATAAACGGGTGTAAGAAAAGTAATTTAGAATTATGTAAAATTTGTTTTTTGTTTTTTTCATAGTTTGATGTTCTATAATTGATTTTTAAATATTTTTATGTTGGAATCTCAGTATACATATGTTTTGACAGTTTTAATATTTCTCTATTATACAGTAGTATTCAAAAATGTTTGTTTCGATATCGTATGTTTTCAGATTCATTTAAAATAATGAAATATGAAGGAATATTATGAATACATGAAATAAAGTGCAGATGATTTTTACAGTAATCAAAGCACTGGGTTTTCATGAATCATAATATGAATCATTTTATAATTCTTACCTTAATTTTTTCAGATAACTATTTAACGTTAATTGAAAAATATATACATGACAGAATGAACTAAAATCATTGTTAACTCATTTAGTAATCTGAGTAAGTTTAAGGTATGGAATATGAATTATGAAAGAAATAAGTAATAAAAAATTTTTTAAAAAAAGATTTACGCTTCTATTTTTAAGTTATAAATAGTAAATTAATAGTAGCACTTTTTTTAAAAAAATATTGAAAGATCTTTTATCATAGCTTTTGTTTTATTTTATTATATACTCTCATTTATAGCTAAGATGTTTAGTTTAGTTTTTATTAACGTCGCACTAGAAGCAACACGAGGGCTATTGGCGACGGACCTCGTAATTTTGAACCACGGTTAAGTGACGAGGACGACACCTGAGCTGGCACCCCCCTCTCCTAACATCCACACCACACCAACGGGAGGACTTTGGGCCCCGAACAGATTTAACGTGCATCAGCCCCGGCTACACGGGGGGTCTTTGGTGGCCAAGGATCGAACCCGCGACTGAACGAAAACCACCAGCCGCTAGTTTACGACCTTGACCACTAGGCTACCGCGGCCCATTTATAGCTAAGAGGAAGATGTCAAAACTATTAAAATTCCTATTTTAGCGATTTTATTGATGCATTATTTCAATTACCTATTTCGTATAAATTATTAAATATTAAATATGTTTAAATATTAAATAGAGCATACTAACTACTCGAAAAGTATATTAAACCTTTTTAAAAATGCGCTATAAATTACATTGCATTGAAATGAAGTTTTTTCACATTTCGTTATTTTTTAAACACTTAGCACACTTTTTAATATACCTATCTCTCGATGTGAATTTCAAAACAATATTTCATCTGAGATCGCCCTTATTTTAAACCAACATAGTTGTAGAAAACATTCAAACCACACAAATCTTATCACTTTTAATGAATGAATTTATCCTTTCTTGAACCAAAATAGATCAATTCGCACACTTGTTTCAGGTTGTTTGCTATTTAATTAATTATTCAAGAATTAAATATTTTTCTGCAAAACATTCATACAGTGTACAAATATTTCAATAAAGCATTGTAAGCCTTCTCAACAAAATTGAAAATATTGCTATCACTTTCTTATATTAGTTTTTCAATCATAAGAAAAAAATAAAGTAGGTAATTCCTTTGTCTTCAATTTTCGAAATAAAAAAAAAATATTTTTTTGTGTTCGTTTCATTATTTCTAGGGGTAAAAACAAGAAATACACTTTCTTTCTTTACAAAAAATTACTTATTCACAAAACAAGTAAATAGTCTCATTAAAATAATTGTTGTTTATAAAAAAAATAAATTTAATTTCTAATATTAAATGATGGCGTAAGATCATTTTATATAAGTATTCTAGGTAAGCGTGCTGATTTTTTTTTATTTCTCAAAATCAACTATCGTTTTGAAACATAGAGAAATTTTGATACGATTTTTATTTTTGGAAAACGTCATATTTAATATGATCACATATACTAGTATTTATAACAATATTTTTGAGATATTTTTTTTAAAATCCATCAAAATTATTAATATTATTTTCTTTTAGAAATATACTTTTATATATTATTAGATTAATTTTAATTAAATATATTGTAAAACACTGAAGTTTAAAGGTTTAATAATATTATTAATAAATTTTATATATTCGCATTTTGAAAGCATTCTTTAAAATATACGTATTTGATAAACTGCAATCTTTTGGCTCCGGAAACAGAAATTGAAATTCATATTTTTGATATACTAATTAAGTATTAAATGCATGAAAAATCTATTAATACTTCCATTACGATTCCAATAGCATTTTTATTTCTCAAGGCACTAAAAATTATATTAACTTACCTGTAATGTTAGCGAAATCGAATACTTGTAATTCTCCAAATGGAATGTTTTGATGGACTGCTCATATCGCTTTTATATCTACTGAAATCAGCTGATAAGAGGCATTTAGGGGAAATCCGAGTAAATACAAAACGTGTCTTTCAGAATTCGTAGTAATCGAAACGACAATTTCAATTTTTTTTTTTTTTTTTTTAATTCAACTTTTTTCGAACACATAATCATGCGCAGTTCAAAAGGAAGGAAATCCCCGCCCTTTCTGCATAGTCAAACAATTCCTGGACAGTTTCTCGGAAACAAAAGAAAACATTACAGCGGGAAATACAGTTTATGAACAGAAAAAAGCACAGATTATCAACTGTGCTGCTAATAGTTGATGATTAAGAGTTTGTTTTGTTTTAAGAAGCAATGATTCTACAGAAACAGATATAAGCTAAGACTTTTTTTTTGTTGAATGAGTATTTTACAAGTTATTGACATTTGAGTTTATAGCTCCAAATTTCATTTTATCTAAAACAGTTTTAAAATGCTTTTTTATTGCATTTTTTTTTTTTTATGAATTCAATGCTGAATCTAACTAAAAACGACATGCATTTGACAGAGAGGGGAAATACGACTTTATTCATTTAAGAATAATTTTCAAAGAATTTAATAAGAAAATCCTTTAAAAAATTTTACCCCTTATTAATTGACATGGAATAGAAAATATATTTAGTATGTCAACAATAAAGCTAAGGCCACATAAGATGCTACAGATACAGATTTTGTTGAGATTACGTGTTACAAGACTTATTACATAACCATGGATTTCTAAATTGCATTTTTTGGTACAGAAAATATCAAATATAACAATTTCCAGATTATGATATACATTGCGTCAATGAGAAAGTTTATGATTCTAAGATTTTAATCCATCCCAATAAATCTGAGATTTTTCTATGAGTTTAGTTGCTGCTGATTAATAAAAAAAATTATTAAAACTAATACATATATAAACTGTCCTGCATCACTTTATTCAACGCTTAGAACAACTGATTAAAATAAATATAGTATTATAAAAAAAACTTTTTGCTACCATTCTCCGGAAGAAGAAAGTAAAAAACTATGCAATGTTATTCATTATCAACAGATATCGCCTGCATCATGTTCAAATGATTAAACATATGGAAGTGAAATAAAAACAAATATCACCTGAGTTATATATATAAATTATTACACAATACATCCATCATGAAAAATTTTGTTAGGGATTTAACAGGTTTTGTTTCATATCCTAAATACAAATACCTTTTTTTTTCTTACTTTTATGGACACACATATTAAGGAAGCAAATATTAAAAATTAGTCACATTTCTTAAATAGTATATTATAACTGAAACAACTTTTTTCCCTCAGGACCACATAAAGAAATATCTTTTTTTATAGATGCAAAAAATCTTACAATAATACATTTAAATATCATACTTTTCTTTGAGAAAGACAGATGTATCAGGTTGAGAAATCATGAAAAAAATATAGAAAAAAATGCTTCATAAAATGCACTTTAGAGATGCTTAGAATTTTTATATTCTACTTTTTATTATTTTTTCTTAACTTAGTAATATTCGATAGGAAATTACTGAATAATAATAATGTAAAAAAAGTAAAACTTAAGATCTTTATTAAAAATTTTTAAGTATTACAAGATATTGACAATTTCGAATAATTTTCGCCAAATGGGTAATTGCTTATGGTAATGTATAAATTGGTGTATAAATCGTCTGTGAGCAATGGTCTTCCACTTCTTGAATCGTGAGGGGAGGGGAGTGCTATTGTTTAATATGAAAATTAATTTTCCTCTTCACAACAGAGTCATATGACGGACTATTTCTTCCTTAAGCAGCCATCATTTTATCGTAGATTTTAGGAGCAGTATTACCTTTCAAATAAAGGAACTTAATCACACTTCGAGACAAAAGTTTCCATACTACAGTTACTTGAATCTATGGCTTCCTGAGACCGTGGTGACCTGGTCGGTAAGAGTATCGATCTTGTGATCGAGTTCGAATCTCTCGCCGACCGAAGATTCACCATGTATGCTAATGGCGGTCAGTGCACGTAAAATATGATCGCGATCACAATGTGCTCCAAATTGAAATACAAATTAACACCTCTATGGCTACTGGATCGGGGTTATCCCGGGACCCTGATATGTATCTAAAATTACGGGACATCTGCGATGGTGCTGCACCCTGTTAAGGCAAAAGTCGGACTTCTTCCTCTGGAGCCTAAGATTCTGAGATCTAATGAAGCCTCAAACCCTTGCCATGACTCTTAATATACGGGCGATAGACTTGCTGTGATGATGCTATCCAACGTCATATAAGCAACAAAAATCAATGGCTTCTTGAAATCAAATAAATTAGTATTAATAGCTGTAATTTACAACATTATGTACATACGGATCAATTAATATGCAGAGTAAGTTTGATCAAGGTATCTCGGTTATTTCTCAGTAATAATTAAAAATTTACAATATCCCTTTTCATATTTTTGTCCATATGCGTGTGAACTCCTAAAAATATCTAATTACATAATGCTGTTATATGCATTTTCTTATAATTTTTACCAGAGTATTTAGATAGAAAAATATTCTCTTTTGATAGAGAGACAATTAAAATGTATTAGTTTTAATTTTAAACTGTTCTAATATATTCTAGACTTTCTAATCAACTGAGTACTAATAATACAATTGTAATGCATAATGAAAGAATTTAATTATTATCTTTAAAAAGTTAATATTTACTTCAGATATAAATTATAAGTATTCATTTATACTCCTATTATTATTATTAAATGCTCAAAGAAATTTGAAATAGCCTAAAAATTCAGTGTTAATTTAAACAACTCTCTTATTTTATAAACATTGTGGCGAAAGCATTGATAGTCATTTAATAATCAAATTATTATTTCGCCTACTTGTCTTTCTTTCAATTACAAAAATTTTGATTTAAAATGTTTTTTTTTTACATATGTATATAATATTCATTAAAAAAGGTAGGTCTTGATGAAGAAATCTAGAATTTCGAATACCACTAGTTTCATTTGCGCGTCTGTATGAATCATCTCTCTTTTGATCGATAGTGTCTCTATAGGCCCAACATATAGCTGGACTGATTAGTGGTAAATCTAACTGGGCTCAAAATCCTCATGTTAAGATGATGTAGAAATTAGGAAAGTGAAGTGAATATTCGGGTGCCGACCTCAGCACTTGACTGTGTTCCGCAATTTTAAAATTGGTCATCAATACATCTGTGTTGCTTCTAAATACAACTTTAGTAATCAATTCATCAAGCATTCTCCACTGATCAGTAGTAATTTTTAAATTCCTAATATTAGCTCACACTCTTCCTATACATATCTTGCTCAAATTTTCAATCGTTAATAAAATACTTTTCCTTCATCCACTCAAGTTCAAATACATTTTTTTAAACTTGTAGTTGGTTGACCCTTGATATTAATGCAGGTTTTTCAAATATTAGTTAAATTAAAATTGATGAAAATGCAGTTTAGCCCAACCACTTGGAGCGATTTCAAAAATTGCCACACTTGGTGATTTTTTTAGCTGAACGTTAAGTCCGCGAAGCCACATTTGGCAAAATACCGCCAAATATTTCCTGTCGCCATGGGTGGTTGGGCTAAACTGCATTCCAACCATTTAATTTAACGGATGAATTAAAAACAAGCCAATACTTCTACTAAGTCATTTGTCTTGCAATGGCAAAGTTAGTAGAGTGTCGGGGTAGAATCTTCCTACCTTCGGGTCGAATCTCGTCGAAGCGAAAAAAATTTGTATTTGATTTTCAAATAATTAATTTTAGTTTTATACGGAAGAAAACAATTTCTCTGATATAAGATATTTAGAAGTATATAAATTTAGGTCATACCGTCAGGGACGAAGAGTATAGATCGCAGGAAAAAATTTTCTTTTTCCACTGAATATTGTGAATCTGTCATACCTCGTATACATATTTATATTAATTGTAATTATTTAATAAAAAATAACTAAAATGAAAATTTTCTTTGTTGATCTAATTAGGAATTGACTTTATAAAAAAATTTATATTACTTGTTAATTATAAATACCACAATCAAGAAAGTCATAAATCCAATATTTCTTCTCAAACTTAACTGCGGTCACGGTAACCTAGTAGTCAAGATCGCGAATTCATCGACGTCGTTGCATGCCATCGAGTCGTGAGTTCTAGTCATGATACCATTAAAGATCCGCCGTGTAGTGGGGCTGCAGCACGTGAAATTTGTTGATCTCCCCTTAAGCGTGGTGCAGAAGTATGAGGAAGGAGGTGCTAGTCCAGGTGTCGTCCTCGTTACTTGATTGAAGTTCAAAATTACGACGTCTAGCCTTCATTACCAGCTTCCTTTTTGCACCATTTTATACAAAGCAAAAAAAATCTAATTGAAGATATGCAAGAACAAAACAGATTTCTTCATTACTTATCAATGTAGAATAACTAATGTCGCTCTCTTTAAGACCCCAACCTCCCTCACAATCCTAACTTATTATTTAAATAAGAAATCTTATCTTTCCAGTTCACTCGTTCTTAATTTAACAACTCTCTTCAACAGTTACTACATAACTTATTTTGAGTAGAAATATCTCCAATCCATAAAACTAATAGAAAAATTTGAATCTGAATAACAATTCTCCATCAGCATATTTTTATCCTCTATTCCTCTCTCGCACTTCATTTTCCATTAATTATATTTCCTTTATACATCATTATATCTAAATCACTTCGCTTCACTTCTATCCCATTTAATTTATCTATTCAAGTTCCATTGTAATTGGGTAGAAATTTAAATTTTATGCAGTTCCCACACACGCAAATTCATAAAAGTTCCCAGATTTGTGATATTAAAATCACGAACAGCCCAACAACACAGAGGTCCCTAGTCAGTAGTCCTCGTGTTGCTTCTGGGTACGACGCAAGTAAACAATCATTCTCAAGTAGAAATTCATAACAATTATAAATTTATGAAGCATTCCCATTATTGGGATATTAGCCTTTCTTTCTATCCATCCTTCATTGATCCATTAATACCATTATTTTTAGAGTAAAACTGTAGAAATGTCTTGAAGCAAAATAAAAATCAACTGAAATATAAAAACAAAACTAAATAAATTCTGATTCAAAGATCCATGTTAATGATAATTTAAGTCGAAACGGGAAAAAAATAAATTCTTCGAACTTTAACAACTGTTAATTTTTATTTATTTGATTCCGAGAATTTTACAAATAAAGTAAACACAGGATTTCCCCCACCTTTTATCAAAAGATTTCCTCTTTAACAGATAAGATGGTTCTAACATTTTCTTATCTGCAAAAATTGCTTGCATTATGTAATCATCGGGAAGTTCCCTTTATGTATTTTATCAAGTCCTTTTTTTAAACTCGGTTCTGATTTTATATGGACAGGAATTTCATACCTTTCTGAAAACAAAATCGAGTAAATACTTGTTGATTTATTTTTAGATAGTTATGATTCCAAATATATTTTTCTATCAATAATTATAGATGTTTATATCGACAAATAACTTTTAGACAAAAGGTATTGTTACTGCGTTTATACAACATATCAAAAGGAAGTAAAATTTATGTTTTGCATTAATGAAAATACTTTGTGTCTATGTTTCGAAAAGAAGAAAAATTTCCCTAAATTACATAATTATTTTTTTCTGGAGTTCTTAAAAATTGCAAGCATTAAATTGATTGATTATTTATTCACGTCGCACATTGAAGCACTAGGGCTATTGAGGTAATTTTGAACCTTAATCAAGTGACGATGATGACATTTCAGCTGATACCCCTCTCACCGAGCGTCCACACCCCGCCAACGAGGAGACTTAAAGCCTTTAAAGATTTAATGTGCACCAGTCTCGCTACAAAGCGGATCATCAGGACACGAACACATGACTTCGAGATCATTATCACTAGGGTAACGCTCCCTATTGAGATTACCATTAAATCAGTTTAAATTATTTCAAAAAAATTTCTTTATAGACGGAGAATTTTTATAATCGTGGAAAAATACTTTCTTGAAAGTCATAGTTAAAATCTTCTTTCTGTAAAAAATATACATAGGTGTATTCATTGAACATATTCATGAATTACAAAATAATATATAAATCAAACATAACAAAATAAAAGACAGATTTTATTTCTAGAAATTCTTCTATTTGAAAGTGCCTTTTTTATGATTCAATTGTTTGATTGTTCATTAAAATCGCAGTTTAAAGTCTTTGGCGATAGATCATATAATATTAAATCAAATTCGGTTTTAATTTTGGTTTTTAATCAACGTCGCACTAGAAGCAACACGAGGGCTATTGGCGACGGACCTCGTAATTTTGAACCTCGGTCAGGTGACGAGGACGACACCAGAGTTGGAACCTTTCCCTCTCCTAACATCCACACCACGCCAACGGGAGGACCTTAGCCCCCGACAGATTTAACGTGCATCAGCCCCGGCTACACGACGGGTCTTTAGCGGCCAAGGATCGAATCCGCAACTGAACGAAAACCGCCGGCCACGAATCCAAAACTGTGACCACTAGGCTACTGCGGCCAATTTTGAATCAAGGTCAAATGAAGATAACATTTTAGCGGGTATCCCTCTTTCCGAACTTCCACACCACGCCAACGAAAGGACTTCGGACCTCGATATATTTAACGTGCATCAGCCCCTCTACATAATAGCTTTTCAGTGGCACCTAGTGTCGATCCCACAAGTCGACAGAAACATTGCCATCCGCGAATTTGCAACCATGATCACTAGGCTACCGCGGCCACTTTTTATGAGTCAAATTAATACCAGTATTATTAAAATTATGCGAAGTCTTTGCGTACAGATTTAAGTTCATATTAAAAAACAAAATTTCCAGTTCTATTCATTTATGCTTACATTCTATTTAGCAATTTGTGTGAATTATGAATAAACGTAGGTCTTATTCTGATACTGTTCAAAACTTCCTTATTAATCACTTCATAATTAACTATTGTATATTCTACAGCTTTCATTCCCTGCGTTCAACTTGATTCAGTAAGGGATTTTACATCGAGGGATATATTACATAATCATTTTCAATCACTTATTGACTGCAATTTAACAAAGCAAATGTAGTAAAATTTATTTTACACAAAGTGGTGTAATCTGCTTCTTAGGAATCATGTAAAAAGAAATGTTATTTTTCTTTAATCATCTTACCGGTAAAAGTCACTAGGCATCCGCTTTATGGTTACGGGACATATAAATAAAAGACATCTTATACAAACATTCAGAGCTTAAAAAAATCATAGTTATTCACAAAAAGGGAAGACAAACAAAAGGCTACCATATCTACTTTTTCCCCCATTTTTTAAAGCAATTTAAACGTTATAAAAGCGCAGTTTCTTCGGTAACCTCAATACTTCCCAGAAATTTCAAACAACAATCGTAAACAAACACCAATTCGAATACTTTAAAAATGTCGCCTTTTCAGTTTCATTTCTGAGTTCAGTGTGTTCAGGATGGCGCTTATAGATGTGATTCATTGTGACTGCCCCTTTGAGAATCGAATCCATTAGCCCTTTATCTTCGTTAAATTCAAAAAATAAACTATTGGTTAGTTTTTTTTCTTCTGAGAACAACTAAGTTCCCGGTGTAGATGTCTGAGAAAGTAATGTGAGCTCTTTTGAAGATTTATTTATTCCTTTTTTTTTAAATCAAATAATTATGTTCTGGAAATCAGGAGAACTTAAGGTTTAACTTTATGGCCGCAGTTGCCAAGTGGTCATAATCGTGAACTCGTGGAGGACTTTCTTTTCCTAGCCCATGGATTCGAGTCCTACTACCATAAAGATTTGCTGTGGTGCGGAGCTGATGCATTTTCAAACTTTCAAGGTTCTAAATCCGCTAGTAAGAAGTTTAGAGAGGGAGATTCCACCTCAAGTGTAGGGCCGCGGTAGCCTAGTGGTCAAGGTCGTGGACTAGCGGCCGGCGATTTTCGTTCAGTCGAGGGTTCGATCCTTGACCACCAAAGACCCGCCGTGTAGCCGGGGCTGATGCACGTTAAATCTGTTCGGGGCCCAAAGTCCTCCCGTTGGAGTGGTGTGGATGTTAGGAGAGAGGGGTACCATCTCAGGTGTCGTCCTCGTCACTTGACCGTGATTCAAAATTACGAGGTCAGTCGCCAATAGCCCTCGTGTTGCTTCTAGTGCAACGTTAATAAAAAGTAAACTAAAATCCACCTCAAGTGTCGTCTTCGTCACTTGACCGAGGTTCAGAATTAGGAAGTCCGTAGCCAATAGCCCTCGTGTTGCTTTTGTGTGAGAAATATACAATAAATCGATCAAATAGTGATTAAATGTTTTAATATTTTAGTGTCATACTCCTATAAGCAAACAAACGTTGGATTCTGGTTTGTATCTTGCTTAGATACTTCATCACCTTTGGTAAAAAATGCTTTCCGAATATTCTTTGAAAATGGAAGTGTAAATATTTTTGCTATGAACCTCGATCGTATATGTACGAATGAGTAGAAAGAGAATGATTTCAAAAAGTGAATTTATTTTAGTATAACCTAGGAAACTTTTGAAGAAGATATTATTTTTTTTTCTTAATCCATGATAATTTAACTTAAAACTGAACACTTTAAATTAAATTGGTTCTTCAATTTGAATAATTTTAGTAATAAATTTAATATTTTATTGCATGATTTATTGCCTTAAATCTGTTCATTGACTCAATCATTGATTTAATTTTTTATTGATGACATTACATGGTAGGTCATAAGTTTGCAGGTCATATTTTGGGCAACCATTTCTTATTTATGCAAAATGTTCTCATGAATTCCATTGTTCCGAAAACACATTTTAATACAGGTTTCTCACCGGAACATGCATTAGCATTGTTGAAGCAGCAACTGCATATAATGCTGTCAGGAACCATGCTATCACCATGTATAATAAGAAATATCAAACATTTTGCTGCAAAATTTTAGTAAGTTTTTGTTCAATGGAATCATGTTGGTTGGGCCGCGACGATATTCGTTGTGGGACGCAAGTGACCCGTGGGTTGCGAGTTGTACATGCTTGCTGTAGAGTAATGTTGGTTTTTACTGGTAGATTTACACTGAAAAATCAATATAACATTGATCTTCCGGTAGCCATAACGTAAACTTTGCTTACCCTTTTGCAATAATTAATCTCATGCTGAATCGGTGGCATAGAACTACATAGAATATTCCATACGAAAATCGCGGCCGGTTGTTTCCGTCCAGTTGTAGGTTCGAGCCTTCAAGCCACTAAAGACCCGCCGTATAACCGAGACTGATGCACGCTAAATTTGTCGAATCTCAAAGTCATCCCGTTAGCATGGTGGGGAAGCTAAGAGAGGGAGGTGCCAAGTGTCATTTTCCTCATTTGACCGAGGTTCAAAATTACGGGTCCGTCGTCAATAGCCCTCGTGTTGCTTCAAGTGCAACGTTAATAAAAAGCCAAACCATATGAAAATCAGATCACTTTCGAATAATTCACTTGCAAGCGTTTCATTCCGAAGATATGTATTAAAGCTCGATTATTCTTCTTTGACCAATGAAGGCGTACTTTGAAACGCCTGAATAATTTTAGATGCAGAGAAAGGCAATTAGTTTTATTTATTTTTAAAAATATTTTCTATTTGAATTTAATTTTTTACGGTAGGTGTTGGAATGTATGAATGATCCATTTGTATAGATTTCCAATAAAATACCTATATTTCCAACACGAAGTACATCAATATATAGTATAATATACCATCATAAGATGTTAAAATTATACAAAAAGAGGATAAATTGAAAGTGTGACAGCTATTAATAAATTCATAGTTGTTATAAATTCGATTTATATTTCATATTATAAACAAATTCAAAAATCAAATTTAAGGGGGAAAGAAATTAATAGTCTTTTATACTGCTAAAATTATTTTTAATTATATATGTCACAAAAAGTAAGTATTATCTTTGAAAAATCTGCTTTTGCTTTCGTACTTATCTGTATCTGTATATGATTTAACAAAAACCAAATTGAATTTTCATCAGAAGAACAATTTCTAAAATCTTGAAATACGATACGTGAAAACAAAATTTTGCTCTCTTTGCAATAAATCAAGCAGGGTAAATTTTTAAATCTATAATAGTTATATATTCAATAAGAAAATGTTAAATTATAATAAAGCACAATTTTTAAGCGGATCATGTATTTTAAAGAAGTGATTTTACATGATATTTTCGGAAAATTTTATTTTCCTTCTTTTTATACAAAGTTCTTTGGCATTTTTAAAATGTCATAAACACATCATAATTTTAAAAAGAATCTTTGTAATAAATAGATTAAATTTTTATATTTATGATTTGTATACCTTTATTTTAACCATCGCAACTTCGGGGAAAATGTCATTAGTTTATTTGAAATTCCTAAAATGATAAATATCAACACTCGTGAGGAAGAATTAAAACTTGATTAAAATCTGTGCTTCAAAATATTTCAAATTTAAAATATGTCTGAATCTTACAGAAATATTTAATTATTCAGTTAGCTTTTACGTACCGTATATTTCCTCAGAAAAGAAGAGGTGTAAATTCCCGTCAAAGTTTTATAGTTTTGGCCGATATCTGTCTTACAAAACTACTCCAAAACGATTAATAGCATATGAATTTAGTTTTGATCAGAGATCATCATCTGTGGAATAAGTTTTATTTTCTTGCACTTGGTAGCACTTCCTATAGAATCACAAGTCCATAAATTCCTCTTACAAGTTTGTTCACTGGCTGCCGTAACCTAACAGTCATGAATTCGCAGCCAGTGTTATTTCATCGAGTCGTAGGTTCGAGACCTGATTCTATTTAAGACCTGCCGTGTATCAGAGCTGATGTACGGTAAATCTGTAGAAGCTCAAAGTCCTCCTATTAGGTGTAAAAGTTTGGGCCAAAAAAATTTTTTAATGGGCCGCTATTTGCACACACCTGATCTAAGATTTCGTCAAGATTCTGACACGATGAGAACTTTACTTTGATTTGGAATAAAAATTTGATTAGAAGTGTATTTAATACAGTCGGTCGAAAAAATAGTTGAGCACCGTGACCCTTTCAAAAAATGACTGGAAACGGAAAACGACCTGAAATGAAACGAGGGGGATTCCAATGCGTATCCCAACACGTTTGTTTATTTAAAAGTGGTTCAATGAGGCAAAATACCGTCATTTTGAGCTCACCTTTACGCAAATACGGTAAAGAATTATTACAGTGCAGTGCAGTCTTAAGCTTAAAAATTTTTTTCACATAGAAGGGTGAGTGAGTATTCTACTCGAGAGGGGTGGTTTGAATAATCATCACGACACAAGTCAAAGAAACAAAAATTTTATTGATACAGAAGCTTGTACAATCTCATGGGTTTTGAAAAGGTTACATTCCAATCACGACCCAGGTCAATGAAACAAAAGTTTTATGGATACAATCTCATGGATCTTTACAAGTTTTGAAAAAAGTTACATTCCAATCTTGGCACACTCTTTTTACCAAAAAAAGGGGGACCGAGTCGACACCACAAGTCGACTCGATCCCCCTTTTTTCGGTTCCAGTCCATTATTCAGTCCAAGTTTTTATCAGTCTCTTTTAATACTCCATGCGCAGCAGGTTGTGCTGTAATTCCTTGTTCAATCGCTCCACTTGCTGCATGTATCGGGCGAATCGATAGACTTTGGCCAAGCAGCACTCGGAGGTGTTTCCCTCCACGTGCACGTCGTCGTGCACATAGCTGGGTACGTCGGTACCCCACAAGTCTCTGTACCTGGGCAGGTGGTCCACCGCCACGACCGGCAATCCAAACGAGGCAAAGAGATGTTTTTGTTCGGATCCTTTCACCAGCACCACCCCTCCTTCTTCTTGGTCCAGGTAATTGTACAGTCCCCGCACGCTAAACGACACCCATTCGTAGGGCACACTTCTCGGGATGTCCAGCGGCAGATGCAGGTGCTGATGCATGTACCGGTGAGTGTACCGGTCCTTGGCATTCATCGGCCGGTGGGAATGGTCCACGGTCAAAACGTACGCTTCGGGATCTCGGTCATACTCCTCAGGGATGCGGGCCAAGGCAATTTCAATCGGCACGGGTTGCCGAGAGTACAGGAACACGTTGGCATGCGCAAAGAAGGCAATGCGAGACATGTCAAAAGAGAGCTCTGAGTCAAAAATCAGAATGAGTGGCTGCTGCGAGCGACTCGCCTTTTATACCCGACAG
>BMAW01083415.1:0-17121 GCA_019974015.1 Nephila pilipes
GCTTCAAAATATACATATATAGATAAAGCTTCAAAATATACATATATAGATAAACCTACAAAATATACATATATAGATAAAACTTATATTAAATAAAGCTTCAAAATATTCATATACAAATAAAGCTTCAAAACACATATATAAATAAAACTTCGAAATATTCATATATAAATAAAGTTTCAAAATATACATATACAAATAAAGCTTCAATAGATAAAGCTTCAAAATATACATATATAAATAAAGCTTCAAAATATACAGATACAAATAAAGCTTCAAAACATACATATATAAATAAAACTTCAAAATATACATATATAGATAAAGCTACAAAATATACATATATAAATATAGCTTCAATAAATAAAGTTTCAAAATATACATATATAGATAAAGCTTCAAAATATACATATATAATTAAAGCATCAAAATATACATATATAGATAAAACTTCAAAAGAATAATTTCAGCTTTAAACCATGTTAGGGAAACACAAAGGAAGTCATTTTATTTTTAAGCATTAAATTTAAAGAATATCTCGTTTTTTAGAATTTTTGAGTACCTTAAAATTTTGTCAGTGTAATTCACTTATAATCTATCTGTTTTACTAACTTGTAGAGAATTTAATGATTAGAAATTAATAGAAGATTACTGGGGAAAATTTAATTAACCTCAGAAAAAATTAAAAAGTTATATGCAAAGTTTTGCGAAGAACAGATTTAGCCACCCTAGCTGCGCTTTCTTTATATAATTATTATTAAATTACTCAGTTAAAAAATATAAGAATTAAAATAAAAGAAGAAATATCGAGAAATGGACTATTGTAAACTTTTTCGATATTAAAACTAAAAGTAACGATAAATTATTAAATTGAATATTATATCAGTTACATGTAATTAAAATTGAAAGAAATGATTAAAAAAATGAAAAGTGATCTGGTACGCCAAAAGTGATCCACCTACAATAATAACCCCTTAGTTGGCTAAAAAAATGGCTGCCTCACAGCTGTCTTAAAATTCTGAATAATGGTATTTGTTTTCAGTCATATCTTGATTCCAGTTTACATATGATTTAAGGTTATACATAAATCGATAAGTAAATAAAATACTTAATTTTTATATTTGTTTCACTTCAGTCCAACAAAAAAAAATTGGGGAAGTTTATTACGACTATTTTTGAAAATTGAGTTCGTTAGCGGTGCAAGCAGGTATCTGACATATATTGCATATATTTTATTTCAAACCTATAAAAAAAATTCAGGAGAAATTTATTATGAGACATTTTTGAAGATAAAGTTCGTTACTGATGAAAGCAGACATCAAAAATAAACGCAAAAACAAAAGAAAGTGGTGCACCTGACCACTTTTTAAAAGTGGTCAGGTACGACATTTTTGGGTTAACTAAAACAATAGCCCCTTGGGTAACTAATACAGTGACACACAATATCCATTTCGCATTACTGGAACTCCGTAACTTGGTCAGCCGAGACTATTCTTCACCAGGATATAGAAAGCGTGTTCTTAATCATTTACTTTATTCTTTTCATAATTTTTCTTCAAGACTAATGTATTTAAATCATAGGTATCATTTCATTTGGAGAAAGCATGCCCGATAATAAGAAAAAGAGGGTGTTTCAAAAACTACTTGTATTTGAAGACAAATTGGACCTTCCAGATAAATTGCTGTTCCCATTGGGTGCTGCCATCTGTTAAACGGAGCCGAAACAAATGTGACATTGATTCATAAGTTAGTTTTGATTTCGTAGTCATTTGCTGCCAGATCCAACTATGATTGTGGCAGCGTCGAGTTATAGACGTCATTTTGTGTCGACTTGTCACCATCGATGATAAACGGATCCATTATTATGCATCGGAAATCAAGAAACAATCAAAAAGCTGGGTTGCTTCTGATGAATCTAATCCAAAAAATGCGAGGTTGATCTCATTTGCCGGAGAAGTGATGACGAAGAATTTTTGAGATGCGAAAGGCGTCATGATCATAAACACCAGCAACTGAGACTAAGACAACTGCTTAGTGAGTCGTGATGCATATTAAAAACAAACAATTTTCGATGCTGCCAGCGCCATCTCTTTGATTTTCGGTGTTCATTGAACAACCCTCGTAAAATACCTTAATAAAATAAACGTTAATAATACTAATTTGATTAGTAATATTGTTAATCATCTACTTTAAGAAGATGTTCAGATACGCTCAGAGGTAATGGCATAGCTTAAAAAAATTTTCCCATTTACATTTGTGATTATTATTTTTTCTTTTTTTTTTTTTCTTTCTATATAGAATAATTAAATGGCTATCAAACATTAAATGACTAATGTAGATTGAAATTACTAGGCATGATTTTATAATATTTTTATTACATCTGATTTTGAATTATATAAACAATACAAATCAGCAAGAAGAGTAAGGTTTTTCACTCGAAAAACCATTTTTGTTTGTTCTACGGCTTATTTCGTTTTCTTTTTGATCAGACGGTAACGATGTGCTGTTCGCGTTCATCTATTAATTACTTCAGGGACTCTTTATGATTTGAATTACGCAAAAATAAAACTTCGACCCAATCAAATGAAACGTGATCGAGGCAAATTAGTTAGACTATAGAAGTGCAATAACGTGATAATGAAAATGGCTTTAATTTAATAGGAAAGCAGAAGGAACTGAATAGCGCACGGATTATATTTGTTTGCATGTGAATCTATTTTGTTATCGCTAAATCAAGGATCCTAACCTTCCCTTAAAAGTTGGATCGAGCTTTCGGCGTAACTACATAATCATCCTCTCGGACCCTAGTATTGGGGTGAGCTTGATATTTAATATTTAGGAAAAACTTGATGGTAAACGTGTTGAGGGATCATTAACCGGTATTGAATTACTTTTTCCCTCCAATTCTTAAAAAAATATTTTTACCCTTGCTTTAATGATTGGCTTGTAAATCTTCCAGTCTTTAAGAAATATTTTTTAAGAATAGAAGGAAAAAGTAATTCCGTAGGAGCTTTCATTATTTTTTTGGTCCTTCAGGTGCATTTTTTTTTTTTTTTTTTTTTTTTTTGGTTTTTATGTGTTTTTTTTTTTTTTTTTTTTTTTTTGTGCATTCAAATAGATCAAATAGTAAAGATTTGAGGATGGTAGTAGAAATTCCATAGAATTAACATTATGTTCTCGAAATTAAAATGGCGGATAGAAGGCAGCCTTAATAATAATCCGTGACTGTTTTAATTGAAATTGGGTATATTTTTACTTGATATTTATGACTATTTTTGCTTTAAGTCACAGAACCCATTCGAAGTTTTTAACACCTTTCCTGGTAAAAAAAATGTTCCATTGTTCACATAAGTTTATGACATTATAACACATGCTCGCATATTCGTGTATTCTTGAAGCTTAGGAACATTCCCAAAAATACGCTCATTTTCACTCGAACATATAAAGCTCAAAACTCGTTTAGTATTACGTTATTGGAGACTGAACGTGGAACACATTTTTCATCAGAAAAAAACGGGTTGGTTCAAATAGAAATGGGTAGTATTATAAAACACGGTGTTCTCTAAAGGATAGCGAAGTCAGAATATAAAATTAATTTTCGAGCGTTTTTTTTTTATAGGAAAACGTGTCCCGATTTCGGGTCCTATTATTTAACATTGCGCGAAGACATCTTTAAGTTAGAGACCTTAAGTTTGTGAGCGGAAGTATTAGATAATAGGGAGGCATCACAAAATTACAGAGATTCTATGCTACATGCAGGCGTTTGAAAATGCTCCCATGTTGGAAATGGTAAAAAAAAGTGTGAAGAATGGAAATGAGAGTTAATTCACTGAAGTTTGTCCATTGATCGTTTTCCCTTCTAAGAAGTTAATACTCTTTACATCCTAATAAAAAGTCACCGTAACTTTTCTTGCCTCAAGACCGTCTTTTCTTTCTGGGAAAATTCGTCGCAAAATGACGTCAACAGCTAGTCAGGGCATAACATTTTGATTTGGTGGCAGATAGCTGCCAAATTAACCTGTGAATCAGTGTCGAATTCGTTTTGGCGCCGTTTAAGAAATGGCTGCCCAAAATGCTAACATCAACTTACCTTAGGAACGCCATCTGTCTTAAGGCATAGGTACTTTTGGATATACGTACTTGTAACATTTTTCATACCTTTATAAGTAAATCGTTTATTTATTTATTAATTTTTCATACCAAATAAGGCTATTAATAGTAACGATTTATCAATATTTTTATCCAAGTTCACAAGATGAGACATTATTCAAACTGATTATCTTTCGAAATAGCCGAAATGCTATTTTAAAGAGAAGGGAAGAATGTACAAGGAAAATATTTTAAAGGGATATATAATATTTTCGAAATCCGTTGCCCTTATTATGCAGTTTTATTTTAAGTATCTTGGTATTTCCTCATATTTTATTAAAAGCCAATGAATTGTATTTCCATTTTGCCGTTTTTCCAAGACTATTCTGTAGACGATGCACTCGTTCGCCAATAATACTGTCCCTTAATAGAGTTAAAAATAGAAAATACAAAACTCTCAGTAGGAAGGAATCGGTTTTAAATTGCATCCTTATTTAGAAATACGTTTGAGCTAGTGTTATTTTATTTTCACAAAACTGTTTTACAAATATCGAATTACAGAGCAGGGTTATCGATTTGAGAGGGAAGTAATGGAACAGTTATTTGACTTCAAACTCGAAATGAATTTGAAATCAGATAACTTAAACCAATTTAAGTATCAAATAGCTAATTCAATGTATAATTAATTTTTAACAAAGGTTGCGTGTAACCTTATTCTATAGAAACTAGTTCTTGAAATGTTGTTTGGGATTTTTTACTTAGAAGCTAACAAATAGATTCTTGATTGATGAATTGATTATTAATGTCGCATTGAGAATCAAAACGAAAGTTATTGGCAACGGACCTCGTAATCTCGAGCCTTGATTAAGTGACGATACCTGAATTGGCATCTCCTCTTCTACACCACGCAAATGGGAAGACTTGAGACCTTGACCAGGTTTAACATGCATCGTCCCCGTCACATGGATGATCTCTAGTGGCATCAGGTCTAGAGTCCATGAAAACAATTGAGGGGGAAGAATCCGCAAACGTGACCGCAAGGCTACCACGGCCATACGAATAGATTTTTGAAATAGCGTTCTAGTTGATATTTCATTTGATGTCAAAAGTGCAATTAAAAAAAAACCAAATAATTCAAATTATCCTTTGATTGCCATAAAATATTAATATGTGTCATTTTCATGCGACAGGCTTCGTTCTCTTTTCTTCTATATGTTTCGATCTCGTCGCAATTCAATCTTGATTCAGTTCCGAATACCATTGTAGCCGCGGTAGCCTAGTGAGTATTATCGCGAACTTGCGGCCGGCGGTTTTCATTGAGTCGTGTGTTCAAGCCTTCATGACTCTCAAGACCCGCCGTGTAGACGGGGTTGGTGCACATTAAATCTATCGTAGCTCAAAGTCCTCTCGATGGCGTGGCTTGGAAGTAGTTAGGAGAAGGGGTTCCAGCTCAGGTGTCATTCTCGTCACTTGACCGCAGTTCAAAATTACAAGGTCCGTCGTTAGTAGTCCTCATGTTGCTTTTAGTGCGATGTTAATAAAACAGAAACCAAACCTTATTCACCCAACTTTTTTACGCGATTTTGAAATAGCACGGTTCACCAATATACTTTTTTACACGAATTTGTTGTTCTAACATGAATCGCCCCCCAAAATTTTTTCCAAATATTTCAATGTTTTTTTCATCGCCTGATACCACCTCTTTGATTCAGCCACTCGATTGGGGTATTATAGCAGCATTTAAAATGTACTACGTAAAGCAAACGCTTAAAACATATTTTAGACCCGGTGAAAGAAAGAAATTGGATTGTTGTAGAAGCATGGAGAAAGTTTACAATTGTGGATTATATTGCACATGACTTTTTCGCCATCAAATAGTTGCGCCAATCGACCTTAAATACTTGTAGGGAAAAAAAATTTGTCAGCACGCGTGAAAAGTGGAAGTTTCATAGTATAAAAATCAAATGTGTGTTTTGAAATTATAACTCTATCAAATACAAATGGTGGTGAAGGTTTTAACAACATGCAAAAGGCTGACATCGAAGAATTGATGCTTGAAAGCCCTTGGATGAGGGCGATTTGATCGAATTGATGACAGTTTATGACAATAAAGAACTCGATAATGACGAAGTCGACGATGAAGTTCAGCTTGCTAATAACAGACTTTGTAACAACAAAAAAACCAGCTGAGGCCGTTAATAACGAATGAAATTCTTCACTTGAATCAAAGCCGACGGTTGCGCTAGACATATCTCACACATTTACTGATGAGAGCATTTTTGATCCAGTCTGTAATAAACGTGCACGCTTGAAATCAAGTAGCGAAGAATAGTTGTTAGTTAACAGTTTTATTCATAATTTCAATTTGAATTTTTATAAGTTGTATGTACCTATAGATTGAATTTTTACTGTACATTAATTTTAAATTTTTTCTTGTTATAAAAAGGCATTGTTTTTGTTTTATAAATATGTAATATGGATATCATTATTACTTTTTTCATGGTTTTTTTGGGAAAATATTCGGAATTTTTTCATCTTACACGATATTTTGAAGTTGTGGAACATATCCCTAAATTTACCAGACGTCGTATGTATTTTTTACACGGATTTTTTTTGCACGGTTTTCTAAGGAGGATATCTACCGTGTAAAAAAAGAGTTTTTGTGTACTATTAAAATATTAATGTATTTTCAAATGGATTTTTCCACCTCACATATTTTCTTTTCACATTTATCTATTTTCTTACTCCTAATATTATTTAGTTCATCAATTATATAATTTAATTTATGTGGGAAAAGAGAGTGGTGGAGAGAGAATTTCGTTTTAATTCCAACAATTAAAATTTTATTTTGTTGACATTTGTCTAATATATATAAACATGTGTAAAAAATGTTTACATTTTACTAAATTAATTAGAGATAATTACGATATCATGGTTTAACCGTATTAACCCTAATGTAACATGACACCAAAATTTTTTAGAAAGATGGTATGAAAACAATAATAAGTATAATGCTATCCATCCATTTTACGAAAAAGAATTTAAGGAAAATATAATTTAATGAGATAAACATGTATTTAAAATAATTAATGGCACAAGTTATTATTATGTTTTATTTATTATTATTCATTACATATTAATAAGAAGATTTGTTACATTCTAATACTTAGTAGACCTCGAATTTAAGTGTGAGTCGATATTTCAAAAGGGAAATCATTTGCCAAAAACTATCGCGCTACATTCGAACTAATATGGTATTTTGTACAGTAAAATACAGTTGCAAAAATTTTAAGTAGTATAAAAATCCATAACGAAAAATGGAACTTCAAATAAGATAAAAATTTTCAAGTTTTACTTTTCAACAAAACAGAATTTCAAAATTGATAATGAATGCAAGAAGTAACGGATACATGGAAGAATGTATGAGGATTTCTTACATTGAATAATTCTTGATACTTTTTTCAAAGAATGTAAGTAAAAATAAAATAAATAGCTTGAATGGAACTTAGAATCTCTATTGCTTAGAAAAAAATGTGTAGAAAGAGAAAAAAGAAGTTTTTAAAGCTAGTTTTTTTGAGATTCCACGGACACTGATTAGGTTACGCCACTGCCTTCGAACACTGCAATTATTTCTTTTTAAAGAGCATAATAATAACAGTAGATTAAGGAGAGTGAATCCCATCTGGTTCTCCCTCCTTCCGTCTCGTTTGTAATAAAATACTTTTCCTCCAATCAGTTTCGAATGACTTAGTCACTGCAGCCTCAGCGCGTGTGCAATACAGCTCACCGTAAACTCAAAACTGCACAATTTACTGCTCTGAACTCGTAATTGTTTTCTTTTTTTCTCAGAGCAGCTTACCGTCAATCGATACAAAAGTTGGGAGTTAATTGACTGCAGCAAAGTTTACCATCCCCTTTTATTCCATCGACCCCTTTTTAAATTAGCTTTGTTTTCTTTCACAGATCCCTTCTCTTATATATTCTGCTTATATTACATTTAGCTTAAATATATTCAGTTTAATAATTTATTGTTTCTTTTAATTTTAATATCGGTAAAGTTTGTTGTTCATTTCTCTATATTTAATCGTTTAGTTTAATTCTTATATTTAATAGAGTAATTTAATAATAATTATTAAAAAAAAAAAAAAAACACCTTAGGTGACTAAATCTGTTCTTTGCAAAACTTTGTATAGAACTTTTTTATTATTTTTACTTCTTTTTTCACAGCAAAATAATTATTGTTAGTTTGTTTATAAACACCTTTCTATTCTATGTGTATCACAAAGAAATTTGATTGATTTATTACGGTATATTATTTTGTAGAGAATGATTAAGTTCGATATTCATTAAATTCGTCATTTTTAATTAAATAAATCATTCGAATTTTTGATGAGCATCGAATTCGATCTATATTACATTCAGTTAGCGAAGGCATTGAGAATTCCTTAGAATTCCGGGGAAGAACTGAGTTCCCTGGTATTTTCCAAGAAATTCTGTTCTGGAATATTTAGTCAAGGGTCACTAATCCCCGATTTGTAAATGGAATTTCGGGCAGTTTAACGTTAAAAGCCTTTAATGCGGAGGTATTAATCAGATACCCATTAGATAGGGAGGTACCCATTAAATATTTTATTTATAGATAAATACTTATTAATAATTACTATATTGGAACATAAAATGACGGAAGAATAAAATTATTATTTAAATGTTAAAAGAATAAAATTATTTGAAAAAAGTTGTGAGCAGGAAATAAATCCTCCTTGGGTTGCTTTATTATTTTGCTTATATAAAAAAAAAATACAATTTTACGAGGTTGAATGAGAATAATTACTTATCGCACTTCGGCAATGAGTGAATTTCGTCCCCTGTGGAGAAGGAAAGAGTTGCTTGGCCTTGGATGTCGGCGGTTGTTTCGATCCCTGGACCAGTGTGTCTAAAGAAAAGTTGACCGCTTGCTTTTTGCTGCGCCTTTACCAACCAGGCTGAAAAAGACGTTTCGTTCGGGCTAGTTGCTAGTTAATAAGGGATTTTAACTTCAAGCGTTGTTGTTGAGGAAAGTCGCTGAAGTACGATAGCTGATTAGGAAATGTGCTGCTTTTTTATTTTTCAATCTAGCTTCAAAGTTGCAGAAGACTTTTAAGCAGAAAAATCAGGGGATTTTACAAAGACCATCCTCTAGTTTATTTAAATTTAGTTAAGGTTACATTCTGAAGTTTAAGGTAACGAGAGAGAATGCACAAGGCTTGGTTGAAAAGTAATGTCTCCATGATTATAACTTTTTTTTATTTTTCATCCTATTTTCAAAGCTCCTGTTGTGCCTGAAAATACACGCATCCTCCATGTTATGCAATATTCACTTTTTGATATGTCGCTTGTAGCGTCCGTTCTTCATTATTTAATTCTACCGCCATCTTTCCTAAACACAGTTCAGTAATTATTAGTCTCCAAGAGAAGATACGGAACAGTACTTTATTAACAATCACTGGATAATGGATCAGGTCGTTTCTCTCTCGAATCCAACTTAAATCGCCGATTCTAGACTAAGCTCTTATAATGAAATCTGAGCTTACCAAATCACCCGTTCTTATTCAAACACTTCTCGCAAACAGTCGATTTTTATTTTATTATTCTAAGATTCGCTTCAATCTGAAACATTTAACTCCGATGTTTTAATACAACTTACAAATATTTATCAATCTATCGTTATCTTCTACCTTTTTTTCATTTTCCTTTCGATTCTATTTCATTTATATATCAATTTAACCAGCTCAATTCCCTTTACTTCTATCTTCGTCCAATTTACCTATTCCAGTTTCATTTTGGTTGGAAGAGACTGTATTATTTTTGTTATTCAATTTACTATAAAGTAGTCACCAAGGTTAGTGGAGAGAAAACAGTGAATTGCCCAACATCACACTCCCGCTTTTGCACTGTTATGTGATTAGCTGGGTAATCTGTCATTGAAGGATACCTGTGTTTGTTGTCCACACTAAGCTTTAATGACAGCTTTCACCTCATCTTCTTAACGAAAATCATGTCCCATAAGCTATAATTTCATCTTTGGGATGAGGTGAAAGCTACAAGGTGCAAGGTTGGGTGAAATGACATTGGCGTTGCTATAATCTCATTTCTTTGTGAGCCGCCATCTTCTCCGGTTCTCTTCTCGCCAGCGGCACCTATACACAAAGGAAACAAACATATTGCATGGAGGGCACTTGTAGCTTTTAGGTGCAGCAAGAGTTTTCAAATTCGGGAACAAATGAGCGATTGTTATTGTTTATTTACGTCACTCTTAGAAGTAATATGAGGATTGCTGGCATAATACCCTAGAGGACCGAGCTCACCCAAAGGGTTCAGAGCTATATACCGGCTCCCCGAAAAACAACCGTCCCTGCACTCAACATTTATTGGTAAAAAGAGTTTTTTCACAACAATGAAGGGTAAGAAATAACAGCACATGTTGGAGTAAAGAACAAAAAGTAATACATAATTTCAAAATTTAAAAGAAAATAAAAGCTAAAAATGTGCGGCGAGGGATGTTGGCGACGGACCTCGTAATTTTGGACCTCGGTCAAGTGACGGGGATGAAACCTGAGCTGGCACCTCCCTCTCCAAACTTGCCCTCCCCGCCAACGGTAGGACTTAGAGCCCCGACAGATTTAACGTGCCTCAGCACTGGCAACAAGACGAGTATTTAGTGGCATCAAGACTCGAACCCAAAGGTCTGAAGGCCAAAATCACTGACCGCCAGTCCTTGACCATGACCACTAGGCGTCCGCGGTCATTCGGGTAACAAATAAAGATATGAAAGTGAATGCATTCCTTTTCAATCAAGCCACGTATTTTATTTTTGAAAACCATACTGTGAAGACTATTAATTTTAAAAAGTACTTCATTTTTTATCCATTTTTAAACGGGTCAAGTACGAATAAAGACGGGAAATTAATTTACAGTCTATGATAATTTCGTTATTGTAATTGTTTATTAACGTCGCACTGAGAAGCAACACGAGGGCGATTGGCGACGGACCTTGTAGTTTTGCCTAGGTCAATGACGAGGATGACATCTGAGCTGAAACCCTCTCTCTCCAAACTTCCACGTTACTCCACCTGGAGGACATTTAACCTTGAGAGATTTATGTACATCAGCCGCACTACATGTGGGCCCACGGTAGCCTAGTGGTTAAGGCATTGGACTCGCGGCCGTTGATTTTCATCGAGTCGTGGGTTCAAGCCTTGATGATTCCAAAGGCCCTTAGTGCAAACGGAGCTGATGCACGTTAAATCTATCGTAGCTCAAATTCCTCCAAATGGTGGGGTGTGGAAGTTAGGAGAGGGAGTGCCAGCTCAGATGTCGTCCTCGTCACTTAACCGAGGTTCAAAATTACGAGGTCACGAGTCCGCGACCTAGGTTTCTATTATTATTTCAGTGACACCATAAGCTTTGGAAGTTTCAAAAACGGCTGTATGTGAAGATGATATTTTTTTAAAAAAAACTTATTAATTTTATTACAGCCTTAATTTTACCTGTATATCAAATAAGATTATTTTAAGGATTATCAAATATATTTTATCTGGTAACGAAAAAGATGCCCAGTTGAAGTCAGTTACGTTTTTCCTAGTGTGATAGATACATACTAAAAGTATATAGTAATACATATGAATTTTATTAGTCCTGTGTAATCAAACATTAAAGTTCAGCCTTAGTTAATGCCATTACTTTTTCTTTTAAACATGCGCCCTCTATACTTAAGTTTTTTCCCTTTTGTAGTATTTTTTGTTAAGTGAAACTTTTATTTAAAGACTTATGAAATTATCACATATTTAAGATCCAAGATAATAAAGAAGAAGCGTAATTTTTCGTTGTTTATAAGATATATTTTTTTCGTGTTTTCCATAAGAAATCAGTTTTAATCGGGTTGATTAATGCTAATTTATTGCAAAATTTTGAGAATTCTTTGTTAATTGGTTAGATTCTTATTCATTTTATCGCTAACACGAATTTATTTCTAAGTGAATTATCTTTAAAATAATTATTTTTACTTTTCTGAGATAATATGAAAGGTATTTGCAAAAGGTTTCCATCTCGTATATGGTAATCGATTTTTCGCTAACTTCATAACTAGTTTTAAATGGAAAAATATTGTAGTTTCCCGATTAAAGAAAAAAAAAAAAGAATAGGAGAAAAAAAAATTGAATCCAAGAACTTTTTTCCATCATAAAAACTCGTCTTGGAATGAACCAATTTTTTTTTTTTTAGGAATCAAATTATTAGAATCTAAACATGAGTAAAAGTTTAAATTCACAATTTTAAAAAGAAAAGAAGACGAAAGAAGGAAAAAGAGGGAGAAAAATAATTCCTTGAGTGTTTAAAAAGACGAAAATTTAATAAATGCTTAGTTGCTTAAAAAACATGTTTAAAATAAATAAATATAACAGAAAAGTAACAAAAAATTGTATTTTCATGTTGTGATAATTTGACTAAGATTTGTTTATAAGAACAATGAAGACATTCTAACGAAACAAAAACATATTTGTTTTCAGCTCTCTGTTGATTATTTTCTTTTGTTCATGAATAAAAGTCTACTTTTTAAAAATTTCTATGTTCATTATTAATGTGAGGATTTCGGAAGATAATATATTCACAAAAAATATGTCCGTGGTTTTTACTCGTATGTATTTTATCATAAATTAGGAAAAAGTATTATCAGCAGGGTTGTTCTGAAACCGGATTCAAGAAATACCAACCAGATATTGTGAAAAATGGGCATTATCTTCTTCAAAAAAGTTTTATTTCGATACACATTACAATTATAAAATCAATCGTATGCAATCAAAGACAAAGTACCATTCAAGATATTAAAGAGTTTCATATGATTAGATCGAAAAACAGTGGCGCAACTGGGGGGAGGCAAAGGGAACACTTGTCACCTGTCGTAGCACCCAGGGGACGCCAGATTGATGTTACGAAATGTTAGTATAATATGTTTCCTTTCTTAAATGCACTAAAAAGTAGTTAAAAAACGTTCGCGCACTGAATCTGTTATACCATCAGTATGAAGATACACTCATGGACAAAAAAAATTAGCGCACTAAGAAGGAATCGACAAAA
Source organism: Nephila pilipes (assembly GCA_019974015.1). NCBI lineage: Eukaryota > Metazoa > Arthropoda > Arachnida > Araneae > Nephilidae > Nephila > Nephila pilipes. The sequence goes on from BMAW01083415.1 coordinate 13,201, forward strand.
TGAAACGAAATTTTACATACGTAATGACTACTTTGATATAAATAAATTATTAGAAAATCAAAGAAAAAGAATCATTTATTTCAGAGAAAAAGGCAAAAGAACGGAGGATTTAATACCCTGTCGAACCCCCTGTAGCGCGAATGCACGATGCGATACGATCGGGCATTGAGGCATACAAGTTCTGTATGATGTCTTGAGACATTTCGTTCCCTATTTGCTGTAACCTTACCTCTAGTTCGTTCAAACTCGTGGGATGCTCAACTCGCCGTCCCAAATGATCCCAGATATGCTCGATTGGAGACAAATTTGGGGATCGGGCAGGCCAAGGAAGGGTAGTAACAGTGCGGAGACAGTCTTGTGACACCTTTGCCGTGTGAGGCCGAGCATTGTCTTGTTGAAAAATGGCTCCTGGGAGCCGTTGCATGAGTGGCAACACATGTGGTTGCAGGATGCCATGGACATACCGCTGGCCTAAAGACGTCGCTAAAGACGACCTGGTTCCATTCCGCTGCAGTCCAGTTTCCTCGTGCGTGGCACCACTCCAAACGGAGGCGTCGATGGGTGGGCGTCAAGGGCAGCACACGTAATGGGCGCCGCGATCCCAAATGTCCTTTAGCCAGGCGCCTTCGTATGGTTCGAGAAGACACAGGGGCCCCTAGTGAAGGTGCTACCTGTGCCTGGATGGTGGCCGATGAAGCAGTTGGCTGTACACGTGCATTTCTTACGATGTGGCGGTCTTGTCTGTCGAGGGCGTCCTGAGCCTGTTCTTCGGGCAAATGACATCTCTCTCGGGTCCACTGGTCCCAACACCTTCTCACAACATAATCAGAGCCGCCTAATTGACGAGCTACTCGCCAAGCTGACCACCCAGCTTCCATCATGCCGATGATTCTCCCCCTCTCAAACTGCGACAGCTGCTCATATTGTCTTCGAAAACGGCGTAATGGCATGTCTACCTCAGCTCTTCCTTTGTAAACGATTCACCACACTCAAACAAGCTTTGGTTACCTGTTTTATACTCCACGGAGAACGACGTTAAACGCCCTCTATCGGCTATACGTAATGCGCAATCACGCTGCATTTCTAATCATTTGCATATATCCCCGACATGTACCTTCATGCCAAGTTTCGTTACGATCCCGCAATTATTTCTTGGTGTGGTAATTTTTTTTGTCCATGAGTGTATTTCTTTCCTATGAATTTTGTCTATTCTGATTTCGAAGCACTTATTTATTTTATGATCCCAAAATTCTAGACCAGGGGCCACCAAACTTTTTTGATGATCGACCTTCAAAAATTTTAAAATTCTCTTATCGACCCACTCTAGAGAACTTATTATTAAAAAAAAAAAAAAAAAAAAAAACTTACGTGTTTCTTAAACAAATTAAATCATTTAAGAAACAGTTAAGTTTTTTTTCTTTTTTGTTTTTGAAAAATCAAATTTTTACAAAAATCAACGAGAAAGATGTGCTCAATGACTATTAGCTAGATTAGCAATATTTGGCTCAAAATTTGCTGATTTCAGTCTTACTTCTCCTCGGAGGTCCATATTCCATTTACTTCTCTTCTTTGTTAAAATAGAATTAACATGACAGAAGCCAGATTCAACCGTACGTGAGTTTGGGAATGCAATTAAAAAGGGAAAGGCGTTATAACAAGTTTTGTATACTTTTGCGTAATATTTATATTCGTACAAAATTCGCTCACAGTTAAATTATTATAAAGCGTCTTTGCTTCAAAGTCAACTAATAATTTATTGACTTCATCTTGCAAATGACTGTCGTTATTTTCTTCATGAGCAGAAAGTGGCGAGGTAAGTCCATTCTGCGATATCTATATTTTTAAATATCTCCAAAGCATAAATTAAAATCATCACTTAATTTTTTGGAGATGATTTGTATGTATTTCCAATTCCAAATCGGTTATATCCAATTGTCGTAAATTTCAAAAGTATTGAAAATCTTTAAGTAACAATGAAGACTTAAACAGATTTAATTTAATTCGAAATATTAAAATAATTATTCGAGCTTAAATTTAATGTAATATCTTTTTCTTGGTGACGTGTTTGCATATCATTGAACTTTGCAAATATATCGGCAATATAAGAAATATTGTTTTTATTTATTTATTTATTTTTGAATTCTTCACTTAAGGCTAGATTAATTTCAGTGAGAAATTCTGTAACTGTTTAAGCAATTCAACAAATTTTTGTAAACATGTACCTCTTGACAGTGTTGTATTTCGGTGTGTAATAATAGTTGGTTGATTTAAGAGGTTGTGTTCTAATTATGACCCTCTTGTTCCAAAACGGAGCAAGAATCATTTCTTACAAGTCGAGAATGAGAACCCATCACGAAACACGCATACTTTAAACGGTAAAAAATAAAGATCAATAATTATTTAAAAAAATATGCAGGAATGAGAAATTAAATATCTATTATAAAATATAATCTATTATAAAAACTTTACGTACTATATTGTAATTGCGAATGGCATTCAAAACGAAAATTGTATATACTGCGTTGCTGTCAAGAAATTTGCGATTGAATTGCATTGATATTCATTCATCGACCCCCTAGATCGGATCGACCCCTAATTATACTATATCGACCACTTTGCCGACCCCTGATCTAGACGTTTCTCCATCATATTTTTGTACGAACACACTGTAAGTAATTGCAGTTTTTATAAATATGTAATTATTTTGTGCTTCATAATTTGCAAATATACTTTTTTAAAATAATTTTCAATGCCGAAAAACGAATTTTTTTTAGGAATTTTTTATAGAGATGAAATTTTCTCTGTATTATCAGGATATTTATCGTTATAGACCGAATGTAACGCGACACCAAAAATTTTTATAAAGATAATTAGGAAAAAAATTGATGAATTTAATATCCTCCATTCATTTTTTTTTTACGTAAAAGAATTCAAAGAAAATGTAATTTAGTCAGATAAGAATTTATTTAAAATAAGTAATATTACAGATTACATTCATGGCAATAAAATTAAGTAACGTAAAACAAAATAGGTCATATTAGGAAAGTAACATGAAGTTAATACAAAAAGGAAGAGCCGCGGTAGCCTTGGGGACAAGGTCGCGGACTAGCGGCTGGCGGTTTTCGTTCAGTCGCGGGTTTGATCCTTGGCCACCAAAGACCCACCGTGTAGCCGGGGCTGATGCACGTTAAATCTGTTCGGGGCCCAAAGTCCTCCCGTTCGCGTGGTGTGGATGTTAGTAGAGGGGGGGGGGGGCCAGCTCAGATGTCGTCCTCGTCACTTGACCGTGGTTCAAAATTACGAGATCCGTCGCCAATAGCCCTCATGTTGCTTCTAGGGCGACGTTAATAAAAACTAAGCTAAACTAAAAGGAAATGTTTATTTAGAATCTGAACTGTCTTCAGAACCAGAACTATTTGATGTCTCATCGGTATTGTCAGTATGCCTTCAGTCTCCTGTCGTTCACACTTGCAGTCTCCCGCAAAATGTCATCTTCAGACCCATCTAAATTATTAGAATAGCATTTTTTTAAAACCTTTAACCATTGATTCAGGTTCGATCTTCCACCTGGCGATTGCAACCCATTCTCCTACAAGAGAGAGACAGGTTTTTGAAAATTTTTCCAGATGGTGTAAATGGGGAAGTGCGCTCTAATAACCAATGGTTGCCCCAACTTGGTTAGGGTAGAGGTGCGGTCATCACGCTATTCCGAGAATCTAAGCATATTCGGGCAAAGGCATGGGTGCACTAATAAGAAGAGTTGTTACATTCCAATATACCTAGACCTCGAATTTAGCGCTAGTCAATCCTCGTATAATTTAACGAGAAATGTTTAATCAAAAAATATCGCATTATATTGGAGCTAATGCGGCGTTATATAATATCTAATGAAATTCTTAAATTTTTACACTGTTATATCTG